>CAJQZP010000246.1:600000-1082500 GCA_907164705.1 Parnassius apollo | reverse complement strand
GAAAGGGACAAACAATCACACCGCTCTGTCTCATTTCTATGCAATACGTTAGTCGCATAAATCTATCTTTTTCGTGTGCGAATGCGAAAGAAGGCGTGAGTGAAAGTATAAAATTTACACGTTATGTTATAATGTTTATTTCCCTATAAGTGCAATTAATATAACAAATTAAAGTTTATTTATTATTACAGAGAAGAACACAAACGCATTTAAAGTTACACTAACAGTACATTAGTAGAATAGAAGGCTAAACAATTTTTGTAAGAATTTAGGCTTTTTTACTCATTTAGATCATTTTATAAGTATGGTGGGTTTTGTGAGGCAATTTGTCTATAGGTTTCTCTGTCTACGGTGCTTACAATATCTTGAAATCTTGGAATCTTGGGTTTTGTATTTCATTTGATTAATAATGGAATTCCAAGTTGATTTCGGCACTCAACACTCTAATCTATTAAATTAAGGATATTCTTTTAATTTCACGAGCTGCACAGCAATTTGTCGATAGATTACTGCTTTTATAGTATCGCCAAAACTCCGCGGTAATACGATTAATCCGTACAAATAGTTTTATTCAATCAACAGTAATATGTCAATGTCACAGTTG
Organism: Parnassius apollo; assembly: GCA_907164705.1. Lineage (NCBI taxonomy): Eukaryota > Metazoa > Arthropoda > Insecta > Lepidoptera > Papilionidae > Parnassius > Parnassius apollo. The sequence continues at coordinate 1,081,896 of CAJQZP010000246.1, read as the reverse complement.
TTAACATGTACCCGTGTAATGTACATCATATTACTTGTTCACTCTGATATTACTTAGGTATACTGTTTCAGTGCTCTATTGTTTGCCGTTTGAATGCTGCCAAATTGACTGAGAAATTATGATTATATTGTTACAATGATCGATTTACATGTAATTTATATTGGGTGAAAATGGCATCGTACGTTCATTCGTTTTGCAAACAACGTCTTTAACTATATGGAATATGTAGTACTTTCTCGAAATCTATATACCTGTTATGACATAATACCTATTTTTATATAAGTAAGGGTGACAAGATCAGAAGATTAAAAAATATGGTTGCTAACCTGCTTGCCAAGCGTGGCAACTATGGCAACACTCTTTATGAAGCAATCAATGGGGGAGGCCTATATTCAGCAGTGAACTTTTATAGACTGCAATGGTAATAGACTAAAAATCATGTCATCATCGAAGTTAGTTATCGTGTTGGATATCCTACACACAAGGGCGACTGATTTAAGATGTTTAACATTCCTTGGAATTAAGACGATCACTACTAGATATGACTTTCTTATACAAAGTATTTAATAACGCTATCGACTATCCAAATCTTCTAAATAAATTACCCATAAAGGTATAAACCTTTATGGGTAATTTATTAATTTTTTATTTATTAATTTAAGTAACCTAGAAAAATCTCGCCAGTTTCCCGTTTGACACGTATATTTACCATATGAAATGAATCATATGAAATCAACTTACAACACATCTCGACATTTTTAACAACAACTTACATAATTATAAATAAAAATTATTCTGAGTGGGTGATGCATCTTCGTTATGTATTTTATTTATATCATATATAAGGATATGTATAAGGCCCTTTTATTTAAATTTTTACTTTTTCTTCTATTTTCATTAAATTTAATCATTTTGTGACAACCTGTAATTTGTAGTTTAATAAGCATAGTATGTCCTTTTAAAATAAATAAATAAATAATTAAAATAAACTCTCTTCCCATACGATATCCATGTGCCAAAAGTAACAATGAAAAAAGTACTATTAATAACTTCTACTTTGATTCTCTCATATTACGATTGTATAATATTCAATATTTAAACCTATAAATATGGAATATTTAATAAAATATTATATAAAAATATTTAATCGTACTACTCATATAGAAAATGTAAAAATACCTACCCCATAGGCTTGTGAACGCGTCTTTTGAAAATTCACACTATTACTTATGTATTTCCTTAAGACGTCTTTTACGATGTCCAGGGGACTAGAAAGATAAAAACCCATACAAAAAACGCGTTTTTCCCTTTCTTAACTTGTTATTATATTATAATATATTGTTTATTACCCACTATACTATAAATAACCATGTAGTAGCGATTTCAAAATATCCACTACCCCATGTCGTCTATGGTGTCGTAGAGTCGACATAGGGAAACTGAAAGCAACTCAGAATAATAAAAAAACTTCGATTACCAACCCGTCTACCAAACGTGGCATTTATTTTAATTTTAGTAGTTGTTACGGAGACGGCTGCCTATCTATGGTTTTTTCCCTCTGTCGCTTCTTACAAAACTAAAGTTGTTCAAAACGCTAACTATATAAATCAATAGCACGCTACAGATTATAAATACGCTGTGTTATAGCGCACTATTTATAAGAAAGCGTATATAGGAGGCCGGTAAGCGCGTAAGTTTTGCAGCACGCTATATCTCGTTGCACGTTACATTACATGTTGTTCATTGTCCGCGTGCTATATAAGAACATTATTTCGTAATAAATCGCATTTTAGACTAAAATAAAATAAAGCAGTAAAGAAATGCAATGAACGCTTTGTTCTTAATTTTCAGGGTTACGACTTTCTATAATCCTAAAAATATTTTTAAGGTATGTACTTTTTAAAACGAAATAAAATAAATTATTTCTTATTATAATTGATGTAAACGTTATTTTAACTTTAATATAAATCAAATAACTGTGTATTTAAAATTTTATTGATTGTATTTATAAAAATCAACTATTTTCATAAACTATTATATACATTTTTGTATCTATATTTTATATACATTTAAAAACATTAGTTAGGCTTCTTTCATAGCAGACAACTGTGTCCTTCGATCACTTATAAATATACCGTATAAACTAACTATACAACGTCTAACACTAAATTAGGTCGCGGGCGATAAATAGCGTGCTACTGGATCAAATTTGCGTCACACGTCCTCTTCCAACAGCGCTGTTGCTACTTGCTGGAACTAGTTGCCGCTGGATATTAATACTTAATAGCGCCAAAGCGCCATAGCGCAATAGCGTCATGGCGACTACTTACATAGCACGCGATATGTTTTGGGGAGATAACGCGCTATAATATAACGCTATGCGCTATATTAACCACCATTATACATAACCCACGGGACGATATTGTGTAGTAAGTTTTCTTACACCGCCACTACGCTGTTACTTAATTCAAAGTTGAATGTGGTATCATATAAGGAGCATCAAGAGATATGAATATATTGTTTTTAATGAGACCTAAGAGCGCAGTTACTGCATCACAGAAACAGCTGCTGTCTCATTACAAAATTGATTTTTTGACTTCATAAAGAGCATTTCATTCATTCCAGATTGGAGACTTTATATGCTGCTATACACAAATATAATAATATTACAGCCTATCAAAAGTCCACTAATGAACTTAGACCTTTCTATAAATTGCCTCTTATGGGGATATTGGTCATAAGGTTTCTATGAAAATTCTCCAGCAGGATTAAGAAATGCTTCGGTAGTTTGGTCATTTAGAAATAATTAACGAGAAAAGAGTGACAAAGCTAATCTAGTGTATCGCAGATGTGAATGGCAAAGTCGGGAAGGGATGCCCTAGATGAAGTTTTATCAAACAAATTGTCGATATATTGAAAATGAGTCAGATTAGGAGTAGGTACCCTTAACCGACGAGCGTAGATGCGTTGATATATGGATGTAAAGGAGGCGAGAGAGGTGTGTCAGGATCGTGCCAAATGGGAGTCCGTAGTCGGTGTTTATACCTCTGCGTAACAGGCGTAAGTGTTTATACATGTATTTATGTTATGTAGTAAGTCACTCTGACAAACAAATACACAAACCACCTAATGTTAATATTATGCATATGAATGCTTTAGCCCATACAATTTTACGTGGTGAGCCATGCCGCTGCTATATTATGCTTGAGCACGATTGGGTCGGCTCGACCGGGAAAGGACCACGTTCTTACAGAATACCAGTGTAAAATAGAAGCTTTGGACCTTTTTACTGGAGGCATTCCATCTTAGTCCTCACGGGTGACAACGCATCTGCATTTTGATTTGTAATCGAGGAACCACTTACCATCAGGTGGACTGTGTGCTAGTCTGTCACAGTATCCTATAAAAAATCAATCAGCTTTGAAAGTAGCTATGACAGATAGTGTAAAAAGGCTGAAAGCACATTGATACAAAAAACCATTATGTAAGAGAATTAGTTAAGAAAAAACATTGTTATTAAGTATATTAAAACAGAGGATCAGATGGCAGATGCATTGACAAAACCATTGTATGCTAAGTTGTCGTTAAGATTTGTTAAAATGTGTGTTTTAAATAGTTAAGTAACTTAAAATTTAAATTGAAGGAAGATGTTTGCAGTAAAATAAAACAGGCAACGTAATATTTGTGTTGCCAACGTTACTTAATTTAAGTAAATTAATTTTTGTCTCTTCCAAACGGAAATATTAACCCATACGAAACACAGCAGCGTTTAGCTACTATTTTACGTTGGTATTTTGTGAGAGCGTGGTCCTTCCCCGGTCGAGCCGACCCATTCGTGCCACAACTATACTACTAATATAACTGCAGCATGGCTCTAACACGTATAAATGATTGTCATGACGATTGTCACATATAATATAATGGAATAATAAAAGCTGTGTGTGAGGTATATTATTTTTTTATTTAAAGTTCTTGTTATATAAATAAAAAGGTTATGATATTAATGATATTATTTTTTATTTTTAAAGGACACACTCATTACATCATACTTATTGGACACATGTTTTCATAAGGAAAGAAATCTTTCAGTATATTGATAACTAACATGCTTCGTTAACAGCCATGCCCAAACAAATATATTCTCATTCTGTTGAAGATAAAATACAGAACATTGCTTTTTAGAACACCATTAATGCGTTTAAATACGGAATATGATTGTGTGCTTATTTTGTTACCCTTATTTTATAAAAAAAAATCTGCACTTAAAATTGCTATTAACAATTTCATTGGCGCCGACGGGGATAGGTCCGAGTTTTGCTCGCGCACTGTGAAATTCACGGAGCGCGCCTTGCCCCTGAGCTACCATTACTTATTTGACTTTAATTTGTTTCCTCTTTACCTAACGTCATTATTTCGTCTCTTCTGCCGAGGGCTTCTATGTGTTTCGATTTATTTGGTTATTTATATTACTATCCCTGATTTTATTCATATTGTTTAATCCAAATTTAATTCCCCTTCGGTTCCCATAAAAGCCTGGGCCTCTCCCGGTGTGGGGAGGATTTTCTTTTAACTTTACACTAGGCAGGTAAGTTGAAGGTAACACTAACACACGTCACCCTCATTTGACACTAGGTACAGATGTAGTGACGCTGTAAGAAAATTCACTATACCATATCATTCCGTATGTATATATTCACGGAATAATATGGGATGATATGATATGGGATAGTAAGAAGCGACAGAGGCAAACAATTCAGATGGACCGCAGCATCTTGCCAACTCCCTTGCCAAGCAAGGCAACTATGGTAAATTGCTCCTCTATGAGGCGATCTGTTTCGTCTATGTTTAGCTGTAGACTTTGAAAGGTTTTTCTTAAATAGAATTAGGGTGACAAACGAGCACACAGTCCACCTGATGGTAAGTGGATGCTGTGGCCCATAAATAATTACATTTAACCTCTATTAAGAATCAAAATGCAAATGCGTTGTCAAACTGAGGACTATGATGGAATGCCTCGATTCCAGCTGTTATTTTACGCTGGTATTCTGTGAGAGCGTGGTCTTTCTCCGATCGAGCCGACCCTTTCATGCTACAACCATAATATAGCTGCAGCGTGGCTATACCACGTCTAGAATTGGTTGTAATTGAATGCTATATTTCATTACATCTGATTTATGCAACGTACTCATGTATATATTATTTAAATATTTTTAAGTAGTCCCACCAGAAAAGAATTCCATAGAAATTTCTCGATAAATACAGTTAAGCTAAACATATAACACCAGTAGCTATACGTATATCTAGATAAGATCACTGGATATTACATATTCGTGATACGCGCGCTAATATACTGTTTATTGGCGCCGCCACCTTGTGTAATAAGATATTCGTGTAATATGTAGGTCGAATGTTTCATGCATGCAAAGATGTAAGCGATTCCGTTAAAGTAGATTTTAAGTAAATCTTAGACATGCCAAAAGGCAGGGTTCAAAAGTCACATTGTCGTAACATAAAGTCACAAGTGATTAGGCGTCTAAAAACATCACGGTAACTTTTCGAAAATAACTACATTCCGAAATAACGTTACTTTGCACCTCCACCATACCTTTTTTCTTCTAATATCTCTTTTCACTGATTCAATTCAACAATTGGAACGTAGCGTTCCTACCGAAACAATGCACTGGCTGATTGGCTAGGTGCGGTACAATTCCTATATTATTAAAAACAGCTAGAATGGAACTTATAACATAGCCATGTTGTTTGGTTAGGTAGGTAAGTACCTGGATGACCGAGCTGTGCTCGGTATTATTTTGGAAATCGTGTTTTTTGGAAATTATATTTAGGTACAAATTACATACTGATGAAATATGAATGTAATATTTTTCGATCTTACCGACATAATAGAAAAACTGAACTGGTTATTTAAATAAAAAGTCATGAGTGCAATTAGTTTAATTTAATTTTTCATGTCTTTAAAAAATACTAAAAAAAGGGCTCGAAATAATAGATTTTCTCACAAAAGAAGGGAACTTGAAAAAAAGTGGGCCCGAAGCCATCTTGGACTCGAACCGGGGTAGGTACTACGATTTCGTGACCGCCCGATGTTCCATTTGAGCTATTATAAACCCTTAACACATTGTCAAAATTTACCTTCGTATTCTAATGATATTGTAGCATTTTTTCATTGCCTGAAAACACGGATAAAACGAATCCTAGTTAGATCGATTTATTGCCCCTGATACCCCCAGGTGTATCTTGGGGGTTTCGGAATTTTCATGAAAATCGTTGGAGCCGTTTCCGAGGTTCCGATTATATATATACAAGAATTGCTTGTTTAAAGGTATAGGGTAAAACGATCACTGAAATTAAACAAAATTAAAAAAAAAACTTAATAAATTACGAATAGCTGAAAAAGTCACATTCAAAGTTGTTCCAACCTTCCAAGTATCCTACATTTAAGTCTGATTAAAGTCTCTATCTCTCATTAATATCTATATCTCTCTCATTAAAGTCGCAGTGAAAAATCATCACATTTTTCACGTGAATTTTGTGTTACTGGAACGACAGTCACGATAAAAATAAAGTAACGACTTGTTCGAGATATAAATGTTGGTACAATATTTATTTATTTACATATGAGCTAACCTGATGTTAAGAGACTCTTAGACTATTCAATGGTCTAAGTAAGAGACTACTATCGTTCATGAACAACCCAATAGGGGAATTGCAGGTGCGTTGCCGGCATTCTAAACAGAGTAGGCTTCAGATAGAAGTCATGCAAGGAAGAAAACTCCTAGTAAATCACACAGTGATAACCGCCAAGCATCCAGATGGTATGGACCATCCATACTATCTCGCATTTTTTCCGCAATAGAGATGGTGAAATTCGGCGGCTGGAGTTTATACGCTGTAGAGCCACGCTACATTATACCTGGCTATAATGTTATGGCTGTAGCACGAATAAGTCGGCTGGAGTGGAAAAGGACCACGCTCTCAAATCATCCTAGAGTAAAATAGCAGCACGATGCTGTTGAGTTTTGTATGATGAGTGTCAAAAACCGGAGACCATTGGTTACTCGCATATTGTTAATATTGACCACAAGTGCTTTACCTCTAAATTACCAAGGCTCAGGCTTTTTATACAATAAATAATAATTTTAAAAATCTAAAATATTAGATATAATTATTAGAACGGTGCGATGCTTTGCGGAAACAAATTATATTTAAGATGTTAACAAGAATTAGCTAAGATCCACTTGAAATAAAAATTTAATACGTATCTTAAACTAGGTAAGGACCTCTCTCCCTTCCTCAATTGCTTACAATAACACCGTCACCACTAATCACAATAGCACCACTCCCAATACTACTATACTAAGATACGTCACCATCGATACTACCATACGTGCTTTCCCTCAAAACGAGACATAGGTAATCAGTTATATAGGTTTTCCCTGATTCACTTCGAAAATAAAATTTCTCAGAAATGAGGGGAGGTCTGTGCCCAGCTGTGGGACCTATATAGGCTGTAACTTTATTTATACAATGTGCTGAGATATTATGAAATTAAAAAAGAATACTCTTTCAACTCCCTGTTCATGTGGACCTCTGCATTGTAAATTTAAGGCATCTGGTTTGATAGGAGCAACAAAAATTAAAAAAGAATACTCTTTCAACTCCCTGTTCAAGTGGACCTCTGCGTTATAAATTTAAGGCATCTGGTTTCATAGGAGCAACAAAAATAAAGCCCCGACATCATGGGGAATTATTGTGGAAACTATTTCATTCTTGATGGAACTTTGAAATTATCTTTTTCTTTTTATTTAACGTCCAATTCAGACTGCATTTAATTAAACAATAATAAGAGAAAAATGTTGTTAGTACCGTAGCGTAAATAACTGTGCCTTACTTTGCAAGAATTAACGGAGTTCCTTCGCACGAACTGGTTAACAATTAAAATAAATCCAGTCCTGTATAAAGTATTATATAACAATGGCCAACATGAGGGTATTTAAAAATTAAGTAAATCGAAATCCAGCAAAGTTAATACATTTTAGAACTTGACATTGACAAGCAAGACAGTGTAATTTTTAAATCAATAGATATTGCCCAAGCTTCTGCTTCCTTTACGATGCCATTTGGAGGTGAAATAAGCGTAAATTAATAACATGCAATTTTTATAAAATAAATACTATCCATCGCAAAATAACGTCGTAGAGCCATGCTGCAGCCATATTATGGTTGTAGCACGAATGGGTTAGCTCGGCCGGGGAAGGACCACGCTCTCACACAATACTAGCGTAAAATAGCAGCTTAATACCGCTATGTTTCGTGTGGTGAGTGTAGAGATACAGATACCCCTTTTTTACTGGAAACGAGGCATTCCATCTTAGTCCTCAGGGGTGACAACGAAGGGGCCTTATTCTATAAAAAAAAGATTAAGAAATCAGCTATTTCAAAATCAGACAATTTTCTTTAAACACATCACTTACTCCAAGACTAGCTTAAAAGTTACAGACGAACATGCATGTTATATACCTAGATACAAATTTTAAGAAATACTCTCCTATTAATCTCAGCTGTATTGAGGTAAATATATGGTCTATTGTAACATTTTGCTGACGGCTTTCCAAGCATAGTCGAAAATGTGGATTATCCACAGGTTACCTAGAGCAACCACCTAAATGAACATTTTAACAAAATATTAATTAACTATCCGTATAGCTTAGAAGCTAACTAATGGAGTGTTCGTAAATTAGGATGGTACCGACACGACATACGCGAATTACATGGCTCGAGAGTCGGTAGTCGGACCACAGATTACTTTGGTAGGGACTGATATTTCTAAGTCTCTGTAATTTGACCAGAAAAAAAGCACAACATCAATACCACGTCACACTTTATCATTGTATTACATCGTAATATACGATTGACTTACTGAATCAAAAAAATTATTCTAATAAAAAGCTAATGTTATAATAGAGTTCGAATTTTCTTTGCTTTCTTTTGAAGCCAGGAAAATCAATATCCAAAATCCAGTTCTAAAACACTTCTCCGTGGTAAAGTTAGAAAAGGTAGGTACCTTTTTGTAAATATAAATTAGTTTGGCTTATATAATTTTTTTAAATAATAAAATCAGTTTAATAATAAGTAAGTACTTAATTCTTTCTCCTGGCCAAAAGATTTCGAATTAAGTGTAAAGTTAAATTATTTTTACAGGAAAACGTATCTCCTTTCCCTCTCACTAAAATATTTTCCTGTGTCGTGGATGCATTAAATTGCTCATGGACATACTCCCAGACCCGGAACAGTTATTTATAGTCTATTCATACACTTGCATTTCAAACACGCGACCCTTTAGATCTAGAGCTACAGCCAAATGCCTAGCCACTGTGCTACAAAGCTGTTGTTTTTGAAAATTAGCATGACAACAACCGGGTGTGGTGTGAACACGGATACCAGCAAGCAACTTCAAGCAATGAAGTCTACAGATCCAAAATGCGTCATTATGTTTTGAGGGTTATGTTTTTTTTTATAAAATAAGGATGACAAACGAGCGCACAGTCCACATGATGCTAATTTGGAATGCCTCGTTTCCAGTAAAACGGATCTCTGGTTTTCTACACTCATCATACAAAACACAGCAGCATTAAGCTGTTATTTCACGCAGGTAGGTATTCTGTGCGAGCGTCTTTCCCCAGTCGAGTCGAGTAATTTGTACTACAACTATAATATACCTACAGCATGGCTCAACCACGAAATAACCGTGTGTGATACGGGAATGAATACCCGCAAGCAAATTCAAGCAAAGAAATCCACGGTGCTCCATTATCTTTTGAGGGTTATGATGGATTTAATGTGACAGCCTGTATTATTGCTACTTTGTAAGTGTGTGGTATATATCCAAAAGGACTCCTGGGCGGCACTGGGCCTGACCAACTATTACTACATTATAAATTACATCCTAGGGATACGCGATAGCTAGTATTTAAAACATCACATGCATTAAAAATAACATGTAACAATTTAAAAAAAACTCATGAAATGTGTCTAGCGTAAATATAAAGCAACGAGAACATATTATATGAGAAAAACTGCAATTCGAACATGAAAACACTACATTTTTCATTCACTGGCAGTTATGCAACGAATGGAAAAATTTAAAAACACACAAGTAATAGTCTCAAAATTTCAAATTTCGAACAGAGCTATGGCTACGCCGCCATGCCAACAGCCGTCCCACAAGGTTGGCGCGACGCGACGAGGTCGTTGAACATCGAGCTTTCATGTCCTAAATACCTAATCGCTCGGGCGCCAAATTACATTTTTCCTATTTTAGTTAGTTATGAAATATTTATGCAATGTTAAATTATGACGGTTTATGATAATATTGTTATTAAGATTTATTATTTTCATGTTAGAATTATTATAGCGTAAAACGTGTTAATATGTCTAGCGTGAAATATAACTCATTTGATCTTGTTAATTTTCATGTGTATTTGTTGATTAATGCTCGCTGATGCGCTGTTGTTTTGATATATGTATTATTCATAATGCGTACTTAATAAGAATTGTATTGGGCTCACAACTACACTCTATACTATGTTTATTTTTGTCATACCGTCATGTGAAGCCACCATTTCAAGAATATCTATGTCACTTAATTATTTTATTTTATTTATTTCATTAAAACACCATTACTGTCACCACAACAAAAATATATTCATTAAAATTGTTAAAAATAATAATTATTATTAAATTAATGTTTTAGTTTTGTCCTTTTTACTGTTAAAAGATATTATTGTTACTTATTTAAATTGTTTGGGCAAATTTATACAAATCAGTAAAGTATTAATAACCTCCTTGGGAGGTGAATTTATATAACTGGCTACATTAGAGAGTAAAAGGAGGTGGAATAGTTTGAAAATTGGTGGTTGTTAAAAATAATAACAGATTAAAAGATTTAGACAGTTAAAACCTAATTTATTCAAAAAGAAATATAAATATTTAATAAATGTAAGTGGTGGAGCGTCGAGCCTAAGGTTGCCGAAGTCTAATTCCCCGGTTGAACCTTAAACCTATTACGCGAGCTATTAATCTAAGTGGACTTTTTTTTTTCTGGGTTGCTGTATCTACAAAATGTTTCTACACTTATATAAACGGCAACTATAGCATGCGGTACAATGCACTCGCTCTTCCCTAAAAACGAACTATTATTTGCCAAATCGATGAAAGGAATCCTGCTTGATTAGGAGAAAACAAAATTGGAGCGGGTTAAAACACAGTTATATCAAGCAGGATATATTATTAGGAATATTGACTCACCGGGGTTTCTTCTATTCGGTCGAGCACTATAGCTGCGACTTCTGGAACTTCTTCTGGAACACTCCGGAGAGAGGCGGTGCGCGACTATATCTCACACGAGGTGAGGCGGGTTTCCTGGAGCTCGACTGCTTCCAGGCTAAAGCAGTTCTACTAGTGGTGTGGTTCCAATGACGAGCGCGGCGGGAAGAGCGCGCGTGTCGGTCACGCGTGCCTTTTATATCTTCGGTTGCGATGATTACGTGATATTCTAGAATCATCTTCTTTCCCCTCCCACCCCACCACCCCGATGTGTCGATAGGAGGGTATGAAAGATATCGTTTTGGAAAGGGATAACCGATTTGGCAGCCTACCGTCAAATTAAATAAATACGAATGGTTTTCCGCGCAACCAGTAAGTTTTTTTTTTTTTTAATAAAACTAAACTCACCGACGAACTTACAGTCCACCTAATGGTTAGTGACTTCAAACAAAGAAGGATCCAGATGCGTTGTCACCTCTGAGGACTGAATTGGAATGCCTTACACCCAGTAATTATATCACACAGTAATTATACCCTTTAGTCCAAAACTAAGCTGTGAAAGCACTACTATATATGGCTGCTGAAATAGGTAAGAAAGTGGCACCTACCGCCCACCCTAATAAAGTGTTTTATTAAGGAGTATTAGGTATTTTAGTTTGATTTCTTGCACAACCTTGAAGTTAAGTGCGCAACGCGAAGTGAGATGTAGTTGGACCATTCCGTTACGATAATAAAGAATTTGGCTGACATATTAATCCTCCAAATCAAGTTCATTAAATGATAAATTGTAGATGATAATTGTTAAATGATTTAATATCAGCCAAATTTCAATTAAATTCGTTGAGCTCTAAAAGTGACCGACGCACATCCTAACATACAAAGTTTGAGTTTGACATATAATATTAGGAATATTAATACAACAATTAAAGCCTGACACTTTAAGTGACGTAATAAACGATCTAGCCACCTGCTGGTTCACTTGCGTGATATTGGAAATTACGGCAATTTTGTTTAAGCCACCTAAGGAACAATACATTTTTACTTTAAAAAGATCCAGAAAATAATCTCGAAAGAATTTCGAAAAAAATATTAATGCTTGTCGAAGTTATAAGGCAAAAGGACAATGACAAATAATTTACTTTGTGTTATCTAATCAAGCTTATGGCCTATCAGTCTGGAAAAAAATCATCTTACCTAATTTAAAACTTAATTGACTAATAGTTGTGGCAAATTGTTGACGGAATTATTAAGTGTCTACTTATGTCAGCATTATGTACAAATATCAATAAAATAATTTATTATGTATTATCTAATCAAGCTTATGGCCTTTGAAAGTCTGGAAAAATCATCATATATGATTCAAAACTTAGTTGATTAGTTGTTGTAGTTGTTACGTTGTTGTAGCCAGTTTGTTGTAGCTTTCTAGGTCCAAGGGTATGGGCTGTGCGTTGACGAATCAGTGAGTAGTTAGATATAGTGAGTAAATGAACCGGTACTTGTTTTTTCAAAGATAACGTAAGTAAATGTACCACTGGATATTTAACAAAAATAATCATAATGATTTCTTATATTTACGCGAACACTATACATGATTAAAACTACTTTTACGGATTTTATCGCGTTTATTTTTACTTTTTATTTACTTTTATTTTTAATTCCCGACGTTTCGGGCGCTTTCCAGCACCCATGGTCACGGGGGACAGAGATGACTGACGTCCCGATGTCATTGTTAAACCCGGAGTACCTTCAGCTTTTTTTAATTTTTTTTTTTAATTACTACCATAAACAATAATTAAAAAGCTGAAGGTACTCCGGGTTTAACAATAACATCGGGACGTCAGTCATCTCAGTCCCCCGTGACCATGGGTGCTGGAAAGCGCCCGAAACGTCGGGAATTAAAAATAAAAGTAAATAAAAAGTAAAAATAAACGCGATAAAATCCGTAAAAGTAGTTTTAATCAAAAAATAATCATAGTCATAAACGTTATATAAATACTCATATGCAAGACATCAATTAGTTATTACTGATGACTATGTTTATGTTATTTAGTAAAATAGACCTATGACTATACAAGGAAATTACAGTCTCAAATCCCTTTAAATTACCAAGACGGTATTCTCTCGATATATTCAATTAGTATTCAATTTCGTCACGATTTTTTTTCTTTTCGAATTAATTTCAAGAGCGTAAGTCTTGTTTGTTTCAAAATATGTTTGATTTATCAAAAGTTAAAGCAGCCCACTACCAAACGCTACGATGTACAGAGGTTATTATTTAGCCTTAGATTTATAATCAAGTTTTAAAATGGTCCAAAAATTTTATTTTATAGAAATTTTAGCGCCTTTCTGCATATATGAGTCCAAGTTAGGTTTATCAGGCAGATGAATTGTCAGCCGTATATACGCAACATTAGAATATACCCATCTAGGGTTGCGAGGTCTTTAAACCGAAAATTCGGACAGACCAGCGAGCTTAGCCAGACATTTTGGTAAAAAGGCCCTTAATTTTTTAGTCTTAGTAAAATAACATTTTTTAAATTAAAACAATGCATTTTATCATTTACCATAAAATATTAAATTGTAATGAAATAACAACAATTGAATAAATCAGTCTTCTTTATTATTAATCATTCAATATTCATTACAATCTCAGATCGTAGAAATTCTGTGATCTGAGATTACAATATTAATTTCAAATAATTGCTATAGTATGTATGTAAGTACATGAAAAATGTAAAGAAATGGTCAAATTTAAAAAGCCTAACAAAAGTCGGACAGGCCGGACACGGGCTTATTTGGCCGTACACGCAACCAAACAGCATGACTGTCCGGCTTTATCCGGACGCCTGGTAACGCTATTCCCAACTCAGAATGCTTTCCGTAAGCCGGATATTCAAGGCTTGCAATTTTTTAATGGTTATTTATTCAATACATTTTTTTAATTTATATGTATAATACATAATAGTTATTGAATAGTGCAAATATCGCAAACATTAACTTAAGATTTTATGTTACGAGCAAATAAGTTTATTTTACTCCAAAATATCCATATTGAATAGTTATTGGACAAAAAACTACAAATCTGGAATTTCACACAAAAAGTAGCTTAGGAATTTTAGCACCAGACGCCTTACATTTTTGCTGGCCGACATTTGCCTAGATATTTTAAATCTAATAATACTCAAAAATAATATTACGTCTAATCTACTTGTACGACGCTACAGGTTGATAAAACGAAACGAAATAGTAAATAGGTACATGAGAGTAATATGGTCACCTTATGGTTTGTCGCCCTATAAAACCAAAACTACGAGGAAGACAGAAATAAAAACACAATGTCGTATACTATAGCCAATTTATGTAAAAAAAATAGCTAACAAGTTTTGGCAATAACTGGGAACGCTTCGAAAATTCTACTTAAAAAAAAACTAACAATACTAAAATCGACTAAAATATTTACTATGGTGAACTGTGAAAATGACATCGATAATACAGCGCCCGCGTGCTTTTGACTCATTATTATTAGATTGACTGATGAAGAGCTATCGTATTACATAGTGATATATGCAAAGAATGCTGTAATTTTTGCTTAATAAGAAAGTAACTATATACGTATATACGTATATACGTACGTATATATATATATATACGTACTCTATATATATATATATATATATATATATATATATATATATATATATATATATATATATATATATATATATATATATATATAGAGTACGTATATTTAATGTATTACTTTACAAGCTAATTTACATGGGTTTCATAATTCTGAGATGATATTTTTGTAGAGTACGTATATATATATATACGTACTCTATATATATATATATATATATATATATATATATATATATATATATATATATATATATATATATATATAAGAGTACGTATATATATATATACGTACTCTACAAAAATATCATCTCAGAATTATGAAACCCATGTAAATTAGCTTGTAAAGTAATACATTAAATCCATCTAAACTTTTAGAGCCGTTTCTGAGTAACGAATTTCAAATAAACACATATTGTACTTTCAGTAAAGAACAACATTTTAGTGAATGTAAAAAATTATAGTTAAAGAATGTTAAAACACCAAATGAGTGTTCTCATACGGCCAGCAGTGAAGGACCACGTCTCAGATCCATAAGTCCGCAGTAGAACCAGATCTACCGACATAGCCCAACGGATTAGTGAGCTGAAGTGGCAATGGGCCGGCCATATAGCTCGAATAACCGACAACCGGTGGGGAAAAGAGGTTGAGTGGTAGCCCGGTAGGCGAAGTGTAGGGCGATCCTCCACTAGATGGAGTGACGACCTGGTAAGACATGCAAGAAGTCGATGGATGCAGCTGACTCAGGGCTGTGCTTTGTGTCATTCTTTGGAGAGGCCTATGTTCATCAGTGGATTTGTGAAGGACTGTAATGAATGATGACGATGATAGTTTATTTATAAAAAGTTTAAATAAGTTAATTTAAAAAATCAAAAGTATGTACTTTACAGCGCTCGTTTTAAAAAAAAACTGATTTTTTTACATTTGCGTTACAAAACATAATGACACTTCGAATCAAATTTCGATTACGGCGGCCCGTCTCAGCGAAGACTAGCCATCTGCCAGAGCAGGATCATAGCGCAGGCGTACGTGTGCAAATACAGGTGTACTCCTTTTCCCTCACTTTCGTAGTCCCATAGGACGGCAATCCAACACGACTGGAGCGAGATCAAAACTAAGACCAACGGGTTTACGTGCTTTCCCAGGCACACGGGTGAAAACTGCCTATTTCCTGATTCCAGGCTGTTAGTTTTTAAATAGATTTTTTAATATTGATTAAAACTACTTTTACGGATTTTATCGCGTTTTATTTTAAATATCAAATCCGTAAAGGTAGTTTTAATCAATGTACAGTGTTCGCGTAAATATAAGAAATCATTAGATTTTTTAATAATTTACTTACTGGACATTTTTAAGTAATATAAACGTAACTTAAAGTCGAAATCCGGCCAAGTTTAGAGACTACTAAAATAAATGTTTCAAATTATATGATAATATCATTTAATATTTATATTTCCTAAATATTACGTGTTGTTGAAAATAACAGCTAATGACATCACTATACATATTATAAAAATTTATAAACAGAATTATTTATGATCCGCACATGTTAAGTAGTCATGTAGTTCTTTTAATCCGTTTGGAATAAAATAGCAAGCGAGATGAAAGCTGTGATTATTTATTACGTGTTTAACGTTACGACGCTATTAATTAACAGTGTTTTTAACAGTTGTTTTGGAAAATAGAACATACAAAGTACATAGAAACATGTTTATATAAAGATTATGACCTTATTTACCTTATCCTTTAAGCGTGTCCATCAATACATTACGTCCCTAGATAATCATGGACGTCGATTTAAATAAGTGATATTAAAATGATTTTGACTTTTTAGAAACTTTTAATTAAATTAATTTAGACTTCTATAAAGTTCTTGTGATCATCCTAATCAACACCGGTTTACAAGATTTTTTTAGAAAAGAACTGGTAAGAGTCTCCGAGATCTTTTTTAATGTTATGTTACTTAGTCGGTTACAATGTCAAATGCTCAGAGTACTTAATTACTAGCTTAGAGAGACCCCAGAAATAAGAATGAAATTCTTGTAGTTGCATTAATTATACATATGAAGTTTCACGTGGTATAAAATAAAATAGCTATAGGTATTTATTCTCTCCTTCTTTCGTTAGCAAGTTTGTTGCCGTTTTTTCGTTCCATAGACAGCTCTATTGATTTGCAATACAAAAACTATGTCGATAAATTAATTTAGTCTATGAATTAGCAAAATTAAGGATTTGTATTAATCCAGTTCGTATTATTGAATAAAACTACTTTTACGGATTTTATCGCGTATAATGTGCTTCATTTTAATACCCGACGTTTCGGGTGAATTCCAGCACCCATGATCACGGAGGACTGAGGTGATTGACGTCTCGATGTAGAGTTAACCCGGAGTACCTTCAGCCTTTTAATTATAACGTCGGGTATTAAATTAAGCAAATTAAATGCGAAAAAATCCGTAAAAGTAGATTTATTTAATGTGTAGTGTTGCGTAAATAACTCACCAATAAATAAGTCACCAGTTCGTAATACTTATTTATATCAATGAACGTTATTAGAAATTTCGTCTGACATGTTATAACAAAATGTTATCGAATAATGGGGAATTTCGCTCTATCGTGATGAAATTTAAAATATATCGTGGAGAGGTCCCTATGAAATTTACTTAAATGCAGCCGGTATATTTATCGGCCAAATTATCTCTGGACTTTTTATGGGTTTCACAAGAATTAATGACTGTAAACATGTAACTAAGTACCCCTTGGAAATATATCATTTATTCTTAATTAGAGTACTCGGTAAGGTGTAAGAATATCCTTTTTATTTTCCTCTGAGCAAGTGGTTAATCAGCATATAAAATTGAGTTTACAAATGGGATTAGTATATAAAATATTCCACTGCTGTATGTAGGGCGGCTCCATAAGGAGTGGGTTGTAAATATCACGCTTGGTTGCGAATTGGTGATTGCACTTTTTGATATTTGTATTCAGGCTATACTCTACCTGCCAAGCGATTACAATAAAAAAAATCTCTTGACGATACGTGTCGTGTCCAACTGTAGACTGTCTGAGGGCTACATCACTAAAATCTGCGAGTTCGTCCGAGGTAAATATGTAATTGAAATGAAAATTCAATATACAGTACTAGCAAACCAATTTTATTTTGAGTCTTAAGAACCCGAGGGTCATTAAACAAAAAAATAATTACACAGAGCGAAACAACAGACAGCCAGCGCCATCTATGATCGCACTTAGGAAATAAAATCACTAAACATTCCGCCAACCAAGGATGATATAAACAGAATCATCCTTAGTTAACAGTAACATGTACATAAAACAATAAAAGTAAACCGCCTACCATGCAACAAAACAAAAAAAAATAGCAATTATTACCCATACAAATAAAATTTTTTTTGATTTGGTAGGGTAAGTCATTTCTTTTGGGGTTCAGGTCATGTGTATCTAAAACAATAAAAGTAAACCGCCTACCATGTAAAAAAAAAACAAAAAAAAGTAAGCAACCTATATTTACCCATTACACATAAAATACATTTGTTTGCTTGGATACTGGTCTCTTGATAACTGTATTTTTAGTTAGCGAAGTGACTACACACGTGATGTAGTCAGTTCCTGGATGTTTAGATATCATAGGACCAAGAAACCATTTACACGGGAGTAAGTCATTCTCTTTCATTAACACTATATCTCCTAACTGGGGTTCAGGTGTTTGGTGAGACCATCTGTACCTATGTAAAAACTGATTTAAGAAAAATATTGCATCAGCTTCTGAGTGAGTTGCCACTTACGTATACTGCTGATGTTGGAGATTTCAAAGTTGTTGTCTGGTTGGGTAACCAAGGGTTCCCCACCCAAAAATGGCTGGGAGTTAGTACCTCCAATGATTCGGGGTCTGTCCGAAGTTGTGTTAGAGGTCTTGAATTCAGGCAGGCCTCAATCTGAATTAAGACTGTAGACATCTCTTCGTAGGTTAAGGTTGTGACTCCGATAACCTTCCTAACCTTCCTTGTGTCTTCACAGACTTAATTCCGGCTTCCCACAATCCTCCAAACCATGACCGTGGCGGAATAAAGTGCTAATATGTGCCACGTGAAGCCAAGGAATCTGCCACCTCTTTTAAGATTTCTGACCTTTCAGATGCAAATAGTGTGCGCAACTGTCTAGCAGCTTCCACGAAGTTTGTGTCGTTGTCACTCCAAATATCGGTGTAGAGCTCACGGTGAGCAACAAATCGTTTGAACGCGCTTAGAAATCCTTCGGTTGTAAGATCACTAACAATTGCCAGATGAATTTCCCTAGTCGCCATACAAATAAAAATACTAATATATCCCTCATGATTTGCATCCTCTTCCCTTTGTTCTCCGTACGTTAATAGGTCCAGCGTAATCAATTCCACAGCATTTAAAGTGTTTACAAGGTGTTACTTTGGCAGCTGGAAGCTGGTCCATTAAAGGCGGTGCAGATTTAGCCCTATCCTTGAAACATGTCACACATTTTCTGACATGTGATTTGGTCAACAGTTTGTAGCCTAAAATCCGGTATTTGTACTGCAAATATGTAAGCATAAGCTGTGGACCTCCATGTAGTCTTTTTGTGTGGGCATCAGCAACAATTAAATACGTTACAGGTGATTTTTTAGGAAGTTGAATCGGATGCTTTTTGTTTGTGTCCAATTGGGATTTTTCCAGACGTCCTCCCACTCGTAGCAGTCCTGATTCATCTAAAACGGATTTAAAGGTTTAAAGGACCCTTCATTTTATTCATTTCGTTAGCTTTCATAAGTTCAAATTCCTTTTTAAAATGTTCCCGTTAGTATTGTCTAATACAGATGTCAGTAGCCTGTTTTAACTCTTGAGCTGTAAGGTGTAACGGCGTTCAGACTTATTTTTACCACACAGAAAATGCCTGCAAGAAGCCACTACTCCTACAAGCTTGGTTCATGATGAGTATTTGTCCCAAATGAATTGATCCATTTCAGTAAAGTGAACCTTTCTCATTTCCAACTTCAATTTCATCGTTGGTTTAGAATATTTTAATATCTTTTTCTGAAGAAGCGGTGGACCACGAGACCACGAAGTATTTTTCAATAAATCTGATAGATTTAGCCCTCCTGATGCTCAGTCAGCATATCTTCTTCCTGTGATAATATTTTTGATTGATACTTGGGGTAAGCTTCCATTTCTAAAAGTACCTTGAGGTAATCATCCGCTAAAGCATGCACTACTATGACGTGGTTGCTTTGGATCTTTTGTGTGGTACCTGAATATATCCAACCCAGAGAGGTACTTTGTGCTACAAATGATCCTTCTGATCCCCTTTTGCTTTGACCTTGTATGACTTGTCCGTGTACCTCTAAACATAACAAAACATCAATTTTGATAGGAGTGTGGTATTGTGGGCTAGCTAAGCATATGTTACATTTATTTATCCACTCTAATTCAACAACCTTTTTACTAGGAAGAAAAGAGGTAATAGACTTGAGAATGTAAGCGTGAACAGTTATCACTGTGGTGGACTTAAACCTAGGATGAACCTTCAACTTTACCATATATTTAACAGCAATGTTGTCACCTTCCCTTGTTGTTACCTTCCAAGCCGGATATAAGCCCCTGTACAGGCATTTTCTTAAGACCCGAGTACTGAGCAACCGCTTCCGTGACAATAGAGGCTTGGGAGCCTTGATCAAGCAGCGCCCGGATTAAATGACGCTCTCCGTTGGATGACTTTGCCTTAAACAGATCTGTGGCTAACAGAATCTGACTTTGAACCGGCAACGGCAACTGATTCGATGAATAGCACGTGATAACAGGTTCGCTTTCTACTGAGCCAGATGACGCCATTATCTTTTTAGTGGATGAACCCTTAACATCCTCACCAGACAGAGAAACGAAAACTTTACTTGACCCTTGAGCACTAGTAGAACCACTAGACACATCACCAGACCTACGTGAACCTTCATCATAAGAAATTTTGGGATGAAGCATCGAATGATGTTTGCATTTACAAATTCTACAGCTTAAAGTACTTTGGCATACCTTGGCTGCAGATGACCGAAACAATTGAAACACAAACGGTTCTTCTCAATAAAACTTCTACGGTTATCTACGTCTTCCTTGGCGAATATATTACAGTTACCAATTTTGTGATTTTCAGAACAGAATTCACATTTAAGTTCAGTTGCATGAAAAACCTTAGGTTTATTAACATTTTGTGACTGAACTTGTTGACCCTGTATTTAATAAAATTAAAACTAAACCCAAGCTTACAATGCAAGACTAGAAACAGTAAGTTAATTCAAGTTAGTATATTCTTTGTAGATCAGACCATAAGTAATAATTAAAGCTGAAGATACTCCGGGTTTACATTCACATTGGGACGTCAATCACCTCAGTCCCCCGTGACCACGGGTGCTAGAAAGTACGCGGAACGTCGGTAATTAAAATCAACAAAATTAAACGCGATAAAATCCGTAATTTTTTCATTATTTTCTTTTGTTATCAGGAAGATGATGCTGCCCATTTCCTGTTTTAGCTCTCTATTATCTCCTACGATACCTAATATAGGGTAGTGAATTCTTTTACGCCGCTACTACACAGCGAAATAATCTGAACTATATTGTTAAGAAATACATTTAATAAAAAACAGACATATGTATGCTTAATTGATTTAACAATGGCTTTTGTTCTAGTGGGATACGAGAAATTATTGAAAAATATAACTGATGATTTTAAATTTCTCGATGAATTTGTATTATACACTACACTTGATCAGACTAACTGTAATTTACATGAGAGCGATCGCTATCCGACACGTACATATTCAAGTGCGGCATATGAGGTAAGGTAAGGTCATGCCACTCTGCACCCAGGCACTTCAATTTTTATATTTAGACCAACTAATAGTTGAGTTCATATCACAACATAGTAATGCTGAGTCGATCCATAAATTGCCTTTTGAGACAATCTATCTCTAAGCTTATCAGATCCTATGTTCAGTAGGCTTGAAGGGTTGTAATTAATAAATGTAATTCACATTTATTATAACTGATATATAACTGATTCGCTTGACTTCAATTAATCTGATTTGGAAGCCGCACATTTTAATCAATTGCTGTGGATATAAGTGTTTTCAAGAAACTCCAGTTGGCGTGAATTTCTTGAATACGTTACCCATACTTACCATACTGAGCTTTATCGTTTAATTTGAGATTCATATCTAAGCGAACAAAAAGAGCCTCAAAGTATAAACATAATGTATGTTCATGTTTTTGTTTTATAATTGCAAACGTCATTTCGTCATCATCATCATCACCATTACAGCCCTTTACAAGTCCGCTGCTGAGCATAGGCCACTCCAAAGGAACACCACAAAGCACAGTATATAAAAAAAATATATAACACACGTTTACTATTGTGGAATAGCTTAGGCGTAAAGTCAAACTGACCTCCCAGCACTTAGACACGATTCCTGATAAAATTGACTCGTCAGAAGAAGCCAGTAAGGCGATTAGCGCCCTATCGGCCCACCTCACCTCAACAGTCGAAGAATGCTCTCGAAAGGTTCGAGTGTCGACACTTGAAGCTTCCGAGTGATATTCATCAAAGCGAAGAACGTGGCCCTAAGACAATACGACCGACCACTACTGTGTTTATATGAATGTATATTACAATAGATAATAAATTTCGACTGCTCAACCTCCAACACGAGGTGAAACAGCGCATCGCCGAATTTAGACATGATAAGTGGGATAATGGCACAATGATAACTTCTACAGTTTAGAGAGCAAATTATAAGCGAGTGGCAGCCTCGTATCGACAAGCGAAGCAGGGCAGCCCTCCACTAGATGGAGATGGTAAGAGATGGAAGCTGGAAGTCGATGTATGCAGGTGACTAAGGACCGTGCTTTAACTTTCCTTGTCCTAGGCATATGTTCTTATTCAGCTGTGGATTTGTGACGGGCTTTAATGATGCTGATGATGGATATAAGAAAACGCCAAATGTACTTTTTTATAAGGTAATAATTTTTTTTCAAAGACGCCTTTCGAGGCATCTATTATATAAAATATAGGCATCTATAATATCGTTTATGGAAAACTTCTCTAATTCTAACTTAAGCTTTTTTATTTCTACAAATAAGTTAAAAAATAATAACTTACATGTAACTGGAAAAATATTTCTGTATTATAACGCTTCCCATGGACGGTTAGAACTAGCTAACGGTTTCAACTTTAATTATTATTTTTTAATTTGCGTTAGCATACTCCGTTATTTTTTGTATATTTCAGACTATGTTGATGTATGCTACTCTGAAATTATCATGTAGCAATTAAACAAGCTTAAGCGTCTATAGTATATATCCACTCCTTTCATATTTGGTTAACGCAAATACGACTACGTATCCGAACTTCGAAATCGACACAAGTGGCTCCTAATCCGCCTCCGCCGGAATGCTCATATTCCCTTTTACTTTTGTGTACTGTTTGATTTGAAATCTCTTATATCTGAAGGAACAAACAACCATCTGTCAAAATTTGAAATTATCTTTTTTTACGACTTGTCAGGTAGATATCGCAGATTCGTATAAAGCGAAATAAACACTTCACTGGGTGGTATGAATACTTTTCTGCCTAGAAGTCCTAGGAGTCTGTCCGGGTTAGTACCAAACTTTTACCTATTTTTCCAGCCAAATAGCAGTCCTTGCAATGCTGCGTTCCTCCGGTCTTAAGGGAGTCTTAAGAAGACCCGATCTTAAGGAGACCCAGAATAATTACTGACAGTAAGCTATTCTATCTGAGTCCTCAGAAGTGACTAAACTAGCCACTTATGGTGAGTTTACAGTCCACATGAGTAAACAAAACTGTTGATATTGATAACTATACAAATTTTATTAAGTTTATAAGGCTACGCATGTTTACGAATACGAAAGAGGTCAAATAAATATACAATTTTATTATAGCAAACAGTGCAGTCAAGGTCTACTTAGTTTGACTTTTGCGTTGTGAGAGATGTTATATTACTAGACGAGACTAACCGTAATAACCACCGGATAGTTTATCAATATCCGGTAGTTATTATGGTTAGTCCGGTCCGGTATTACTGCACGTAAATGTTTCAATATTATGTAAAGCATATCGTATTATTTGAGGTATATAGTGATATAAGTATTTAAGAGCCGTGTTAGCTCAGATGGTTAGCGCTCGCTGTAAATTTCACAGTACGCGAGCAAACCGGGTTCGATCCCCGCCGGCACCAATGAATTTGTTATGCTGATTTACCACGTGCTCGGCGGTGAAGGAAAACATCATGAGGAAACCTGTATGTCTCAGAAATAAGAAAAAAATCGAAGACATTTGAAGTTCACCAACACGCATTGGGGCAGCGTGGCGGACACTTCCTTGCCCTAAAACCCTCTCAGAATGAGAAGATGCCTGTGCCCAGCAGTGGGACGTATATAGGCTGTAACTTTAAATGTTTCAATGTTAATAGCCGTGGGTATTGTAAAAGGCGAAAGAGGGAGTTGAAACAGAGATGGGCATCAGGAAGATCCTAATAACAACTCAAAAATTATAAAAACACAGCGGTTGCCATCCCGCCTATTAAGCAAGCATAGAAACTATTGCAAATAGCACCTCCAAGAGGCAATCTACATGAGAGGCCTTTGTTGAGCAGACTTTAGATAGGCTGTAATGATGATGATGTTGATGATGAAATATTTCAATGTATTGTTTATATTGTATGTATTGTAAATATTTGAAATGTTTAGATACTAATAAATTCCATATCGTAAATATTTAACAAGTCTTGTATGCTCATATTGAAACTCGACGACAACGTACATTCGATATAATAATATATTTTGGGTAGACGCAACCACAGTACAACCGTGTCACAAATTCAAGATTTGGGCAAATAAGACTGTTGGCGACGCGCCTATAAGAATATTTCAGTTTATTAAGTCAACCGATGACGAATAGCTTCTAAAAAACAAATTATCGAGCAACAATGTTCTAATAAGAAAATGCTTAGTTAAATCTTAAAGAAATATCGAATTAATGATATGAAGGTCTTGGGTTCGACTCCCAGGCCGGACTAGTTTATTGTTTTCCTAAGTAATATCGCTTAATAAATTCATAAGTAATTTAAGATATAAATTATGTTACCGGATTGGTTCCCCGGTTGAAATCATCTTTCCAATGATGTAAATTTAAAAGAATATTTAAATAAAGTTAAAGATCGGATTTGTTCCCCGGTCGAGATGATCACTCTGTGCATAAATAGAATTAACGGAAATTAATCGCATAAGTATTGTCTTATATAAGTTTGATATGTTTTGTACGAAAACAAATGTCTATTTATCATGATTGATTTATGAGAACATTCACTTATATTGTTTGATAAGAAACATGATAACTGATAAGAATCTGATTAGAGATAGTTTCCTACAGTTCGAAAATTGTGTAAAAGCATTTTATTCACCCAATATTGTTAAAATTGGTGTATATCAGACTTTCATTTTTTCTGATAGCCGAGAGCCGTGCAAAAGTTAGTTGTTCAAATAGTGTGACTTCACGGAAGCACGCTGGCCACGCCCTTAGGAGGCCGAATATGTAAAAATTTAAAATGTTTGTAATTTCAGCAATTTATGTAAAAATGACTTATAAAACATTTCAGGTTGATTGTACGTGCTAAAAAGGTGAATTCTGTGTTATTTTTATGTGAAAATTCCTGTGTATAAGTGAAATAATGATGGTTTTGTATAAGAAATTTAAAAGTGTTTTAAATAGTGAAATAAATAGAGAAAATGTAAATTAAACTATTGTATTAGTTAACTTATGTATAATTTCAAGTGGAAAACATTGTTTTAACTTTCTGTGTTAAATATTTAAGAAATTTCGACTTCGAACTTGTAAGTAAAATAGTCATATTTCATTTAATAAATAAAAGGTTTTTCGTGATATGAAAATGTAATGTATATCGTAGTGTAGATATTGTTTTGTGCTATCTATACAGATAAATTGTATTGATGTAAGACTTATGCAAATAAAGAAATTAAGTAAAACGTGAGAGAGTAATAGAACAAATTCATGTAATTGAGTTGCGCAAGCGCGCGAATGGCGCGGCTCACTTTCGCGTATAGCTCTGGGGTAGCTTAGTGAACGGGTTTTATTGCAATTCGTTCGGGGAAAAAGTTCGGAAATCAGACCAGCAGTCAATAAGAAGAAGAAAGAAGAAGTGATAGGGAAAAGTGATTACTCTCTCACGGAATGGTTTGAAGATAATTGCTGTTTTATTCCCAAGAAATTCATCCCTCAAGTTATACAATCCACATCGAAGAATTAAGGCGTTGGGACCGGGACGACTTCGGAAGACCCGTAATCCCCGTCTGAACCTACTCGCTGAAAAGGAAGAGGTTATCGCCCTTGTGTGTTACTCCGTTGCGGAGATCACATACGTTGTTCCCGAACCCAACGTAGGCGTTATAGGAGGCCGGATCGAGAGAAGCCTCGATTCCTCCCTTCTGTTTCTTAATCGAACGTTTAATCCCCGTTGGTCCTTTTCAATTGGTCCTTCGCGGTCAGATCAAGAGGACCCCCGAACCTGGGTTCCTTTTCAAAGACCGATCATCTTTATAATAAAAAACACAAATTCATGTGCAGTTATAGAAGTGCTGCGAATACCTCCATGTCTCAAACTTCTCTTAAACATACCCTATCTAACGATATTATCTAGGCCTAGTGGCCGGATACTCTAGCTCGCTATATTTGAATCCTAAATGAGGCAACTTTTTACAAAATAGAAAAAAAAAAAAGCAATTGTTTGGTTTTGCTCTCCGATTAATTTTTTTTAGTTAGTATTGTTTCTGTATTTCTTTTAAGTGTTGGCATCGATATAGAATCCATCATAGTTGATCATAGTAAATTATTATAAGCTGTTACTTAAAAAAAAAGACTCGCTGGTTATCTTGTTTCACAGGACAAAAGTATTTTCCGAATCAATGGTATATTAAAGATAAGAATTTAATACAAAGATTTCATTTAGTATTATTTACAATCTATTTTGGTTAAAAATATTATAATTCCATTTCTGTTTCATCATTTAAAGAAAAAACAGAAAAGTCCTATGGCTTTCGATAGATGGCGGTATACTTTTTAATTGACGCCAGACGTTAATTACCCAGGCCGGTAACGGACAGTAGTGTCAAAGGTTGCCAATCCGTCTGCCAAGCGTGACGATTAAGCCAAATCCTCTCTGCAACGGGAAAGATCTATGTCCAGAAAAGGATTATAACGGGCAGATGATGGTGATGATGATGATGACCTTAGTCGATAAGCCTTACCTCAGATACAGATAGAGAAGGCTAAACGGCTTGTTAGATGATAGTCCAGTATTTCGTTTTTCCTGCGGCCTAACAACACTGGAATGAAGCCTATAAAATATCAGTATAATTACAATCAGCGACTATACCAGTGATCACCAGTTATTTTAATTGAGGGTACGTATACAAAAAATATAAATCTGTCGCGGATCCTTTGCTAGATTATGATTTTTAAAATGAAAAGAAATCACAATATTTTTTTATTAACGGTACATCTAATAAAAAATAACAAAGTAAGTAGTAATAAATTAAATTAGGTAATATGTAAATTATAAATAATTAAAAATAATAAGTACTCATTATTAAGACGAAAAACAGCATTTTTTAACCTGAAACACCTATCTGAAGTCTGGAATGAAGGTGGTGCAAGTTATTGCCATTAATCCTAGAAATATTAGAAAATGCTGCTTCACACTATGTGTTGAACCAAACTTTGTACAAATTTTCAAAAGCCAACTTTTTTAGTTTTGGGAATTTATTACCACAGCCAAACTTATCCAAAATTCTTGGCAAAGAACTTACATTTAGATACAAATTACATACTGATGAAACAAAAATAATATTTTTTGATCTTATTGACATAATAGAAAAAAACCGAAATGGTTATTTGAATAAAAAATCATAAGTGCAATTAGTTTAATTAAAATTTTCGTATTTTTAAAAAATACTAAAAAAGAACTTGAAAAAAAAGAAAAAAGTCGGACCGAAGACAGGACGCGAACCAAGGCATTACGATTTCGCGACCGATCGATATCCACTTGAGCTATTGCGATCATTAACACGGTGTCAAAATTTACCTTCTTATATTGTAGCAGTTTTTCATTGCCTGAAAACACGGACAAAAACACATTTTCTAAAAATAAATCCTAGCTAGATCGATTTATTGCCCCCGAAACTCCCTGGACACTAAATTTTATAAAAATCGTTGGAGCCGTTTCCGAGATTCCGATTATATATATACCAGAATTGCTCGTTTAAAGGTATAGGATACATTAAAAAAATCTATGTTCAATAGAAAACAAATTTTAAAGATGCTGTTCAGATGTAATTTAATGTCTATTTTTTTAAATGTTTAACACAAAACAAAGTATAAAATATGTCGTTAATGTTATTTATTTATTTATTTTACAGTTTATGTACACATATACTTCGATAGGAAAATGGTAAAAACATAATTATGTGCAAAGGCACTGTTTATTCCAGAATGAAATTTCTTCCAGCAGGCCTATTGAAGGAAATAGAGGCAGTCAGTGTGCACTTTATAAAATATACATATAAACACTAAACACACACATACACACACATGTATATGTATATATATATATATATATATATATATATATATATATATATATATATATATATATATTTTTAATGTTTTACAAGAGTAGCGTTATATTATCCCCGGTATAATTTTTATTTACGACGAATTAGATTAAGATTATTTAGTATTCTCAAAATATATTAAATCCTACCGTATAACGGTTCTTTTCATAGCTGCCAGTAAAGGAAATAAAAATATCTGAAGCACGTTAAACCAGAATTTACATTTAATTAGCCCACCAAAATTTACGGGTAACGTTTGTCCTCCCTAAAACGTGAGCAAGCCAAGGAGTTTATAATTTTACTTTGGTTCACTAAAATGTCAATTTATCGATAAACTTGTCAAGCGACGCATTGGGCAACAAATCGCAATTTTCGCGCGGGAATACAAGTAATCCAGAGAGTTCCTAGGGAAATAAATCAATATCTAATATGTTGACGGTATTTACCGTAAATATTATAACATTAGATTTATCGTACGATTAATACCATTGTACTTTGAAAATTCATAAGATACAGTGTAGGGGCGACGTAGGCGAATCCACTACAATGTATTAGGCGAATCCACTATAATTTCATCCCGTGGGTGCGTCACGAAACTGAAGCAGGAGGTAAGCAAAAGTTTTTTTA
Source organism: Parnassius apollo (assembly GCA_907164705.1). Classification (NCBI taxonomy): domain Eukaryota; kingdom Metazoa; phylum Arthropoda; class Insecta; order Lepidoptera; family Papilionidae; genus Parnassius; species Parnassius apollo. The sequence continues at coordinate 1,052,570 of CAJQZP010000246.1, read as the reverse complement.
AACAATTTAATAAACGTAAAAACTGTGGTAGCCAATCTGGCTGCCAAGCGTGGGTTAAATATTCTGCTACGAGGCGACTTATAAGAAATAGATAGATATGTATGTTTAGCAGTTTGATGGACTGTGAAAATGATGACTAAATGAAGTTCTCAGTTTGTTAGTCCTCAGCTGGATATAGGTCTTTACTGTTGGAAGAAGGATTTTAAGGGCATAATCGCAACGATTGACGATCGCAGCCTTTAGACGCACGAAGTTATAATCTCCGAAAAATAAAATCTAAGAAGGTGCGCCCTACCTAATTATATATCCACAAAAGTGTCATCATCATTACAGCCCTTTACAAGTCCACTGCTGAACATAGGCCTCCCCCAAGGTATGCCACAAAGCACGGTCCTGAGCCACCTGCATCCATCGACTTCCTGCATGTCTTACCAGGTCGTCACTCCATCTAGTGGGAGGTCGCCCTACACTTCGTCTACCGGTACGAGGCTGCCACTCGAGAACCTTTTTTCCCCAACGGTTGTCGGTTCTTCGAGCTATATGGCCGGCTCATTGCCACTTCAGCTTACTAATCCGTTGGGCTATGTCGGTCACTCTGGTTCTACTGCGGATATCCTCATTTCTTAGTTTACCATGCAGAAAACTCCGAGCATAGCCATTTCCATAGCTCGCTGAGCGACTTTAAGCGTCCTCATACGGCCAGCAGTGAAGGACCACGTCTCAGTTCCATATGTCATCACTGGCAACACGCACTGGTTGTACAACTTAGTTTTCAGGTTTTGAGGTATACCTGACGAGAAGATGTGTCGTAATTTCCCGAACGCTGCCCAGCCGAGTTGAATCCGTCGATTGACCTCTCGGTCGAAGTTGGACTTACCTAGCCGGACTATTTGTCCCAGATAAACGAACTCGTCAACAACTCCGAGCTTAGTGCTCCCAACAAATACCGGCATAGGTGTAACATGGACATTAAACATGATCTTTGTTTTGTCCATGTTCATCTTAAGACCTATCCGTTGGGATGCACTATTGAGGTTATTGAGCATAGTGCGAGGTATACCTCACGAGAAGATGAGCTATGGATAGACTTAGAATTGAGGATATCCGCAGTAGAACTAGAGTGAACGACATAGTCCAACGGATTAGTGGGCTGAAGTGAAATCTTTTTTACGCTGGTATTCTGTGCAAGCGTAACATAACACACATAAACGGAACACATAAACGTGATACAACAACTTATTATAACACTATGTTATATTATTGTTGCGTAAAATTTAAAACCTTGGTCAAAGTAAGTTTATTATTTATATTTGTTATCCTTTATGAGAATTGCACATAAACATAGCACTGAAATACGTATCATAGTTACAAAATATTTTCTTATTAGAACAAGGAAGATAAATGAAAGCTCCTTAACACTATAAAATAATATATTATATATATATTTCTTCATACAATAATTAAGGTGGGTACAATCTGGTTGCGTGCTCGTTGAGATATTTTATTATTTTTGAATGCGTCGTAACAGATGTACAGTACTTATATGTATTGCACCGGAAGTACAGACTATACAATTATTATACCAATTAGGTATCTATGGATTATCTATATAATTACAGATTGTGTATATTATTTATAACACAGATAATGTAATGTATTCGTGTAATTAAAGTTTATAATTGTCCATGGCGCAGGCACCCGCCCAACCCTTGAAATCTGCAAGACAGCTTTCAAGTTTCTTCATCGCTGGGTTTAGAAAGTAACCACAGACGTTTTATACGTGGTAGAGCCACACTGCAGCTATATTATGGTTGTAGTAGGAATGGGTGGGCTCGACCGGGAAGGACCACGCTCTCACAGAATACCATCGTAAAATAGCAGCTTAATGTTGCTGTGTTTCGTATGGTGAGTGAAGAGAACCGGAGACCCATTTTACTGGAATCGAGGCATTCCACCTAAGTCCTCAAGGGTGACAACGCATCTGCATTTTGATTCTTAATCGAAGTTAAATGTAGATGTCTATGGGCCACAGCATCCACTTACCATCAGGTGGACTGTGTGCTCGTTTGTCACCCTAATCCTATATAAAAAAGACGATTTAGAGCTCTCGTCACGATGCGGTTGATGGTAGAAACGTCGACAACACGAGGCGCACTATCTGAACCTTTTTTTCCTTCTTTTTTTTCTGAGGGAAACTAGGTGTCCTTACCAGGGTGCGGCGGTACTTAACGCCGGGGCAGCTTCTTACCTCACATTTTTCCTGCGAATACAATCTGCGCGTCTTCAAAGCAAGATTGAATAGGCTTTTGTTACGCTAAGACTAGATTTACGATCTAGTGCTAAATCACCACTTAACACCGGGTAGGATTATGGTCAAAAACTGGCTTATAATAAATAAAAAATTTACTATATTAAAATTTTGTTCGTTTGAATTGATAAAAATTATCTATATCTCTGTTACCTATATTAATGTAGGTTTATGTAAAATGTCCATTTGTTAAATGATAAATAAACTAAATTTTTTATTTATTATATTGCATGTACACAATCAGGAAAGAAACTTCCTTCAGTATTCTGTGATCGCGCGTAATATCCGCAATTTTATACTTAAAACTCTAAAGCTCGCTCTGTTCCGGCATTTTTATGTCACCCGCGAGGATCGTAAAAGAATTTTGATATATTTCCATTGTATTTTGTACCACATATTATCGTTTAACCTTTCTAAAGCCCCTTTTGTATTGACAATAGACTGAGTATGGTACCTGTTGACCAAGATTTTTCCGAAACCATTCAAATTAAAAGAAAATAGTGGTCAGTAAACACTAGTTATATATAATAAGTCTTATAAGGCAATTAAAATCTGACCGTATACTACTAGATTTACAGAATCTATCCATCTATTACAGTCCTTTATAATTATCCTGGTGATCAAAGCCCCCATTCCCAAGCAATTAGCCAATAATATCCATTTTGAAAATAATTATTGAATAGTAAAATACTAATGTTCCAATTACTAAATTTCCCTTCACAGTTTTTACGAGCTAAATTGAAATGTAATAATATCATTTTTCATTAAAAAATGGATATCAGTCAGGAACATTTTCGTGCAATGGCTTGTTGACATTTAAAGTCGTAAAAAACGACTTTCAATGTCGCCTAAAACCAGTCGAATAGTTTAATTGACTTCAAATGACATTTATAGATAAAAGCCTTACTAAGGCTTTTGTAAAAAATGTACCGCTGCGCTGTTTTAATAAATTTCAGCACGTTCGACAAACTTCGAAGGATGAAGAAATAAGTGGCCGGCCATTGACGTCTATTAAAGAAGGTTTGGCCATGAAAGAAAATGGTGATATCTCTTACAAAGTGTTCAGCCCCGAAGGGTGTGTTTTACAGAGCTTTCTATATAAGGAGTATTCAAACTTTATTGTGAAAGGTTCAAAAGAAAGTGTGACAGTGAAAAAGTTAACTGAAGAGAAGGGCGTATTAAGTATGAACGTATGGAGATTTAGCACATAATGCAGATTGAATTGGAAAGCGTGATTTTACACATACACCTTTGCGTGTGAAGGATAGTTTCGCGTTCGGTGCCGCACAACCCCAGCGATGCTTAGAAGAAGGTCCGCGTTGAATAGTGGCGTGATACGATAACTAAATTTGAAGCAGACTTGGCTTGTTTACGATATTACTATAGGTGTTAATCCAAAATAGATTTATAAAACCCAAAAAACAACAATAACTAAGCGCCACGATGGTTTTATTTATTAGGCTATTTCAAAATAGGCCAACACCAAAGTAAGTCAACCGAACGAAAAGCGAAAAGCATGTGACTTTGATGAGGTATCAATTACTTTACGAAATCGAAGTAGCATCAATGCCGAATAGTGAACTACTAAATACCTAGAGTTTAGCATTTACTGCTAGAAGTAACAAGCGACCAAACATGAGGCTCCGTGGGCTACTTCTTCTATGACAACTCGTTCACGCATTCAGCGTCCAAATCGAGGGACTGATTTGACACCGTGTGACTTCTTTTTATTTCCTAAAATAAAAAATCAGCTAAAAGGGATACAGTCCTCATTTCCGAAAAATGCGCTTACATCATTCAAACTGGCCGTAGAAGTGGTATCTGAGACGGAATGGAAAAGTGTTTTCAAAATTGGTTCAGGTGCATGAAACTATTGTATATAAGGTCAGGGAAAAGTTTCTTCGTATTTTATGTAAAAATTCAAAACATTTCTTTTTCAAAGTTTAATTAAATTTAATTCTAATATATATATGCCATTTTGTTCGATAACTTGCTGCTATTTTGTAGGTAGTGACATAATCCCGTTGCTGTATCAATGTTGAGATTTTTGATTAAAAAAAATACGATAAGTAGTTTTGACAGTCCTCTTTTGACGTTAACCTAATACTACCCAAAAAACTCTGTAGAGACCGATACAGGTAAAAATTCGAGAATGCAAGGTTAGAACTATATGACGGATGCATTTACTCTTCCCAGACAACCTCTCTCAATTTTTTCTGAGTGGCCAAAGATGAGTGTCGTCTTGCGTTATCATCATGAAAGACTACTCCTTTTCTGTTGATCGATTACTGCCGTTCTTCCTCTATTTCTTGCCTGAGTCTCATTAGTTGTTGACAGTAAAGATCCGAATCGATGGTTTTCTCCGGCGGTAAAAGCTCACAATAAACGATCCCACCATACACACAGCATTACCTTATTGCGTGTGAATCCGCGTTTCGCTACAGTCTGGGAACCTTGACTACCCTTTGACCATGATCTTTTTTACACGTTCTGATCGTAGGTGATCCACTTTTCATCACTAGATATCAATCTTTTAAAAACTGGTTCAGTTTCATTACGTTTCAAAAAAGAATCGCAAATATGAACAAAGATTTATTAGGTTTCTTTCAATGAGCTCGTGTGGAGTACCCAAATATCGAACTTTTTTGTATAGTCAGACTTTATAAAAGGGGTCGAAACTGTTTTATGGTTAATCTTCAATTCCTCGGCTATGTTGTAACTACTACTATGCCGATCTAGCTCTACTTTTTCAAAAATGGCATCGACTTTATCCGTATGAGGGCGACCAGAACAAGCTGTATCTTTGACATCAAAATTCCCTGACTGAAAACGCTTGAACAAAGTTTTTGCTACACTACAACTGATAACTACTGACACTTCATTAGGTCCGTAAACGTCACAAATGTTTTTCGCGGCTTGAGTAGCATTTTTCCCTTTTTTTTTAATAAAACTTTCGAATGTATATTGATCGAATCCATACGAATTTCTTCGTTTGACTCACTCATTTTGGTGAACAGAAAAAGCAATTGACAAACGGCGGGAAAGTGTTTTTAGTTTTTATTTTTCATTTTCTTAATGCACTTTTTTGATAAATTTGATAATTAATTTTATTTCATTTTATTATTTAATAAATATGGGGGGATAAATCGCTCGCGTCCATAGGCTTCGACCACCTAATCCTAGGCACACCCTACACGTTTCCCCCGGGTGGTGCTAAAAGAGCGAGAAAGCCGAAAGAACAGACTCGGCTACTCGCCGTGTGGTAGCGGCGTTAAATATGCCACACCCTAGTTTTCGCACCATGAGGCAAAAAGGAAAAGAAATGGCCCCGAGTTCCCGGCGCCCCTTTAATGGGGCAGGGGTGCGAAGAATCTCCGGGAGGAAAACCGGCAACAGGTTCGCCACCCGTCACGTTCTGTCTCCCGGAGGGGCGAAAAGAGGATTGCGGAGGCCCGTCTAGCTACGCTGAATGTATGTGGAGCAATGAATGATAAGATGGATGAAGTATGCGATATGATGTATGATAGAGGAATAGATGTGTTATGTGTAAATGAGACGAAGCGGAAGGGAAAGGATGTCACTACACATGGCATATATACCGCTTACTGGTCCCCCAGTAAGCGGTGTAATGCCACGAGACCGAGCGAGCATGCCAGGGAGTCGGTGTCATCCTTTCAAAAAGAATGGGTCAATGTGTGAAAGAGTATGAATGTGTAAGCCCGAGACTGCTATGGATACGAATAAAAGTGGGCCTAAAGAAGTTGTTTGTTCTAGGGGTCTACGCCCCAGACATGTCTAAGCCCACTTGTATCCGAGAGCAGTTTTGGGAGATGGTAAGGATGGTGTCAATGAAATGTAAGGAAAATGAAAATATTGTTATGTTAGGAGATTTTAATGGAAGGGTTGGGGTGAGGAGGCTTGGCTATGAAAGGATACTGGGAACGTTTGGTGATGAAAGTATTAATGAGAATGGTGAAAGCCTCCTCACCGTATGTGTGGAAAGGAATCTTTTTGTGACGAACACTTTCTTTCGTCATAAGAAGATTCACATGTATACTTGGGAAAGAGGTGATGATAGAAGCATGATAGATTTCATAACTGTGGATGAAAGAATGAGGAGCGCAGTGGTGGATACAAGGGTTTACCGGGGTCCAACGTAGGGACGGACGACTACCTGGTCTTATGCCGAATTAGGGGTTTATTCGGACGTTGGCCGCATAGGACATCTGTTTCTAGCACTGCGTTACAGCGTATAAGAATTGAGAGGTTACAAGATGAAGATGTGAAAGACAAGTACAAATGCAGACTGAGAGAAAATATAAGTAATTTGGATGAGTTGTGTGTGAATGAGTTAGACTTGGAGAATGTGTGGCATAATGTTAAGAAAGATTTAGTGGATGCAGCTACCTAAGTATGTGGTGTTAGTAAGAGAACGAATGAAAGGAAAGACAATACGTTATGGTGTGATGATGAGGTACGTATGGAAGTTGAAGCAAAGAAGAGAGCATGGCTAGATTTACTAGCGACCAAAGCTGGTAATTCTGGCGGTAAGAATGATGAGAATGAAAGGAAAAAGTTTAAACGTTTAAATAAGAGAGTAAAAGAATTAGTTGAAAAGAAAAAGCAAGAAAGAACGGATAAGAATGATAGAAGAATATCTTATAACTTCCAGGCAAATATTAAAATGTTCTGGAAACTCGTAAGAAATGCCAGGGGACTTTCAAATCAGCCTATAATTGAATGCTATACGAGACGAGAATGGCTATATTCTGAATGATGAAGTGTTGAGTCTAAAGAGATGGAAGGAATATTTTGAAAGCATGTTTATGAGTGAGGAGAAACGTGTGAAATGAATGAAATAGAAACTCCGAAAGAAGAGGAAGGAGATAGCGAGATAAGTATAGATGAAATAATGAAAGCAATGAAAAGAATGAAAGTAGGTAAGGCAGCCGGATATGATAGAGTTTCACTCGAAATGCTAAGGGCTGGAGAGGAAGTGGTGGCAGGCCTGCTGCACACCTTGTTTAATTTATGCTGGGAACTGAAGCGGGTACCGGGAGACTGGTCCAAAGCCGTGATAGTCCCAATATATAAAGGAAAAGGGTCACAGCAGGACTGTAAAAACTACCGTGGTATTAGCCTTCTTAGCATTGTGGGAAAACTGTATGCTAAGGTGCTAATTGAAAGAGTTATGAAAGAAACTGATGAAAAAAAATTGGGATGTGCAAGCGGGATTTAGAAAGGGAATGGGGTGTACAGATCAAGTCTTTTCCATGCGCATGATCGCGGAGAAGTTTTTGGCGAAAAACCAAAAAGTTTTTTGTGCCTTCATGGACTTGGAAAAGGCTTATGACAGAGTGGACAGGGATGTGTTATGGCAAACGCTGAACGCATTTAGGTTGAGCGCTGGTTTGATACAGGCATTAAAGTCTCTGTATAGGGACTCGAGTGCTTGTGTTAGAATCAACGGGGTCTACTCGGACTGGTTTGGCATCCATAAAGGTGTCAGACAGGGCTGTGTAGCTTCCCCGTGGCTGTTCAACCTATTTATGGACAGCTGTTTGGAAAACTTGAAATTTGAAGAATGCGGGTTAAGAATGGGTGAGTTAACCATCAAATGCCCTTTGTACGCCGATGATCAAGACATACCTGCGTCGTCGGCGGCCGAGTTGTAAATGATGGTTACATTAATGAACAGGTCATTAAAAAGAAAGGGGAATGAAAGTGAACGCAAGTAAGACGAAAGTGATGGTTTTTGAAAGAGAAGAAAGCAAAATGGTATGTGAAATAAGAATAGAAGGAGAGTTAATTGAGCAAGTGGATGAGTTCGTATATTTGGGATGTGTATTCAGCAGGGATGGGAGATATGATAAGGATTTTGAACGACGAGTGAATGCAGGAAATAACGTAAATGGGGCTCTACACTCTATTGTGAAAAGTCAGAATGTGTCAAAAAAGGCACGTATGGCAATTCACAGTGCTGTATTAGTCCCTATTTTAACGTATGATAGTGAAAGTTGGGTGTGGCAGAAGAAGCATGAGAGTAGAATAAATGCAGTAGAAATGCGGTCGCTAAGGAGTATGTTAGGGCTGAATCTGAGTTACAGGGTGAGAAACTGTGTGATAAAAGAAGAGTGTGGTTTGCAAGATGATGCGGTGACCAGGATTAAGAAAGGAATGCTTCGGTGGTTTGGTCATGTAGAAAGAATGAATGCGGAAAGACTGACAAAGCAAATATATGTTGCAGAAGTGAATGGAAGAGTCGGAAAGGGACGTCCTAGGCGGAAGTTTGTGGACCAAATTGGCGATATACTAAAAATGGGCCAAATTAAGAGTACCCTTAACCGACGAGCATGTATGCGTAGATATGTGGATGTGGAAGAGGCGAGAAAGGTATGTCAGGATCATGCTAAATGGAAGTCTGTAGTCTCTGCCTACCCCTCTGGGTGACAGGCGTGAGTGTTTATGTTATATGTTATGTTATAAATAAGAAAAATTGATATTAATAACAGCCAAATACAAACAGTACAACTCAAGAGATTTTTCTTCAATTTTATACAAGCAAAATAAGAAAAAACTTTTTCTGTGACATATTAGATGCTGGTGGAGAGTTATCCGAAAAGACTCATTGTTAAAATCCTTAACCAAAGATCTTTTAAAACTAGATGAGCGTGCGCAACTCAACAAAGAGTTTATCGTTTTACAATTGTTTTTTTCTTGAGTTCAAGTATTCAGAAAGAGCTGACATAATTACTGATACATACGTCAGGCATTCCACCTTCAGTGATAACAAAATGTTTACCGTTCAGCCTGTCAAAAGTCCACTGCTGAATATAGGGCTTCTTTTTATATAATTCCTCATAGGAGAAGTCTATGGAGGATTGCTTCATAGAAGGGATATTTGCCACAATTGTCACGATTAACTAGTGAGATAAATTTTTTGTTATTATTATGAAAACGCTACTACCCATCTTGTGTTTTTTTATAGGATATGGTGACAAATGAGCACACAGTCCACCTGATGGTAAGTGGTTGCTGTGGCCCTTAGATATTCACATTTATCCTCGATTACGAATCAAAATGCAGATGCGTTGTCACACGTGAGGACTAGCATGGAATGCCTCGTTTCCAGCAAAAAGGGTCACAGGTTCTCTACACTCACCATACGAAACACAGCATCACTATGCTACTAGTTTACGCTGGTACTCTGTGAGAGCATGGTCCTTCCCCGGTCGAGCTGACCCATTCGTGAATAAATCTGCAGCATGGCTCTACCACGTAAAAAATTTGTTTTTTGATTTATTTCTATCTGACGCCTTTCACGCAACCCTCACGATAGTATGGGTTAATATCTAATTACTCTATGGGTTAATAGATATTCTTACACCACCACCACTTAACTTTCAAACTAACAACGCAATAGATAGATCACTTAGCAAGATAAAAGAACAAAATATTCACAGTTGAGGCGACTCGATGTATAAAATTTTATGGCAAAAGACGAACAACCAGACCTAGGAAACGTTGGGTCATAGCTGCTGCGGGCACAGAGTGGCATTGGAATTAGTGAATGAACAAAGTCAAAAACAAAGAAATATGGACAAACTTAGAGAGACCCTATACCCGAAGAGAATTTCCCAGCTAATAAAGAAAAAAATATAGTTAATATTTTATCCTTGAAAAGAAAATTATTGGTACTGGGTTTACGGAATTATGAAAGACTTCAATTATTGTAATGTAAGAAAAACAAATAATTATGGGACACTCCATAACATTTAAGTAACGTATGCATTACAAAAAAGATAATGCCGCTGAATATAATATAAACCTTACACTTTTAAAATTTAAATACAAGTTCGACTGACAAAGATCTACGACCATTGGAACAAACACAGGCCAATGCCGCAACACATGTTACCGAAATTGTCCAAGCCCTGCAGATCTCCATTATACATCGTTTATATACAAACCTGAGTGAAAAAGGGGCCGTTTTTGTTTACTGAGGGGTCATATAGTTTTGCTGAGTTTTACAGAGAGGCTGGGGGCGCAGAAGGGATTCAATGAACTCGTTTCGGCAACCGACAAAAGGACGCATTGACCTGACAGGTAATTAATTTAATATCAGTATCTTTTTGAGTATTAAATCAAGTAAACTTCAATTTGTTTAATATTACCTAAAATCTATGAAATAGAAATTGAATCGTAAAATCATAACCTTAGTTCATTGTTTAATAAATTGAAAATTTAAGTAGTTATCTCACATAAAAAGTACAATTGCTCGAGTATTTTAACAAAATCAATTATTTATTTTGTAATATTTGGGTAACATTAATAAGTATCTAGTAATTAGTAAAAAAAAGTATCTTTTGACTACAAGTAAGGATGCATTTTTGTAATAACAATAACCAGTAATAACGAGAGAGTATGTTTTATTAACGATATATATCATGACTGCAATGTAAGTAGGACGGCTTGAAGGGGGAGGTCCACGCTCTCAACAAAACTCAGCGTAAAGTAACGGCAAGAAGTTTTTGTAACATTCCATCTTAGTCCTCAGGCGTTTTAATTGAGCCTTCATAGCATACACTTATCATTAGGTAGACTGTGTGCTTCTTTACCACCCCTAATTGTATTCGAAAACTATTGGAAGTTGTCGAAACATAATAATGGCACAGGGTGCTCGCAAACCTTACAATAGCAGGAATCCTTAGAATAGAAATTGCATGTTATACTTATTAAAGTTTAGTTTTACTGTTTCGGAAAAAATCTCTGTCCCGGGAAGAACCAGCAAGAAACCCAGCGGGACTTTTTTTAAAAAGCACAACTTTACAATGCAATATTTTATACAATTGTTATGAAAACATTTGGAAACAGCGTAGTAGCGACCACCTCATTTCCAGGAGTTATTGTCAATGATGTACTCTTTAGCAATATAATAACCCTAACTAAACATTTTTGCTTAATAAATGTTTTAAAGCCTTTGGTAGATAAGGAGTACATATTTTCTGGAATTTTATTGTAAAAGCGTGTACATTACCCTACTAAGGAATTACCGACTACTTGCAGAAGAGTACTGGCGTAACTTAATTTACGTAATGATAAAAAAAATAATATAATGTTAGTGACGCCAACTTCAAATTAGTGTTAATTGTATGTTCACACAATAAAAATTAGAATAATGCAAAGAACCGAGGGCTAATTAAGTACTTTTTCACAATAATTGTTCTATCTGATTTAAACATATACAATCCACGTCTTAATTTTTACTCTAATTTCTTCTTCGCTTCTAAGCTTCTTAACTCCGCGACTACATTATGTTTTTTCATTATAATAATATGTTGTAATTTGAATAAGATAATATCTTATCTATGAAAAAGAAGTCAGCTAATAATCGATACTAATTTACCAATACAATACAAAATATAATACAATACCGTTGACCATGATGTGTACTCAGTATAATGCGGTTGGTTTCGGAGTTACCTGTCTGGTCGCCAGCAACGTATACGCATCGACGATACATTATCATCATGGTGTAACACCATGATGATAATGTATCGTCGACGCGTGTGTGTTGGTTTACCGCAGGGAGTTGTTTTATATCACCATTATGCAGATGATCTACAAATATATACTAAAGCTTGTCCCAGTGTCCAGCAGATCTCGAACGAATTCTTGTCTGGAGTAAAGCATACGGCAAATATTTACGTGGTAGAGCCATGCTTCAGTAATATTAGTAGTATAGTTGTAGCACGAATGGGGGTTGGCTAGACCGGGGAAGTACCATGCTGTTACGGAATACCGGCGTAAAATAGTAGCTTAATGCTGCTGTGTTTCGTATGGTTAGTCTAGAGAACCGTAGACCCCTTTTACCGGAAAAGAGGCATTCCATCTTAGTCCTCACGGGTGACAACGCATTGGCATTTTGACCTGTAATCGAGGATAGATGTTGATGTCTATGGGCCGCAGTGACCACTTACTATCAGGTGGTCTGTGTGCTTGTTTATCACCCCACCCTATAAAAAAAACGGCCTTCACGTTAACACAGAAAAATCGCAAAGAATTATCGTGGGCAGAGCGCAAATGTTGGTTAAGTCGAACCTTGTTTACCTGCCCTATATAGTATTAGGTTAAACTATTATTACTTACAGAGATTCAGCAAAGAATTTGGAGATAAAATTAGGGACAGCATATCAAAGAAATTAATCGTAAAGTTTATTCCTCTGCAGCCTCCTTGCATAGATTACGTAACTTTTTCCCATTCCCACCATAACTGTGCATAACTACTTGGCATGCTATGTCCGCTATATCTCACCAAAGCTCAGCTGTATAAACTTGAGCGAATTCAGAATTTTCTGTAAAAGGTTTACATTTGGATTGCGCAAATATTACTATCTCTCTCTCTCTCTCTCTCTCTCTCTCTTTCGTACCAACCTTAAGTTTTTGCCAATAAGACTTCATCGCAATGCTCACATACTTCACCTTCCCTATAGTGTTCTCTTTAACCCTTCTTACCCTTCTTACCTCAAAAATCGTTGTGAATTTCTTCGTGATTCCCATTAGCGTAACCTTAGACAAGCAGAGAGCTTGAAATTGAATATGCCACTAATCCGGTATTTAAAAAACTAGTCAAATTGTAGCTTCGCTGGCACACTAACCATTAAATACAATAAAGTATGTAGTATTCATTGCATTTAATTAAATAATTCAATATATATATTTATTTTATTTTTTGTATGTATATATTATGTTTGTAGTATAAGTGTGTATGTTATATATAAATATGTGTATTTTTTATCACACCAATTTTCCCTACCTCTGTCATCTTTGTGTAATCCTGTGCATTCATTGGTTGTCTGGAAGAAATTGCTGTTTGCATTAAGACCACCCATAGCATACTCTTTTTTATATATTATAATATGTAATGTTTGTATGGTGTGCAATAAAGAATATAAATAAATAAATACAATGAAACCAAACGTAAGAAAGTCAAAACGAAGCCCATCACGATAGCTGTCTGAGTTGCACACTCGCTGTGGTCAGACTGCATGTTCGAATGTAATAGTACATTCAAAAATCGAATAGAACTAACTTCTAAGTAATTCTTATTGCGCTTTAATTTTAAATGAAATACAGTTTGCCAATTAAATAGCAATAATTTATCTGTATGTTCCTCCTTACGCATTGTATGGTGTATCGATTGTGCTCCACCCCGTGGCTCCCCCCCTCCCCCCACCCCTCGCCGCCGCATTGCATCCACACTCAGCGCGCGTCCCGTCTAAGGGTGAATACAGATGTTCCCTAATATCATTTATCATATTCTATCCCAACGTAAATAAGTTAATAAATGTAAAATCGCAAACTTAAACTTTTTCTAGTAGCTTAAACTTTCAATAGTAGATAAGAATGAAGTAGCTACTCGTATTTAATAGATAAGAATGAAGTAGCTAATAACTACTTCATTCTTATCTTTACTTTTTTTCTACTTTTTAATATACACCTACTTTTTAACCGACTTCAAAAAGGAGGAGGTACACAACGACTGTATATAGTTTGTAACGTGTTGTTACCTTAGAACTTTTCTCTGGGTGAACCGACTTTGATAATTCTTTTTCATTTGAAAGCTGGTGCTTCTCGTGTAGTCCAATATAAATTTAGTAAAGATATGACCAGTAATTTTTGAGTTATTCTTAATAATTCGTATTTAATTGACTTCAACTACATTGTAGATGTTCTCATTTTATTAATGTTGAAGTCGGTTGTATAAAATTTTTAATTATACCACTTGTTTACTTCCTTTTTATGCACAAGCATTGATTTGCTTTTTCTTTTTTTTTTCACTGTTTAATATACGGAATAATAACCAGTATATAAAATAATACTTGTAGCTTACAAATACGATGAGATTTATCACTGATAATAGTAACTACGTGCATTGGATAGTTATACTATAAAGTATTTTTATAATACGTGACGCGTTAAGATAGCGCGTTATAAAGAGAATTTAAGCTACAACAATAAGTGATTTTTGTAGAGGAGGTGGCAAACTAGCATGCGGCTGATCTGAAAGTGTCAACCGAATTTTAGTTGATTTTTGAGAATGCAAAAGAGTCATAACGCAGCTACATTGTGGTTATATCACGAACAGGTCGGCTTGATTTGGTAAGGACAACGGCTGTCATAGACTGGTGAGTATAGAGAACCGAAGATCCATTTTACTGGAAACGAGGAATTCCATCTTAATTAAGGATAAATGTGAACGCCTATGAGCCGCAGCACCCACTGGACTGTATACTTGTTTGTCTAAATATATAAGAAAGAAACCGGAAGGTAAACCGCAAAAAATTATAGCGACTTTTATTACTGTTCAAGGAAAAATATTGTGGGCTTAATAAAAATTAAGTCAAGCTAAATTTTTATATTTTCTTGTACCTAATTATTTTTTGTTGGTTGTAATATATTTTGGGTTGGTATAGTTAGACTATTTTTAATCTTTTAAGTGTTAAAGTGTTTTAGGATCTTACGAGGAGCTCGTTTAAAAAAAGAGATATATAATTTTTATTTAAATTAAGGTCGGTCTAAATAACTTAAATAATTACTCGTGCTGACAACTTAATTAGTAAGTCGCTACAAATTTTAAAAATATTACGCTTCTCATTTATTATTTTTATTTAAGACGTCCATTAATGTCTATTATTCCACAATAAAGAATTTTAACAATTTATTATTATTAAAATTGAATTAGCTTATTATATTCATAATAGTAATAATAGTTCTAAACGTGATAGAGCCACGCTGTATTATAACAGCATCATGAATAGGTCGGTTCGACCGGGGAAGCATAACTCCCGCACTGACTACTAGCGTCAGATAGCAGCATATGCGACTATATTCCGTCCAAACAGTGACGATATCCAGAGACCTGTACTGGTAACTAAGCATTCCATCTTAGTTGGTGGTGAGGCAACGCAACTAAATTTTGATTCTTAATCGAGGATCAATGTAGTTAGGTGCTTATGGACCGCAGCGTGCTCTTCAGATAAGATGGATTGTGTGCTCATTTGATACCTTTACTTAATATACAAAATACGATATTGATTATCCAGTATTAAGAGAATTATTTTTTTTAAGTATCCGCAACGCACTGTAAATGCCATTCGTAGTATTTACCCTCATGGTGTAAAACTATAATGCCATCATTAATAAAAAAAAGTTTAACTAGCACTTCAAAATGACGAAGTTGAGTTTTCAATTTAATATGTTTAAAGTGAATAAGTATGTAAACCGTTACTGTTACCGATTAACAGCCTACTAAATTCCACAGCTGAACATAAGTAGCCACCTCAGATTTTCTCATAGGGGAGATATTAGTCATAGCCCAGTCATATCCCACGCTTGGCTAGCGAGTTGGCAACTGCAGTATTTATATTTATAGTCGTTATTAGGAAGACGCTGGTGCCCATCTCCTGATTTGTTTCCCTCCGTCGCCACTAACGACACCCACGGGATGATATGGGTTAGGTAGTAGATATTCTTACACCGCCACGCCATTACACGGTAAGTAAAGTAAACGATAGACTGAACCTTAACGATTGCGAATTAAAAAAAAAACTTATATTTATCAAAAGCAAAACAATAAAATTTAAAAACTACAAACAACTAAAAATATTTATTATTTCCGCTTAATGGATTCTCAATCATGACTTAAATTCTTATATTATAACATAATGTTTTAGCGCCGAAATAAAATAGGTTTTAACTTTTTATTTATAGTTTAATTTTTTGACCATTTGAGTGAATTAAGGAACACCACAAGCTTAAGGTAACAACCAGAATGTTGTCTAAATAGTTAACATAACATAAACACTCACGCCTGTCATCCAGAGGGGTAGGCAGAGACTACAGACTTCCATTTGGCACAATCCTGACACAACTCTATCGCCTCTTCAACATTCATATACCTACGCATACATGCTCGTCGGTTAATGATACTCCTAATTTGGCTCATTTTTAATATATCGCCAATTTGGTCGATAAACCTTCGCATAGGACGTCCCTTTCCGACCCTACCGTTCACTTCTGCAACATTTTGATTTGTCACTCTTTCCTCATGCATCCTTTCGACATGACCAAACCATCGATGCATTCTAAATCTTGGTTACAATATCATCTTGCAAACCACACTCTTATCATACAATTTCTCACCCTGTCACTCAGATTCAGCAATAACATACTCTTTAACGAACGCATTTCTTCTGCGTTTATTCTACTCTCGTGATTCTTCTGCCACATCCAGCTTTCACTACCATACGTTAAAGTTAAAATAAAATGTAAATTGTTATTACACATTAAAATATATTATACATTAATGACTGCCCCGTTAGTGTAAACGCGACTGCGGATCATGAGGTCCCAGATGCTAATCCCGGGTTGGACCAAAGAAAAAATAGTTATTGAGTTTTTCAATAAACAAATTGTCATTAGTAGCACGGAGTCAAGAAGTTGGCGGTGTCCTCGAAACGCTTGGCACAGTGGATTAGCGATGAGTTGCAGCGCTGGGCGCGGCAGGTTCGAATCCCGCGGGAAACAAGTATTTGTATGGCCCACGAATAATTGTTTGGGTCTGGATTTTTATCCTCGTGAAATTCATGTCTGTAAACTGTCTCCACGATACAGAATAAAATCCAAGTGCAGGGGTAACGTTTAAAAAAAGTAAAAAGTAAAAAAATAAACAAAGCGGACGAAGCCGTTGGTCCTGCGCCTGATGGCTCTCCGGTCGTGTCGGTTTACCGTACCATCGGGCTAAGTAATGGAATAGAGAATGCACCTGTGCTTGCAATTGGGGACTATAATCCTATCATATGCAGATGGCTAGTCTCTGTTGAGACCGGCCGCCGTGACCGACTTTCGGTACGAGGATATTATACATTAAAAACATCATAATCTATTTTCCACACTTTGGTTTGGTTTTTCTATAAATTTCAAAGATACACCCCTGAAGTATAACCCATTTAATAAAAAGTAATAATAGAAATATAAGAATAATAAGACAATTGAGACACAAGATGGGGCTTCATCGTGAAAGGCCAACCGAAGTCTATCATAACTTTCTTGTTGACTTAAATGACAACGAAAGTCATAAAAATCATTGTACGGTTTTTCGCGTTAAATTCATGCTGACGTGACACACACAATTTTCAATTTGCCGCCAAATTGTAAACAAATGACAAATTAATAAAATACATACACAATAATATTGACAAAGAGTTCCATTTTTAAAATTTGAACTTATTTTTTTATTATACCGTTTACAAGTGGCCAGTTCTTTTAGTGTCGCCCTCATAAAATTATCTTCAAAAACTATAAGGAATTAAATAATTTCCACGTTATTTTATTCCTAAGATATAGTGTGTATATCGAATAGTTATAGTCCTGACTTCAGAAACCGTGAAATTATGTGGAATAAATGAAAAAATATTTTTAGTTTATGGAAGTCGATTTTTTCTTTTTTTTTTTAAGTTATTTCATTATTTCTTCTTGATGGCTTCTTAGGAAATTATCGTTCTGCAATTTTTAAAGGGCATTCTTAATACTATAGTTAGCAACACTGTTTGAAAATTGAATATGCCCAACAGCAGTGACTGCTGGACCTATGCAAAACATTATATTTATGTAAAATTAAATGTGCTTTGACAGTAAAAATATATCACCATTAGTATTATATACCTAATTCACATGGTTAATGCTAACTGATCTCATCCTAACTACCCTCCAAGTATAAGGACTTAATCATCTTGTTTAAATCTTTGTCGTAAACTGCAGTCTAACTGTAACGATACAATAAATTAGGCAGCCCTACTTAAATTCCTGAAAATTAAACAACTGTTCTCTCAGTATCTCTCCTTCCCTCAATGCAAATGCATTTAACATCAATATTATCCTTCGCTGTAACCTCCATGATCCTTCGGTACAAAAACGTCGTAAGGGTTACTTATGTATACGCGAAAACTTCATTTTATTGAACAAAGCTAATTTTACGAATACAATTGCGTTTGATTTTAGGTTACTTTAAATTCCAAAGGTTACGAGTGCTGATGGGCGGTTCCTAAAACGGTGGATTTATTGAAAAAGCATCAAAGCAAATAAATGTTTTTTTTTTAATCAAAGCAACACTTTCATTAAAAAAACCATTTATTTAAAGTTGCTAATATAATATTATATTAAAAATAATTCTTCAACGACTGAATAAAATAAAGCATTTCTTTTCACTTCCTGAGTTATTTATGGCTCAAGTGTTCAGTACGTTAGTTTCACAGAAAATGTCGACAACTTATTTTATTTCGTGCGAACTACGATAATTGATTTGTTTTATAATCCGAGCGTGCAAAGTGCATTGAACGTGAGTGTAGAACCTCTGGTCCGTGAAATAAACTTGATGTATTTTCATTCCCAAATGTTACCTTAGATGTGACAAAATGCTTTTTTTATCAACATCACCTTGTCCATGGCTGAACACGGACCTTCTTTAAGATAATATAGAATAAGTGACAAACGAGCACACAGTCCATATAATTTTAAGTGGATGCCGTAGATATTTACATCTCCTCTCGATTAATAATCAAAATGCAGACGCGTTATTATTCCTGAGGACAAAGATGAAACGCCAAGTTATTAGTAAAAAGGATCTCTGGTTCTCTTCACTCACCACGCGTAACACATTAAGCTGTTATATTTAACTCTTCTCTCTTCTTTACGTGTCCTTTCGACATTTCGACATCTTTCGACACAATGTTGATGAAGGGAAATGGATAAAATTTTGCAATGAATAACTTTAAATCTATTCCATTTCACACTTTTGATTAGTAAGCCATATTAATCATAATAAGTAAAACGTATCATTGTTTATTTTATTTTACTTCATTTACAGGTTATATATTTATAGATATATTAAAAATAAACCTGCTCAGTTTTATTTTACCAAATCAATGTAAAGATCCCCATTTTAAACACGAGGCCCTCACCCCTCGACTCAAGTCTCTATTTCAATTGTTTGCCGTGAGTTCGTATTACTAAGTTAAGCTTCCGCATACATTTAATCACTTACATTTGAGCAATCACATTCTATGCGTTTTTTAAATTATTTATGGAAGAATACAAAAACGGAAAAACAATTTCTTAGGGATTCAACATTCAACAGTGGACATGTGCAGGTCTGTAAAGATGATGATAATGATAATGTTGTAGAGAAGCAAATATATGATCATTTTACTTGTATTTATGATGATGATGTATGGAATCAATTATGATCATTGTATTCCTATGCAATTATAAACATATTTGGTATTATTACAAAACCTGGTTAGTGAATAGTTTCGGGATTAACAAAGAGCCCTCAGCCGTGGCTTCTTAGCTGACAATTACCATAATTTACATTTTATTTCGCAGATATTTTCCACGAGACATTTTTATTAAAACAGACTCTAGATTAACCCGAGACTAATTATAAACTACTTTTGGTAATAAGGCGGTCTATTTTTAAGTAATAGATTGAAAACACGGAATAAATGAAAATAAAAAATATAACAGTCTACGTACGTCCCATTGAAGAGCACAGGTTTGCTTTTATTACTGAGCGGGGTTTGGAGCAGGGAATAGCCCGCATGTTGGAGTTCTTTTTTATAGAATAAGGGTGACAAACGATCACACAGTCCAACTGATGGTAAGTGGATGCTATGGCCCATAGATATCTTCACCTATGCTCGATTAATAATCAAAATGTAGATGCGTTGTCACCCCTGAGGACTAAGATGGAATGTCTCGTTTTCGGTAAAAAAGGTTTCCGGTTTTATACATTAACCATACTAAACACAGTAGCACTAAGCTGTAATTTCACGCTGATATTTTGTGAAAACGTGTACCTTTCCCGGTCGAGTCGTTCGTGATGAAACCATATGACTCTACCACGTATATAATCTTCTCATGTCCTCAAAATATTTGCTTTCAATTTCTCTGTTTTCTTACAATCGTCAAACACGTGGAAAAAGCTAGTGCTCTAAACGTGGTGTTGGTTTGAGACAATCCATCACCCCATTTCGCTCTGTGATTATTGCGAGAGTCGACTATTCGATACGCTAAAAAGAACGCCGATAGATGGCGGTATAATAATCTTCTTTACTCCAGGCGAACTAGTACCCAGACAACGAGTAGCAGCGTCAAAGATATGGACGTCTGGTACTGCGACAGTCAATCCACCTGCTCAGCTTGGCGTTTGTGGCAAACCCTCCCTACAGCAGAAGAGGCCTATGTCCAACATTGCACATTTACGGGCCAATAAAGAAGTAGAATAGTTAAAGTTAAAGTTACAGCCCGTCCGTACAGTTAAAGTTGCCGTCCCACTACTGGGCACAGGCCTCCTCTCATCACTGAGAGGGTTTTAGGGCAAGGAATGTCTGCGCGCTGCCTCGGTGCTTGTTGGCGAACTTCACATGTCTTCGAAATATTTTTTTTTCTTATTTTTCAGACTTGCAGGTTTTTCACGACGTTTTCATATTACAATAGTATTTAAATCATTTAACGGTGAATTACACTAGTGATGGTAGAGCCACACTACAGCTATATTATGGTTGTATCATGAATGGGCAGGCTCGGCCGGTGAAAGACCACGCTATCACAGAATACCAGTGTGAAATTGCTGTTGTGTTTCGTATGGTGAGTATAAAGAACCAAAGACCCGTTTTACTAGAATCGAGGTATTTCATCTTAGTCCTCAGGGGTGGCAACGCATCTGTGTTTTGATTCTTAATCGAGGTTAAATGTCTATGGGCCACAGCATCCACTTACTATCAATTGGACTGTTTGTTCGTGGTCACTTTTATTCTATAAAAAATGCGACTGCCTGGAAATAGACTTAGTCTTAGATTAAATTAAGATTAATGATGTTCTCGAAACTGTCTCTTGAAACTTTAATAATTATTAATTATTTTGTTGAGCGACGTAAGTTGAAGCTGAAGATAATTTCTTAAGCGTCAAAGGCCGTCAAAGACGTCATATTCCTTATTAACAATATTGTCTTTTTTTAGAACTGTAATAAACGGTGTAAAAATATCCACCCATATCGCCCCCTGCGTTTCGTTACATGTGACAGAGAAAAACTGAAACAGAACAAGTCAAAATATTTTAAAAAAACTGAGGTTGCCAATCCGCCTGCCAAACGTGGCAACTATGGCAACATCCCCCGAGGCAATCTATGGGAAGGCCTATGTTTAGTGGTGGACTTTAATAGCTGTTTTTTTTTTCAAATTTGAAATATAAAATTCTGTACAAAGCTAAAAGCCCAGACAGACATAATTAGAAGCTGTATGTTATAAGATAGTCCACTTTACCTGTGATGTTGATACCTCAATGCTTTACTTTACTGTAACTTCAATATTATGTTTTTGATTAAACAGCTACATATTAACATAAGCTGAGTGCTAGAGTCGGATTTGAAGTACATTTCGTAGTAAAAAAATTATATGTGAAAAATGTTTCGTATGTTATAAAATAAACCTTATGTCATTTACTTTAGATTAAATATTGAATAGCACGTAACGAGGGGCATTGCCAGAAACACGATGGAATACTGCTACACATGTCGACGCATCCAGTCCAAAATTCAAAGACCTCCTTTGTCCCCTGTTTTGCTGCATCATCCAATGTCAGAAGAGTAGTTGTTCTTAAACTCTGGGATCAATGTTTTGGTTACATATACACAGGAGCGCAGAAAAGATTCAGTGAACTCGTATCGGCGACCGACAAAGTAAAGTTTCGGCAAAGGTAATCAACATAATATCAACGCCTTTTTGAAATTTGTTTAATGTTGGTGAAATGATACTTTTTTTTAAAACAAAGCCAAATCGTAAAATTTTAATTTGTTTGATAATTTTTTATGAGTTCTACTTAATATTACTTATTTAAGTACAGGTAAAGATATAACGTGGTAAAGCCACTTCGCAGCTATAGTAGAATCACAGCGCCATAGAAATATGAAAAACAGCACAGCACGAATGGGTTGGCTTGACCGGGGAAGGACCACGCTCTTACAGAATACCAGCGCAAAATACATATAGTAGCTTAATGCTGCTGTGTTTCGTACGGTGAATGTAGAGAACCGGGAACCCTTTTTACTGGAAACGAGGCATTCCATCTTAGTCCTCACGAGTGACAACGCATCTGCATTTTGATTTGTAATGAGGATATATATGTAGATTTATACCATTGCCGACACCCCTTCAGGTGGACTGTGTGCTCGTTTGTCACCCTATACCAATAAAAAAAGTGGAATATTTGCGCGTCTATCACACTTATACTTTATAAAATAGTTAAAACTGTATTTTTTTTTAATAATAAATAATGCACTAAAAATGTTGCACCTGCAACATTATTTATTGCATTTCCAGCTGGGTTAACTATAACTGGAGATAATACTGTAACTTATCTTAGTTGATTGCAATTAAAGGTAAATAGATGAAACACTAATAAACTTTTAATAAAGATATTTTACATTACATATTATGATTTATATAATAATGTAACTTACATAAGAACATAACCCGTCTTACAAAACGTAGTTTATTGATAATCTTCTACTAACTTAGGACACAGATTAAATAATGTTCTTAGGATTTCCTTCAGCCGGTCAAAGTCTTCGCGAAATTTGACATTTGCTGACAGATTCCATAGTTTACATTTTATCTGTCGTATTCCCGTGGGACTTCTTCAATGAAACAGATTCCAGCTTAAACCTGAGACTGATTAAAGAACCTTCTTATTTCAATAAGGCCGAGAGTTTTGAACATGTCTATAAATAGATGCTTCCTTTTTTGTTCATTAGCTACTAAAAATGCAGTGAATGAAAATGGCTTATCCCGTTACTTACTCATCGCAAACCTACTATAATAAAACTTCTAACAAAATAAAAAATAAAATGATTTCCTCGTAATAGCTTCTGAAGTCGGTGCTTAGATGTAGCTTATTGGAAAATTATATCTCCGACGTAAGTCTTATGTGGATTATTTTATTCTTTTTTTAAGTCAGTTTTTACCTTAGAGTATACATAAGCAATGTATACTCTTTTAGTAAGGGTTAAATTATTTTTCCTTTTTGAGTGGACTATAGTATATGACAAGTTCAAATATGTCGTATTTATAGTTATAAAAGCACTGCCTTGTTCTTGTTTAAAGACTATAGTAAGCCAATATAATAACAGGCCATGAAACATTCCATCTTAGTCCTCAGAGGTGACAAGGCATTCTGAAGTTTTCTTTTTTTATGTTGGCAACACGCAATACTTTAAAATGTATAAAATTGGAGATATTTTTTTTAATTTATAAGGGCTAATTAAAAAAACACTTAGTATCTTTAATTATTGCAATCTGTTACGGTGTTTTTGAAATCATAAACTTCAATCGTATAAAAGAGCATCCGCTTCGTTTCGGCCCAACCCTAGACCTTTGTAATACACAGAATGTGGTGAGCCGTAAAATCTCTGTATTTTTGATGGATGTAATAAATGGATGATAGCTAGGAATAATTAGTGGAAATTATTATAATTTATTTGAAACGTAATTTGATAACGAACGTAATTATTTATAAAAAAAATATAATAATACTTTTTTCACAATTTCATTTTAATTTGGGTGATTGAATACCTACGGTTTATTTATCCATCCCTATGCAACACGATTCATTTTATAACGGATTCGAACTGAACTTAATAAGTATTTTAACGAAGAGTCACGATAACAGATTTCACATTGTTACAGACGTTTATGAATTGAAATAATTTTTCTTTAATGAAGTAAATGGCATAAAAATTCTCATTAAATAAGTTGGCTGCAAGTAAAAAACAAAATTTTAATACTAAAAATAATAAGCCTCTTTATTCCATTGCAGGTCTTTGGAAGAATAGTTCACTGACATTTACTTTTGATTTAAAAGATATTCCCACACACTCATGCTAGGCAAACGCTGGAGTTGGTGAGCCCAGAGTAGGCACCCTCGTACCGATAATACTACTCCCCATCACCATTTATATTCACGACGACATTAAAACTTGTGATTGTACTCTCAAATAGGACGGAAAATTAGACTTTAAAAGAAAGAGCTGACTTCTAAGAACTAGAAACAATAAATAATTTCTATATAATAGATTCTAAAGTCAGGATTTATACACTTCCATACAGGCTTATTTTGCAATTACCGCCAGATTATTAACTATGATATGTAGATAAATGCAGTTCGCAATTAACTTAAAAACTAATTTACGGTTTCTTTTATGTATAACATGTAACTTCCGTTTGTTTGCGGCGTAAGATAATGCACCACTCCATTTATTGGGTGACGTAAGAGGCAGCTCAAGAAAGCCTCCAAGATATCTCATGGCTTCCAATAGATGGCGCTATGAAACTAGAATTTATGTATTATTTTCGCCAGAATTTATACTTCGACCAATGACGGGGTGACGGGCAACAACGTCAAAGGTCTTACAATCGCCAATAAGCCTGCAATGCGTGGCGATTAAAACAAATCTTCCTAAAAAGAACGTCTAGCATTGTACTTTTACAGCCTGATGAAGAAGAAAGAAATTATTTGTATAGCATTGGGTGACAAACGAGCACAAAGTTCACCTGATGGTAAGTGGATGCTGCGGCATTGAGGATAAAAATGTGGATAGACATCCACATTTATTCTCAATTAAGAATCAAAATACATATGCGTTGTCACCCCTGAGGACTAAGATAGAATGCCTCGATTCCGGTAAAGAGGGGTAAAAGTATTAACCTAAAGAAGTTTTATTTATTAAAAAGCAAATCTAGTACCTATTGTTAAAAACAGCTGACAAAAAATATTAGTCTACAGTAAAAACTAATAATGACAAATTTAACTTATTAGTAATACAAAAAACTGAATAGCTTTTTGGATATTAAACATTGTTAAATAAAATGTTTTCAAACATGTTTAAAATTGCGTAGTTCATATGTATTTAGTTTATATTGTCACGGTAAGATGGCGCTGTTCCTTAATCAGTAACAAGCTCCGCTGCAAGCAAATACTAAATAATTTAAGGCAATGTGATGTAACGTTACATACATACCTTAGTTAATATTAAATACACATGAGAATATTTTTATGTCATCTTTATACAAAGAAAAGTAGTGTTTTCTTTGTTTTGTGAGGAAGTTTGTAGTATTGTGATAGTGTAACAAAACCCGCATAAATGTTGCTAAATTTAGGCCTAGGTATCTGGGGGCACGGCAGTGCCCCGCCAAGTCGAGCAAAAAAGCGGCACGGCCGTACCATCTTTTCTCGAAGCAATTCAGGCCATTTTCGACCCCTTATAACTTCGTGGATCAATAAAACTAGAAGCCTGAATTTTCAGCAACCGAGTAAGCATAGTATAGACATGGTATATTTCAAATTTCATTAAATTTAACCAGGAGTTTAAGAATTGTAACCAGTCAAAGTTTCTTAATTTTGTCACTCACTGGGTGCGTTTGGCAGAAACTAAGGCACTTCTAGCAAGCGCTTACAAGCGCTGAAATAGTTTTCGGCCAGGACACGATTGCTACTTCAGTAGCGCTGACACAATCCGCCATTTTGCTTATTTAATTTGTTTGTTTTGAAGTAGAGTTTTTAAGTTGTTTTGTGCAATATTAGTTTTAAGTAATATAATAACGTGAATAAACATATTATACATGTTATTAAAAATTCATGACTGTTAAGTTTTTAATATGAATACTTTACAAACATATATTTAAATTAGGTTAGGTTCCCCGGTTAAAACTAACATCGTGTCCTGGAGGAAAATAGCTACTTACGATTTGACAGCGCTTACCGCTTACGATCGCCATTTTGCTTACAAACGCTTGCTAGCGCTTTTTTCTGCCAAACGCACCCACTGACTGACCGATCATCAAAACTCTAAGGCACTTCTAGCAAACGTAGAAGCTTCAAATTCAGAATACAATTAGTGTTTAGTGTATAAATCAAGGAAAAACTAAAACATTTGTTAATTTCTTTCCAGTTTTTTATATACAATAACTTCATAAATAACTTTGTAATCCCATATAAATATATAGAATTACAAAGTTACATTTGCAGTGAATGAATCAGTGTACTTGTATATGTACTACAGGTGTACATAGGTACGTTGTTGTTACTCAAGAAGTAGAAGGTATCGGAAAGGTAAAAAATTAGTACTATCTTATATACAAAAAGAAATGAGATACCATTAAAAACATAACCTGTAAAAAAAAACCAAGTCTCGCAACTCAGTTCTTCTACCGTAAAAAGTTGTGAGATCCATGTCCACCAAGTCGGTTAATTTATTCCGTTCCTACTTAAAGGTCCTTCTGTTTTAAGTTATTACGTAATTAGCTAACCTAAAAATATTTTATAGTGACCATATCAATTTTAAAATTCTTTTATGTGTTAAATATGTAGATTGACTTGGCAATCGCATTAAGCAATCTAATTTAATATAATACGTATTACTGTGAGATACATTGTGGTTTCATGCGATGGCCAAGTCAATCTATATATTTAAAACATAAAAGACTTTTAACATTGATATGGTCACTATAAAATGTTGTTAGGTTAGCTAATTACGTAATAACCTAAAACAGAAGGACCCTTAAGTATGACTGACTAAATTAGCCGACTTGGTAATTACATGGATCTCACAACTTTTTACGGTAGAAGAACTGAGTTGCGAGACTTGGTTTTTTTACAGGTTATGTTTTTAATGGTATATGTTTTTCCTGCTATTATTAACATAGCCTTAGTATTTGACTTTCTTTTTTAGATATAAAATTAAAGTAAAGTTACAATATATACACCCACTCTTGATCTCCTCTCATCTCTGAGAGGGTTTTAGGGCACCTAAACATGCGGCCAATCTGGTGGTAAGTGACTGCCGCCACCCATGAGCAACTGCAATACCAGGGAAATTGCAGATGCATTGCCAGTGTTTTAAAAGAAAGTAGCCTTCTATTCTTGAAGGACCAAAATTGTTATCGTGTGGAAAAATCGCTGGTTTTAGCTGATTCCATACGAAGGTTCACATGTCTTCGAAACATTTACGAAACGTTTTCTTTATGTTTACCTTAGCTCGTGGTAAATCAGCACGTAAAACAACAATTAATAGTAATTTCATTGGTGGATCGAACCTGGATTGCTCTCATACTTATGGGTTTACGGCGAGGGCTTAGCTCCTTATTAACCATGGCTCTATTTCCTTCTTTCTCGGTTTCTGTATATACTATCACGATATTTGACTTCAGCACTAAGAATGTGGTAAATCAGCACTTTAAATCGTAAATTATTAAAATTGTAAATTAAATAGACTAATTTTCTAATTTTTTAGAGGAATATATAATATAAACTTAAGTATTTATGATATTAATATAAGTACATACTTTTAATATTATTTTATACTTAATGGATTTTGTTTGTGGTGCTTTTGATTGTACCTGCGTTCCCGCACCGAGTATATAAAAATAATATAAAGGAGGGTATAGTTTTTGGGTCCACTAGAAATTTTAACGTAACTTAATAGTATTACACATAAAAATATACCAATTTACTATAGTATACGGCCTAAAGATTTCATGAAAATCTAGCCAAAATCATTAAATATGAAAAAAGGGAATTTTTTGATATTCGTGTTCTGACTGTTTTGACATGCATGTTACTATGCATTTTCCAGTTTGTATAATAAAAAGATAAATATTTAGGTATTAAAACGATAACTTATTATTGCATATATTATGTATTTGCATATTATATATTATTTATTACTCAAAAGAGATACCACTAAAACTTGTTCTTAATCTTGTTTCTAAAAGCTAGTATCATATAATATGGTTCGAAGTGACTGTGGAACGAAACGTATGTCATTGATTTCCGGATACGGATATTACTATACGGCATTGACGTTCGTCACGTTGCTGCTGTTTTGTCATTATTTACTCATAATTTTCATCATATACCGAGTATAGGTAATATTTTAAATCGACATATTATTCCTTACTCATCGTGGCTTTAATGATACTTCTTTAATTAATAAACTGTAATGGCGTATGGAATAAATATTCGTTAATCAATCAATACATATAAAAAAAGATTCCACACCACGTGTGTTTGTCTGTCCACTATGTTTTTCCGGAACTACTAAAAGGATTTTCCATCAATCTTAAAGTACCTATAAATGTTGAATTACCTACAACTTTGTTTCATAATATTAATTATTAAACAGTGCACTATTTTAACTTTTAATACCGGTGACACATACTTGACAATTGCTTTTAGTTCGTTTTTAGGTTATTGTCATATTTTAATTGTAAATTTTTCATTATTCCCGTTAGATGTGGTAAAACTAATATAATTATAGTAATCTATATGCTAAGGAATAATTGACACACATTTCATTAGGTTACGCCGCAATTCGTGGTGGGCCCATTGTTTATACAAAAATAAAACTAATAAAATATAGCAACCCGAGAGATACCCTGCACATACCGTGCTGCTACATCATCTCACATTTTAGTTGTGTATTAATAACCATCCTACATCTCATATTTTAACCATCTCATCAATAAAAATTCCTACATTAGGTTTAAAACGTTTTTTTTTTGACGATATCTAACGCTCATACGCATAAGCATCTAATATTGAATTCCGGGTGGGGGGTGGAGGTGTTGCATGTTATTAAGACATGAATAAACTAGTTATGCTATTGCATAGCTTTTATCGCGGGCTTTGAGCGCGGAAATTAAGACCCGAAAACCTAACATCCTCTAACGTCGTTTAAGTTCGGCAGACTTCGGCACGGTGTTTGTGTGCGTGCTACTAGACGTATACGTGATGCATGGTGCATGACTATATAGTTGCATGTATTGTAAGATAATAAAAATATTTTAAACAATAATATAGTTTATTGCAAGAAGCATATTCTTTGGATTTGTGTGAGTCGTCGTCATGCTAGCAACTTTCGTTTTACTTTATGTTTGTCCCTTTTTTTTTTTTATATTTCTTTTTTTTAAATTTTTTTTTTAGGTACCAGTTCAGTAACTTGAATTAATTTCAAAGAAAAAAAAACAAAGAAAAAAACCGCATAAATAAAATAAATAAATAATTATAATTCCATAAGTTGATAAAAATGCTATGCAATCGCTTTACCGCGGTAGTCCCCGAGTGCCACACATATTTTTTTTTAAATTCTGTGTGTGCCTGTCTGTCGGGGCTAATCTTTGAAATGGCTTAACCAATTATAATGAAACTTTACGAACAAATATTGAGCAATGTCATGAGTGAAAGTGATTAAGGTTATATTTTATCAAAAAATATCTAAATAACGCCATATTAATAGACTCTATCCGAGCGCAGACAGGGCGGGTTGCTAGTTAGTAAAGTTTTTCATATTTTTTCTTTCACAAATGATGTCGTAACAACTACTTTTCCCTTAATTATGAGTTCCAGTACGGAATAAAGTAAGTTTTCAAAGCTGGAATGTTTTAATAATCACTGCGCTGCAATAATACTTGTAAAGCTTGATTATATTATCCTCTTTGATACCCACCAAGCGAATGGAAGTTAACGCGTAATTGCGGCCGAATTTTGTAAGAAAAGCGCCCAATTTCACACATTTCGAAAGGAAATTTAATTAATGATTTAAAACGCGAGATTACAGTTTTTTTATAGAATAAGAGTAGCAAACGAGCACACGAGTAAGTGAATGCTGTGGCCCATAGACATCTACATTTATCTTCGATTAAGAATCAGAATGCAGATGCGTTGTCACTCTGAGCATTGACATGGAATGCCTCGTTTCCAGTATAAACGCTCACTATACGAAACAAAGCAGCTTTAAGCTGCTATTTCACGCTGGTATTCTATGAGAACGTGGTCTTACCTATGATCATCATAATATAGCTGCATCGTGGCTTTACCACGTAAAAATAATAAAAAATAGAGTTAACAACGTTTCTGTTTTTTTTTTAGTAACCCCAATTATCGAAACAAGAAACAGACAATGAGATTAATCTTCATATTTATGCATTTTAGGGACTGCTTATAGAAAATATTATACTAAAAATTATAAATTAGTACACTTAGAATAATTAAATAAGTGTCAATAAAATATATATGGAATAGCATGTACAACATTATGAATTCTACATTGAAAAATGTAAATGTTCTAGTATTAGAAGGTTTTTAGTTTCTTTTTCCCCTTAGTTTAATTCCAGGAGGGAACGAATATGAGCGGCAATAAATTGCCTGTCTCTCGTCTTGTGTACTCGACTGGTGGATCACTAGTCGGCGAACAGATGCTCTCGGTAGGATAGATAATCCAACGGAAGTTATATTTACTCGTATGGTGGTTTCAAATATTGAGAATGATTTTTTAATATTCAAATATAAAAAATATATCTTTTTTTATACAACATTTATGCGTTTCATATTCTCCATATGTGTAATCATTGAGTTATACAACACTATATATAAATTAATGTGTATAATCGTTAGTGCACCTTTTGTTATCATGTATTTTCTGAACGACATGAACGATTGAGATCATAATATTTTGTGTGTCGTAAGAAGGGACAGAGATTGTCTGATAATAATTTAAAAACTCAAGATAATGAAAACTGCGTTTGTCAATCGCCTATGAAGCGTAGCAACATTGGTATATACAGGGTTATTTTTCGAAGAGTAGCCAAAGTTTAAACTTTAGTTCAAATATATTAATAATGATATAATATTGATGCAGTTTTTGAAAATACGAGTAAATAAGGCTTCTAATCTCATTTGAAGCAAGCGATCTGCCCCGGCTTCGCATGCCGGTGATATCTGGATTCTAACACAGCGCCACCTACCGGGAAAACTGTGCCTGTAACCTTTGCAAGCAATATGTTGACAAAGTTTTAACGCAATTAGACGAACGCATAAAATACGAACAAACAAATATTAATTTTTATATATTATATTAATTGAATGTGATTCATAGGCAACAACGTTTTAGCCTACCGATCGACTCTTACGTATGTGCGTACAGTAAAATCAGTCAAAATAATGCATTACCACACATTTTGAAATTAAAAGCTGAAAAGGAAAAAAAATTGAATTTTATTTTATTTTTTTATTATTATTTTGTCACTATTTGCCTATATTACTTATTGTTAACCTTCTCTGTAAAGGGGGACGGCAGATTTAGTATCGCATACTTTTTTCGTTGTTTTGTTATAGAATTTGTACCAGATATTAAGGCAACTAAACCATTAATTTTCATTTAAGTTTTATATTTTTAGAACTTGGGATTAATTAATAATATCAATAAAAAGATTATAATAAATAAACGTAATATAAGCATAAACTAAACGCAATTATGTTATTAGAAGTTGCCATATGTAACAGAAATATCGAAATGTAATTTTAATTATATAGAAATAGAAATAACAATATATATAATTAAACACTTACATATTATATCTAAGAATGCATTGAATGTTGTTATAAAATCATAATGTTTAACGATTTAATGATAGGAATGATTTTAGTCATCAATTTTTTTATTCATATGGCAATTATTCATTGATATTTGAAAGGTAAAGAAAATCTGTCTTTCAATTCCATGGAGGTTAGAAAACAACCTTCATGTTTCAATTCAGTCATTTGCTGTTGTTTTGGATTATGGTTTGTAACCACATCTGCGCAATTTAGTGAAGTAACTGGTCGTTTTTACGTTGAATTATGTAAATTGCAGTGTTCGCTTGTCCCGAATAAGACGGCACGTTTTATCCGATGAAAACGCAAAAAGTGATGCATCAGTATATTGTGATGTAAAAATTTTAAAAACGAAGATTACGAAAGAAATCATGGGCTCTGAAGGGCTAGAACCCAAAGCCGTAAAGCCAGTAAAATAAAAAAAAAATCGAACACTATGGTTCATAAAAGATAGCTTGATCTCTGCGACAGCTGTCAGTAAAATCACGCCTATGAAGTCCTGAATTTCTTAGTAGTACAGACAGTACCTGTCAATGTCATACTTTATGGGCATGCGACCTAATTAGGTTGGCATGCCCATAAAGTATGACATTGACAGGTACTGTCTGTACTACTAAGAAATTCAGGACTTCATAGGCGTGATTTACTGACAGCTGTCGCAGAGATCAAGTTATCTTTTATATAGTTCATAATATTATATATTAGTCTATGGTCTATGTAGATAATCTTAAAAATTAAAACTGGTTATAACTTTTATCTCCCAAGTTCGAAAAATCTAATAATTTAAAAGGGGTGCGTCTATCTTTCTAACTACCAATTAAAACGAAAAATATCCCAAAACACGAAATTTTATTAGCGGTACGAAACTCCCATACAAGTCTGCCATTCCCCTTTAGCCGGTTATCACAAAATAACCTTGTATACTCTCTACGAGAAAAGCCATGTGGAGGCCAATGTTCAACAGAGGACTCTTCATGAGCTAAAATGAATGAATATTTATCTTTTAAATTGCGTGTACAGAGATTTTGATCACCTGAAGAAGCTGTGGACGCCTACAAAACGGCCATTTTGGAGACCCCAACTTACGAATGGAATGGTTGCTTAAATGATTGGTTCCATCGTATGAAAAAAATGGGTCAAATTTCGCGGATAATACTTCTAAAAGCAATAAATACATTTTTAAATAGTAATGTTGTGTCACTTCCTTGATTCCCGAAATTTTCAGTGCCGCCCTCGTAGATAGAAATACTGCGCGTGATGAATATGAATATGGTGAACCAAAAATCCTTTTTAGTTGTAACGGGGCAACCCCCAACGGGCAACTTACTTTTCAGGGATTCATAAGTCTTTTGTATAGCTCTTATATATATATATATATATATATATATATATATATATATATATATATATATATATATATATATATATATCATTAGTGCTTTTTTCCTAAAATATCCAACGTGCCTAAAGATTTTTTTCACTTTAAAAATGTATCGCTAAAACAGTTAATAATTTGATCTAACAATTCACAGCGACTCAATTTAGGAAAAGGCATTTATACACTTAGCCTACGCGGTGGTAGGACTTCTTTTGTGCTCAGGAACCCATACGGGCGGGCTATATCAACATATACATAACCATTTTGTTTCTTTTAACCTGGTAGAGCCACGCTGCAGCTATGTTAGTTGTAGCACGAATGTGTCGGCTCAGCCGGGGTAGGAGCACGCTCTCACAGAATACCGGCGTAAAATAGCAGTTAAAGTCTGTGGTGTTTCGTATGGTGAGTGTAGAGAACCGGAGACCCTTTTTTACTGGAAACGAGGCATTCCCTTTTAGTCCTCAGTGACGACGTATTTGCATTTTGATTCTTAATTGAGGACAAATGTAGATGTCTACGGGCCACAGCATCCGCTTACCATCAGGTGGATTGTGTGCTCGTTTGTGACCCTTATTCTATAAACAAAGTCCATTATTTATGTTACGTAGGTTCCAATCTCTTTATCTATTTCTGTAACCAAATAGCAGTGACATTCAATTCTGTATTCCGGTCTGAAGGGTATGGAGAGCCAGTATTTTTACAAAATATGAGGCATTTCATACTAGTATTCAGAGGTAACAACCAACGCATCTGTAGCCATCTTCGTAAGTTGGCACAGTAGCCACCTACCACCAGGCGGGTTGTAAGTTCATTAATCACTTCAGTTTTATAAAAATGTGGCATTTAGCACTAAACCATTATTATGGACTTGAATTAGTTTACGATTAGTACACTATGATTTATGAACCTTTCTAGAGGACATACAGAGCAATATTTTAAATAGGTTACCGTTACCGTTATAGCATATTAGAATCCACTGATGAACATACTATACTACCTTAATAAGTCATTATGTTGTTCGTACGTTTGTTTTGTTATCGACAGATGGCGTTGATAGTATTCTACATCACGGTATGGTTACGCTGATCAACGACGTACCTAGTGTATACCGCAGTTAAGCTCTACACCCTAATACTGGAAACGAGGATTATTCCATATTATTTTTCTGAGGAGGTTTCAATGGAACGCCATTGTAAACTCTCATCTATAAATAAAAAAAAGAATTAAAGTAAGAAAATCGAATGTGTTAGTCAAGTCAGCAACACCGCTTCCGCTCATAAAACTAATATTTTGGATCATCGATTATTTCAAAAGTAAATCGTATATTCGTATCGAATGATATATCGAATTTAAAAACATTGATGTTTCTTGTAATTTGTATAAATGATATAACGATTATTTTTCAATATTTTTATCACCATCTGATTGTCGTACTACTAAGTATGTATTAGGTATGTAGGTCTCTCCCATAGGTAGATCATAGGTGAGATATTTGCCATAGTTGCCACGCTTGTGTGAATTTTTTATTTTTAGTCGTTATTAGGAAGGCGCTGCTGCCCATGTTCTGATTTCTTTCCTTATGATGCCTCATACGACATCCACGGGATATTATGGGGTAGTGTACGTATCACACCGCCACTACACGGTTATTAAATTATTGATATTTTTAACAGCTTCGCTGCCGGCCTGATTATGGGGGTGGTTTGAGAAAATTCAATATGTTTTATTCTATAATAAACATTCAACGCTACGGGACAGAGTTGGGGGAGGGAAGCACCACGCCACTCAACGTAGCGCAGTTGTGGAAAGTCCGATCGACCGGGTTTATAAAAAAATAACCACGAAGGAGATGGCGGGTCCTATTCGGTCGCTCACTCGACACCGTCATTTCCTTCTAACCTAACCTGCCCGAGTCGTCCCGAACTCGCATCGCCTGATTTTACACTCAATAAAAACATAAATATTTTTTTTGCCCTAAAATTAATAAACAAACATTTTTTAATTTTTTTCCGTGTCGACAACCGTCACTCGACAATGGACAACTCAATAAAAACCAAAATAAAAAAATTAATGAACAAATATTTTTTTTTAAATCTTCATTATTACAGCGGATTTAAAAAAAATACAAGAATAAAAAATGAAAACTTATATTGGTTTCAAGGCTTTAAATGTTCATTTAAAAAATAAAGAAACTTCAATGTTTCTTTATTTTTAAATGTTCGTTTTTTCGTGTAGATCATGTAAATTAATATTGCAACTTCATTTGATTATTTAAAAAAAAGTTATCAACAATTATACGTGAATGAGTGCATTTTCATGAACATTTAAAACCTTGAAACCAATATAAGTTTTCATTTTTTATTCTTGTATTTTTTTTTGTAAATCCGCTGTAATAATGAAGATTTTTTTTTAAAAAATCATCGATATCGGATGAGTTTTCGATTTTCTAGAGCGAAAAACGATGTGACCGTGATAGTATAAAACTATCAACGCTCTCTTTATATAACACTGTTTCTGTTTCTCTTCTCTGTTTTTTTTTTTTAGTAAAACCAAATATAGAAACAACAAACATAAACATTTTAAATATTTTTCTTATTTTTGAGATTTATCTTCATATTTATGCATTTTAGCGTATAGAAAATATTATAGGTACTAAAAATTATAAATTAGTACCTACTTAAAATATATTTAATAGCATGTACAACTTTATGAATTCTACATTGATAAATGTAGTGACAGCTTGTATTCAATGCGAATGTAAATGTTCTAGTATTAGAAGGTTTTTAGTTTCTTTTTCCCTTTAGTTTAATTCCAGGAGGGAACGAATATGAGCGGCAATAAATTCCCCGCGCAACCACTCGCTTTGTGAATTACCCGATTGGTGATCCAACTAGTCGACGAACAGATTCTCTCGAAATATGTACATACTGTACATGTGGTAGGATAGATAATCCAACGGAAGTATTTACTCGTATGGTCGTTTAAATTATCGTATAAAATAGGACTCGGGCAAAAGCCTATTTTCAAATATTGAGAATGTTTTTTTTTTAATATTAAAATATAAAAAAATATATTATTTTTCTCATACAGTATTTATGCATTTCATATTTTCCATAGATATATATGATCGTTAGTCCATCTTTTGTTATTACTTATTATGTATCTTCTGAGTGACATGACCGATTGAGATCATAATATTTACACTTTTTTCGAGACGATGGTTCATATCTGTGCTAGGATCCGATAGATGGTGCTGTAGTCAAGTAATTAACAAATAAATTATTCACTGTATAACCTATGAATCAATCCAATAAATATAAAAAATATTTACTATGTATCCGCGTAGGCTACTCAAAGATTACATCATAGTAAACCATCCTTAAACCTATTACTTGATAAAAAAATAAATAAAGCGGTTTAGGTGCGACCCGAAAACTCCACACGACTAACTTCCCGGTGGAAAGAATAAAGAAATGAATGCTTTGAAACCAGAAAAACGGGTCACCGGTTCTCTACACTCACCATACGAAACCGCAGCAATAAGCTGCTATTTTACGCTGGTATTCAGTGAGAGTGTGGTTCGTCCCCGGTCGAGCCGACCCTTTCACGCTACAACCATAATATCCCATCCCACTCTCATCCCGTGTGTGTCGTAAAATTCGATTTAGATAATTGCCAAAAAAAGTTGATACATCGATTTAAAAAAATTGCTATTTAAAGTTAGTCTTAATATAACAGTGCTTTGGTACAGTTGCTAGTCGTCGGTTTAGTTAGCTATGCGGTTACTGCAATTCCACCCAATTTAAGAGAGCCCCTTTTCAAACAGTCGACCTGTTTACCCAGTAAAATATAATGAATAAAATTAATACCTAAGTCGTTTAATCACATGACTTAAAATTTCTACTTTAGTATTTTACAAATTTTATTACTAAATCGTCTGATTTAAAGTAGTTTCAATTTGATCGCCTGAGAAACTCCGACTGACGACTCCATGGCGCAGTGGCTTAGCAATGAGTGGCTCGCTGGGGGTCGCGGGGGTGTTGGGTAGGTCGAGTCTGGATGTTCGTCCTTGTGCATTTATGTTTGTAAACTGCCCCCACTACAAGAGAAAATTTGTGTAGGGGTAACGTTTTTTTTAAAAGAAAAAAAAAAAACTTCTGCAGCGTTTTATAGGTGCAACATGCATGGTTCGATCTGTCCGGGATGAGAACACGCAGGTAATATCAGCGTGATAGATAGAAATACTGCGTATGATGATTGGCGAGAACCGAAAATCCTTTTTATTGGTAACGGGGCATCCTAAATTACTCTTCAGGGATGATAACGTATTTGTATTTTGATTCTTAATTAAGGTGTCTATTGGACACAGAGTGCTCGTTTGATACCCTTAATTATTTAAATTTATTTTTATTTAAATAAAAGAAAACACAAATTTTGGTACTAATTATCCAGTAATAATTTCGATTTTTCTTAGAATATAATGGGTACTTAAAGAACGACAGCGTCTACTTATTATTAGGTAATCTGTATATTTGTTTGTTACCCTTGCTCCTATAAAAAAAACTGTCAATCTTAGGAATGCACGTCAGAAGTGAAAACTTCTTAGCTTCACAAACTTGTAAACATTATTTTTTAATAAATGTGTAGCTCTTTTGTTATGCTATTAGAAGTTTTTTGTATATAGCTCTCTTATATACATACACATCTATATATGTGCATCTGAGCATGATGGTCACGCAAGTTTAGTGCTTTTTACCCACTCGAAAAGTGTCCTGTATCTCTACAACAATTATTAATAATTTGATCTAACAATTCACAGCGACTCAATTTAGGAAAAGGGATTGTACACTTAACCTACTACGTGGACTAGGACATCTTTTGTGCTTAGGAACCCATACAGGTAGGTGCCACCCTCATATGTACCTTACATTACAGAACATTACACAACACAACCTCTACGTTTACATATACATATTATACATCTTGATTATTTTACGTGGTGGAGCCACGCTGCAGCTATGTTAGTTGTAGCACGAATGGGTCGGCTCAGCCGGGGTAAATTATGATACTAAAGTCGTTTAAGCACATGACTTTAATTTTTGCATTAGTTTGTGTGTATCTATTTTTACCCATCTTAAAAGTATCCAAAGTGCCTAAAGAAATTTTCACTTTACAAAGGTATCGCTAAAGCAATTAAAAATTTGATCTAACAATTCACAGCGACTAAATTTAGGTAAAGGCATTTGTGCGGGACAAGTGAAAATAAATAGACTTATACCTAAATAAGACGAACATTTTTATATTATAGTAGTTTAGAGTTTGTACTTAAATAGGATATAAGCGTTTATATTGTGTTAATAAAGACTATAGTTTAAAGTTACACATAAAATAGGATATAAGCGTTTATGTTGTGATTATAGTTTAAAGTTACACACAAGAGAAGATATAAGCATTTTATATTAAGAAAACTAATAGTGTAAAGCTTATATTCATGTATTAGAATTAGTAATTCACTTTGTATAATAATATAACTAGCTTAAGGTAAACAATGTAACTCAGCTCTGTAGCGCCTCGCGCTGATTGGTCGACGCCGTCACACGGTACGCACGCCGTACTACTCGACCCGGCCGAGGTAGTATAAAAGAGGGGCGATTTTCGTCGTTCCACACAGTCGGCGGCCAGCTCTCTCAAGGAAAACATCAAATATAGAAGAAAGAAAAAAACTGGCCAAAAGCGTGTCGGGCCACGCTCAGTGTAGGGTTCCGTAGTTTCCCGTCTGTCACAATAAGTGTTCCCACTTATGAGTTTTAAAGGTGGGTATCCATTATATTCGCGCTCCAGCAGCGCTCCGCGCTCCTGCAACTGCTCCCGGTAGTGGGTACTGTTGTTTCCATCCAAGTTCAAAATGATTTTCCTAGAAAGTCCTTATAAAGTTCTACTTTTCAAATTTTTTTCATATTTTCTAAACTTATGGTTCAAAAGTTAGAGGGGGGGGGACACATTGTTTTTTACTTTTGGAGCGATTATTTCCGAAAATAATGACATTATCAAAAAATGATTTTAGTAAACCCCTATTCATTTTTAAATACCTTTCCAACAATATATCACACGTTAGGCTTGAAATTAAAAAAAAAATCACTTCCCACTTTACATATAGGGGGGCTACCCTAATAAAACATTTTTCCAATTTTTATTTTACCACTTTGTCGGCGTGATTGATACACATATTGGTACCAAATTTCAGCTTTGTAGTGCTAACGGTCACAGAGATTAAGCGAGGACGGACAGACGGACAGACAGACATGGCGAAACTATAAGGGTTCCTAGTTGACTACGGAACCCTAAAAAAGTGTCAGTGTTTTTATTCTCCACCAACCCAGCATACAAATGTGCTTGTAGGGCACATTTAATGGTCCTTCGCCAGCCGAATATTGTGGAAAATAATTACCTGAAGACTTCAAATAGTGCTACATCGAGTTAAGAAGACTTCTCGGAAATCGTTATTCGATGAAAAAGTCAGCTAACAGTATGGCCGTTACGCGTTCCGAGGGAAGGGGCAGCAAGCCGCCGTCGTCCAAGGCTACCACCTCGGCGACCGGTACCAACAGTGCGGAAGCCAGTACGGAATCGACAGCTACAGGGACGACCGCCACGGAGACTTCGGAGTATACAGACACCTCCGCGGCAACTGATCCATCCACCGTGACTTCCGCCACCGCAGCAACCACTTCGTCCGCCGCCACCTCAGCCGCAACCGCCACCCCCCGCCGCGCACCCCGCCAGCACCGTCGCTCCTTCCGTAACTCCATCCGCGGCGACAACGCTAACTGCGGGTGCGAAGGCCAAACAGCTGATGAAGCCGCCCGCTACTGTCACCAGAGCAACTCGCCGAGAAACAGAAACTGATACAGTGAAGCGAGCCATAAGAAGCACCGCCGGTCCATCGAAGCAAACCGCATTACAGGAACCCCGCCTGCCCAGCAAGAAGGGAGGAGGGGGGGGATCTACACACAGTAGAACGAAGCAGCTCAAGCTTGCAAAGGCGAAAGAAGATTTGCTACGCCTTCAAGTGGAATTAGCCGCAGCACGTCTTGCTGCCTTGGAAAGGGAAGACTCAGAAGAGGAGGAGGAAGAAGAAGATGACGCCTCCCTCTACTCAGAAGTCAATGCAAGAGTGGACGACTGGTTGGAAAATCAAGTGAATCGCCCGGTGTTAGCAATCACCAACGAACCTCACCATGCCATAGAAGAACCAACAACCGCCCACGCAGAAGAACCAAGTCAGAAAAAGCATGAAGAAACACATCAGTCACCGGCGGGAGGTCAAACTGACGTAGCCCTCCTAGCTGAAGCCATCACTCGGGCTGTCAACGCCGCCCAACGACCTAAGTTCGTCGAGTTACCATTCTTCAGTGGGTCTCATCAGGAATGGCTACCCTTTCGCGCCGCCTACTACGAGACAGAAGCAACATTTAGCGCAGTTGAAAATACGAATCGACTCAGAAGAAACTTGAAAGGGAAGGCCAAGGAAGCAGTTGAAGGCCTACTTATGACCAACGCACACCCGGCTGAAGTAATGAAGACTTTGGAGTCAAGATTTGGAAGACCAGAGTCAATAGCCATGCTGGAGATGGAGACGCTTAGAGGTCTGCCGCGCCTTACTGAGTCACCAAGAGATATATGCATATTCGCCACCAAGGTCTCCAACGTAGTGGCGACTCTGAAGACTTTGGGTTGTTTTAACTACATGTACAATCCTGAACTCGCGAAGACAATAGTAGACAAACTGACGCCAACTCTGCGTTATAGATATTACGACTTCTCAGCCATGCAGCCACGTGAAGACCCTTGTCTCGTCAAGATAGAGAAGTTTTTCAAAAGGGAAGCAGAATTGTGTGGACCCTACGCGCTGCCCGAACAGATGACACCGCCTACTACAGCCGCACTACAAAGGAAGACTCAAAGGATCAACAACGTGACTAAGAAGACATACATACCAAGGTGCGTTGTATGTGAAGATACGGGGCACACCAACGCCACAGAATGTGAACAATTCAAGAAGTTAGATGCAAATGCAAGATGGGACATGGCCAAGTCCAAGCGCCTCTGCTTCAGGTGTCTTCGCTATAGGAACAAGACACACCACTGCCGACCCAAGTCATGTAATGTCAACAGTTGCAAGTACTCCCACCACAAGATGCTGCACTACGAAAAGAAGTCGGTAGACACAGAAGCAAAAGAAAATCAAGGGGCATCAGATCAATCAGAGGTCATCAACTCAACGTGGACCGTCAAGAAGCAATCGTATTTAAAAATCCTACCGATCCAGGTTAAAGGACCAAAAGGAGCTGTCAACACCTTCGCGTTGATGGACGACGGCTCAACAGTCACGCTCGTCGACGATAGCATAGTAACAAGCGTCGGAGCAACGGGCCCCATAGACCCACTGAAGATAGAAACCATCAACGACAAGAAAGTATCGGAGTCAGCATCAAGAAGAGTCACCATCAAACTAAAGGGGCTCAAC
Source organism: Parnassius apollo (assembly GCA_907164705.1). Taxonomy (NCBI): domain Eukaryota; kingdom Metazoa; phylum Arthropoda; class Insecta; order Lepidoptera; family Papilionidae; genus Parnassius; species Parnassius apollo. The sequence goes on along the minus strand of CAJQZP010000246.1, from coordinate 1,010,813 downwards.
GATCATGAAGAACAAATACAAGCGCGCACAGTGAAGAACCTGCAAGTCTCATCTCAACGGGTCCCACAGGAACTAGTGGAGGAGTGTCAACACCTCTCTGATATCCAAGGACATCTCACATATACAAACGCAAAGCCACGAGTACTGATCGGTCAAGATAACTGGCATCTTCTGCTGACATCAGAAGTAAGAAGAGGAGACAAGAACCACCCAGTGGCATCTCTCACGCCACTAGGTTGGGTACTCCACGGAAGTCAGACACGAAGCTTCGGACGGAACATCGATTTCGTGTCACACATCGCAGAGGATCCAGACGAGAATCTAGAGGACCTTGTGAAGCGATACTTCGAGATGGACGCACTCTGCATAAAACCCAAGAGACCGAAAACTGATCCAGAAGAACAAGCACTTCGTATCTTGGAAAAGACCACAACAAAGATAGAAGAAGGAAGATTCCAGACCGGTCTTCTCTGGCGCAAAGACGATGTCAAGTTACCAGACAACTATGAAAACTCGCTGAAGAGGCTCTTCAATATAGAGAAGAAGATAGATCGTGATCCTACTTTAAAGAAGAAATACGTGGAACAAATGGACGCTCTCGTCGCAAAGGGCTACGCCGAACCTGCCCCAAAACAGAAGACAGCTGACAAGACTTGGTACCTACCTCACTTTGCAGTAGTCAACCCAATGAAACCGGAGAAATTGCGGGTGGTACACGATGCCGCAGCCAAGACCAAAGGGGTGGCACTTAATGACATGCTACTCAAAGGGCCTGACCTACTACAATCGCTACCGGGTGTCGTCATGCGCTTCCGACAACACATGATCGCGGTTACGGCGGACATCAAGGAGATGTTCATGCAAGTCAAGTTGCGAGAACAAGACAGAGACGCACTGCGTTACCTGTGGCGTGGGGATCGACGAGACAACCAACCTCCGGAAGAATACAGAATGACATCGTTAATCTTCGGAGCATCGAGTTCGCCTTCGACAGCAATATACGTCAAGAACCTGAACGCCAAACAGCACGGGGAAACTCACCCAGAAGCCGCAGCTGCCATCATAAAGAAGCACTACGTCGACGACTACCTGGACAGCTTCAGAACCCTCGAAGATGCCAAACGCATCACGAAGAGTGTACGAGCCGTGCACATGAAAGCCAGCTTCGAGTTGAAACAGTGGAAATCGAACTCAGCGTCACTCCTAGAAACACTCGGAGAAAACAATCAGACAGAAGACATGGAACTCTACAAAACAGAAGAAAAAATGGAACGAGTTCTGGGTGTTGTCTGGAAGATCAACTCAGACGAACTCACCTTCAACCTTAACTTAGCCAGAATATCCTCAACACTCCTAGAAGGGAAGCAGCCGACGAAAAGGGAAGCACTGAGAATAGTGATGTCGCTCTTCGACCCGCTCGGGCTCGCCTCACCTATCACCATCAGGGCAAAACAACTACTCCAGGAAGTCTGGCGTAGAGGAACAGCATGGGACGACAAGATCGACGAGGACCTGGCGGAGCAGTGGGAAATGTGGATGGAGCATCTGAAAGGCCTCCGCGAAGTAGCAATCCCGCGGCAATATCTTCACTACAGCGACGCGGCCTCCCTAGAACTTCACGTCTTCAGCGATGCCAGCGAGTCAGCCTACTCTGTGGTTCTCTTTTGGAGAACTGTAACAACAGTAGGCGAGGCCCACCTATCCCTCATTATGGCGAAAGCAAAGGTGGCACCGTTAAAATTGACGTCCATCCCAAGATTGGAACTACAGGCTGCAGTCATGGGCACCAGGCTCGCAGAAACAGTAGTCGAAGAACACGAGAGGAAACCTGACCGCAAAGTATTCTGGACGGACAGCAAGACAGTACTAACCTGGATAAGGACAGGGTCACGTTCATATAAGCCCTACGTGGCTCATCGTCTAGCAGCAATAGAAGAAAGTTCCAAAGTTAACGACTGGCGCTGGGTGCCAACAAAGCTGAACGTGGCGGACGATGCCACACGAGACGTGCCAGCAGCATTTAATAAAGACCATCGATGGTTCAAAGGACCTGACTTCTTATATCTAACAGAAGACTTCTGGCCGACGGAAACCACAAGAGCAATAGCGGAAGAACCTTCCGACGAAGAAAGAACACATCACGTGAGCAACAAAGGAAGACTGAAGCTTGCAGAAGGTCTACCTGATCCAGCGAAGTTCTCCAACTGGGACCGACTCCGATACTCAACCGCACGTGTTCTACAGTTCATTCAACTCTGCAGAAACACCAAACAGAGAGTCAACTACAAACGAACAAAGAAGAATAAAGAGGCTGATCCCACTTGGAAAAAGAACAAAGCTACCGTAAAATGTCAGGCGCGCACGACGACAAAAAAGCGGTCACCAGAAGACATAAAGCCACTAATGGTCTCAGCCGAGCTTCTTAAAACAGCTGAAGAACTCCTGATGCGATCCTCTCAAGAAGAATCCTTTACGGAAGAAATAGACAGTCTAAACAGCGGGAAGCCGATCAACAAAGAGAGCCGCCTTCACCAGCTCAGCGTAGAGTCCATAAACGGCACACTACGACTTAGAAGTCGTATTCGAGCGGTCTGCGACATGGAAGAAAAGTTCAAGAACCCGATGATAATCGACGGTGATCATCACACGGTCAAACTCTGGGTACAGGCTATACATCGGCAACTCCATCATGCCGGTGTAGAGGCCACAGTCAACGAGTGTCGGCAGCAGTATTGGGTACTGAGACTGCGTCCTACCGTACGCGCAATAATACGAAGATGCCTATTCTGCAGAATGAAGACGCAAGTACCGCCGCATCCGAGAACCGGAGACCTGCCAACATGTCGCTTAGCTCACCACAAGCGCCCCTTCACCTACACCGGGGGTGGACTATTTCGGACCCCTTTCGGTGACTGTCGGACGAACTCGACAAAAGAGATATGTGGCCATTTTTACATGTCTCACTACGCGAGCCATACATCTAGAAGTCGCCGGCTCACTCAGCGCTGACTCCGCGGTAATGGCCATAAGGCGAATGATCGCGCGGCGAGGCTGCCCGACAGAAATATGGTCAGACAACGGCACCAACCTGAAGGCAGCCGATAAGGAACTACGACGGGCGGTCGACGCAGCGACCTCAGAAGAAGCAGCGAAGAGGACTATCTCCTGGCGCTACATCCCGCCTGGAGCTCCATTTATGGGCGGAGCCTGGGAGCGAATGGTTCGCTCTGTCAAGACCGCTCTCATCGCGACGTTGCACGAACGTCATCCGACAGAGGAAGTCCTCACAACACTACTAGTAGAAGTAGAATACACAGTCAACAGCCGCCCGCTGACTCACGTCTCAGTCAGTCCAGAGGATCCTGAAGCTCTTACTCCTAACCACTTCTTGTTGGGAGGACCGGGACGAGTACCACAGCCAGGCACTTTCACCGAACGAGACACCCTCTTACGGTCAAGTTGGCGAGCTGCGCAGAGACTAGCCGACATCTTCTGGCTACGCTAGGTGAAGGAGTACCTCCCTGAGCTCCAACACTGGCGGGAGCCCCACGGACGAGGCCAAGCAGTACGCGTCGACGACCTCGTACAGATCGTCGATCCGAACCTACCCCGCAACGTGTGGATACGAGGAAGAGTCATCGCTACATATCCGGGTCCTGACAACATCGTGCGGACAGTGGACGTGCTGACAAAGGGAGGAGTCCTACGCCGGCCAATAAGGAAGCTGGTGATCCTGCCTCTATCTACGGACGTCGAGCCCGCACCGGAAGCTGATGCGACGCGGTCGCACGGCGGGAGTGATGTGCGGGACAAGTGAAAATAAATAGACTTATACCTAAATAAGACGAACATTTTTATATTATAGTAGTTTAGAGTTTGTACTTAAATAGGATATAAGCGTTTATATTGTGTTAATAAAGACTATAGTTTAAAGTTACACATAAAATAGGATATAAGCGTTTATGTTGTGATTATAGTTTAAAGTTACACACAAGAGAAGATATAAGCATTTTATATTAAGAAAACTAATAGTGTAAAGCTTATATTCATGTATTAGAATTAGTAATTCACTTTGTATAATAATATAACTAGCTTAAGGTAAACAATGTAACTCAGCTCTGTAGCGCCTCGCGCTGATTGGTCGACGCCGTCACACGGTACGCACGCCGTACTACTCGACCCGGCCGAGGTAGTATAAAAGAGGGGCGATTTTCGTCGTTCCACACAGTCGGCGGCCAGCTCTCTCAAGGAAAACATCAAATATAGAAGAAAGAAAAAAGTGTCAGTGTTTTATTCTCCACCAACCCAGCATACAAATGTGCTTGTAGGGCACAGCATTTATACAATTAACTTGACTTCTTGTCTTAGGAACCCATACGAGCAGGTGCCATCCTCATATGTATCTGTAATATTACATAACACAACTTCTACATTAACATATACATATATTTTGATTTTTTACGTGGTAGAGTCACGCTGCAGCTATATTAGTTGTATCACGAATGGATCGGCTCAACCGGGGTAGGACCACATGAGTAACGAAACCGACCTTCTTACTATGTGGTAGGACCACGCTCTCACAGAATACCAGCGTAAAATAGAAGCTAAAGGCTGTTGTGTTTCGTATGGTGAGTGTAGTAAACCGGAGACCGTTTTTTAATGAAAACGAGGCATTCCATCTTAATCCTCACTGACGACGCATCAGCATTTTGATTCTTAATCGAGGATAAACGTAGATGTTTATGGGTCACAGCTTTCACTTACAATCAGGTGGACTGTATGTATATGTATATATGTATGTTCGTGTGTCACCCTATAGGTCACAGCTCATTAGAGCCACCCGGCACCTATATAAAATTTATCAATTCTATAAAAAATCTATTATTTATGTTATGTTGGTTCCACTCTCTTTACCTATTTCTGCCAGCAAATAGCGGTGCTATTCAGTGCTGTATCCCGGTTGAAGGCTATAGAGAGCCAGTATTTTTACAGACTATGAGTCATTTCATATTAGTCTTCAAAGTATGGAGTGTAGAAGTAAGGAGTACAGACTGTGTATTAAAAAGTGTCGATATAAAACCGTTAAATAAGGGTGGCATTACTCTATGATTTATGAACTTTATAGACATCCAACATACAGCGTAATATTTTAATAGGTATTACCGTTACCGTTATAGCCAGTATGTTGTTCGTACGTTTGTTTTATTATCGACAGATGGCGTTGATAGTATTTTACATCATGGTATGGTTACGCTGATCAACGACGTATCTAGTGTATACCGCAGTTGAACTCTCGACTCTTATACTGGAAACGAGGATTATTCTATTTATTTTTCTAAGAAGGTTTCAATGGAATAATACCATTTATAACCTTTATTTATAGATAGTAGTAATAATGTTTTGGGGTGAGGAAATTTAATGTGACATTCGAGCGCGCCACATCGCTCATTAAAACTCCGACCGATAATGGAACATCGATTAGCCAGGGCTTGCAAGTACGTCCACCATCAAATACCAGTACCAGGGCTTGAGATAATTTCAAGTATTTTATTTCTGCATCGAAAATTGATCCGTAAGAATATATAAATAAGTAGCACAATCGCATAAATATGCTAAAATAGTAAACTTTCGGGCCTTGATGAAACAAAAATACTTGCATAGAATATTGATCCGTTACTATACTATATACAAATAAAGAATACATTCGCGTTTACAAAATAAATTCTTCCAAACCTTTAATATAAGTTCCAACTTTCAAGACTTGTTGTAAGAATCTTTAACCATATACAAATAAAGAGCTCAACCGCGTTTACCAAAAAATACTTGCAATCATTTAAAGTAAATATACTTTGATAGAACATTGATCCGTAACGTAACGTCCGTAAAATAAAAATAAGGAGCAGAATCACGTAGAGTGTCGACAGCGCGAGAATATTCGAGTACTTTGAAGTCTTGCAAGTATTTTGGGTCGGCGTGCTTGCAATTAAATACATGGTATAAAAACCTGGTCGCGTAAATACGCACCTTCCCTAACTAAAACTAATATGACAAACCAATAGTATTAATATAACATTAATCAGTAATTTAAAGGGTAACGGCATTTTCCATATATGCATAAATTTTGCATGTAGGCGTACACATACATACATGCATACAAATATATGCATGTATAATGATTACAGCTTACTTAAGATGTTTTACAATAGATCATCATGATACATTCCATTTTTACTATTTATTAGTACAAAGTTTTTTTAACTTACTTTTGAACTGTTGTTTTGATTTATGCGTAAGGCACTCTTGAGGTAAATTGTTATAAATTATTGTTATTAAATGTTGGAACGTTCTTTTACCATAATAATTAGCAAATTTATATTGTAAAGTTATTACTTTATGCGGTCTGCGCGTATTCTTATTTATGGGTAAAAACTACGCAATGCGTCACATGAGATTGTATAATACTTTTCACATGTCGCAAATGATATTTTAAATTGCTCATGTATCGGTGTTACATTACACTGCTCATAATTATCCCTATATTTTATTTTAGTTTTTGGGTTCACTAATATTTTCATAAATCTTATTTGAAACTGCTTAAAGGGGGATGCCCACTGTTCATAGACACTTCGGCCATGGGTGCCCACATATAAAAGCATATGGAAATGATAATATGCAATTAAAATAATGAAATGGTTAAGGAATTGGTTTAAAAAAAGTCGGGATTTTTATGATATAAAGCTTTTTATTTTCACAAATACAGTTTTTTAACGACTACTTTTACCAATTTTATTGCTTTTAATTTCTTCAACTTTTAATTCCCGACGCGTGATTTTTCTTTTTGGAGGCCTATGCCAAAAGGCACACCGAACGGAGGGACTTACTTTAACTAGTATTACAATAGGAACTCAAACACAAATATTATGTAACCCCAAAGTTCGGAAATAAATGGCTATATTATTATTATACTATTATTATTAATTCCTGACGTTTCAGGTGCTTTATAGCACCCATGGTCACGGGGTACTGAGGTGACTGCCATCCCAATGTCAGTATTGGGACATGGAGTACCTTCAGCTTTTTATTATTATTTTTATAGTCCAATCTACGCAGATTGAACTTACTCTATCTTTAAGTCTTGCAGTGGTATGCTTGGGGTTTGTTTTAATTTTATTAATTATAGTGTCCCAAGCAGGTGGTAGTACCCAACCGCCTTCTCTACTGAAATTAGGATATTTTTTAATTTCAGTAGCCTCACATATCATCCTTGGTAGGAATTAATATTCTTTAACGAGGATTTGTGGTCTATCAAATCTGATGTATGTCTATCTGGTTGGGGTGACACCCTTGACATACGGTAGTACAGCAGGCACACGGTCAACTGCGGTCGGCTTCACTCGGTCACTGTGACGAAGACGTGGGACCCGAAGCTTGATTTTGTGCAGAACCTGCTTGACGTGCTGAAGCTCCGCGGCCAGGTGCTTGTTCTCACAGATCCTATATGCTCTCTGTAACAAAGATTTGCTCATGGTAACTAACTGTGAAGGATTATGGTGAGATTCACCGCTTAAATATCAGTTTGTATGGGTCTTTTTTCTATACACAGTGTGACCTATGATGTTGTTAGGATTTTGGATAACAAAAACATCTAGGAAAGCTAAGAAATTATTTGCCTCAGATATAATATCACAATTACTGAATAGAATTTGGCACAGAGAGTGGTAACGATGGATAAAATTCATAGGAACAACATCCTGATTTAATATTTCTTGGGCCATATTCATGAGCCGCTCTAATTTGTTTCTTGGTACTTGCAATAATGCCTATATGCATTCATCACTATCTCCTGTTCTTACTTTCATCAAATATACAGCAAGTGCAAAACATCCACTATGTTTACTTGACATTTTGGGCACTTCAGACAGAATTTGTTGGCATTGTGCCTTTGATAAGCGTAGCTAATAATGTACAGTATATTCGGGCATATTGTAAATATTTTCAAAGTCTATATGATGGTAAATATTATCTTACAATAATGTAGAAAAATCTATAATTTGTGCTACACTAAATGTTTTAATATGGTTATATATTAATTCTAAAAGTAAATACCAAGAGTTACTATTTAAATGGTAGTTACTGATTCTACATTCTGGAGGTACATAGTAATTGTATTCACAAAAATACATACCCGCAATGCTGATGGAACAGTGAGTTGATTGGAATTGTTACAACCAGGAAAAAACATTGATTTTGTGTGAGTGGTGCTCTTACAAAATTAGGCAGCAGTATATTGTATGATGTATGATCTAAGCTTTGTTGTTCTAGGTTCAATACATTACTCACTTTAGATTGCTACAAGGATGGACTAGATGATTCAGATGGTTCCCGTTCTAAAGTTTAACGTGTTGCTGCTTTATCAATCCTTCGCAATCATGACACTCACGCGATGACGATGGCAACTGAAATAATATTAAATAAAAAAAATAAGACAAAGTGAACAAAATAAAATATATTTGTTTACTTTAAACTCAAATATAGGTAAATGTTACTTAAAACTTAATGCCCTATATTATTTAATAATTAAGGACTGACTGCCTACCAGTAGTCCAAAAACAATTAAAAATCGACTGTCTTATTTCTTGGTATTTGATAAAAATTGTCCATTTCGTAACTATCTGGTGTTAGCTAGCTAATCTTATCGCCGTGTTACAAATAAGCTATTTTGTTTGTCAGGTATAGCTTGTGCATATGTTAAAAAATAAAACAACTTCATCATTTCATACATTCATCACTATCAAATATCAGCACTAGAATTAATAAATTAAAAACTGTTGAACACTTACTTTTAACTGTTGTCACACTATAATGTGATCGAAAATCTCACTCCATATGAGTTCTTGAGAATTTATTTGAAAAATAACAAACAAAATAACACAATGGCAACTATTTAGTTGTGAATTCACTAGTACCTTTTTACTTGTTGAATTGTGATTTCATTTCGCATGACATATTTCCTATAGCTGTCAGATTTGATGTTGCCACATAACTAACATAAATACAACGAAACGATATCGATTTGTATTCGATTAGTAATTTAATGAAAAAATAATAATATTTGTGTTTCGCTTTCAGTTCTACACGCTTTTTAAAATATATTTTCTTTTATTTTTTTTAAATTATGTTTTAAACGTATTTTTAAGAACAGTTAAAATGTGGAGTAGCGTATTGTTATGATCTAAACAGTTCATGGTAAATCAGCTAAAAATTCACTTGTTTAATTATCATAACATGATTCCATTTTAAATGTATTGTTAAAACAGATAACAATAACAGTTAAATTGTGCAGTAGCATTTTATTGTACTCTAAAGAATTCATAGTAAATCAGCTAGTAATTCGCTTGTTTAATTATCATAACATCCATCCATAGCGATTCGATTATTATTCGATTAATAATTTCATAAAAAGAGAATAATCTTGGAGGTGTTTTAACTTCTGCTCGCTTTTTAAAATGTATTTTCCTTTTTTATTTAAATTCTATTTTAAGTGTATTTTTAAGAACAGTTAATTGTGCAGTAGTGTTTTATGAAGCTCTAAAAAATTCATGGTATATCAGCTAGAAATTCACTTGTTTAATTATCGTAACATGATTTCATTTTAAATGTATTGTTAAGAAAAGATAAGAATAACAGTTATATTGTGCAGTAGCGTTATGTTATACTGCATAGAATTCATTGTAAATCAGCTATTAAATCGCTTATTTAATTATCATAACTACAGATGTGAAGGCGGTTGTTAACGTTTTCAACCAAGCCGATAACAACGGTTGTTTTTGTCTTGAAATTGATAAAAATTGTGCAGTTGCGTTTTGTTAAGCTTTAACCTTTTGAGCGCCACGCTAAAAACGTATTACCGTGTCCTGTACGCCAAAGCGCCAAAACAAAATAGTGTTGCCAAGAGTTGATATATCGATAACGTGAAATAACTTGTTTTTGTTGGTTTTTTATGCTATAAATGACTCTTAATAAACTGTATGTTTTATTTAATCTTGTGCCGTCTTCCACTCTTTTTATATATGTACTTTGTACATATAAACATAAATAAAAAACAAACAATAACAATAAAATAGTAGTAAACATTAGCACTACTCTCCATCCTAATGACGACACTGTCGCGACTGGACGACAACGGCGTAGCTGACCTTCCCTTTTGAAACACATTTAGAATGTTGTGTATCGATTTCAAAATCGAAATATACAGACATCGATTCATAATATTTTATGTGTCGGGGAAGGCGTAGGCCAAGTGACGCACAGAAGAAAAGTCTTACACTCTTATGACAATGGGGATTTGATATGATGCTGATGCTGCTAGATGATTTTGAGACTGAGAAAGAAAATGGCACAACACAAAATGAAACATTGCTCTTCACACCCTAAGTAAAAAAAACATTAATTGTAATTTTGTATTATTATTAAAAAAGGTACATAATTATTCATTAATCAACAATTGTATATAATTATTCGCACTAGGTAAATCAGCCTTATAATACTAAAATCTTGGTCATGGAATAAATAAACATATTTGTTCACCAATCAATCAAAAATTCAATTCATCAATCAAAAATCAAAATTCATCATTATCGACGCTTTCCAAAATCCGAATGAGTTCTGAGGAATCGTTCATGTTGCATTGCTCTACTTTTCTCGGTAATCACTTATGACGTCATCAGGGTGTCGTCTATCCTTGATCACGGTGCCCAGTGAACTGATTTTCGATGACGCGCTAAAGATGCGCTAGAGTTGAGATATTAGATTTATTATGCGAAGATAATCTGATAACATTTTTTTATTCATGTAGCTAATTATAGTTTTATGTTTATAACCTTTAATTTTATTCAAATATCAATAATAATAGAAAAAAAACACCATTGAGCTGAATTTTGGATAGTTTTCAAGAAATCTATGCCTCCCGCGTTTGATACTAGCGGTCAACCATAGACGACTTTGGCGTGCTGGACATAGTATTTGCTTAGATAAAAATCCATTTTTATTAGTTCAATGTTTCTTAGTACTTGTGGCTCTAGAAGACTTGTTTTTTATACTCACATGTTGCTGGGTTATTCCTATTTTGAGGAGTGTAGAATTAAAATTCCTGTAATAATTTTCCAATATCTATATTTCATATTTTTCGGAGCCGGGTTTTTTATCAACTATAGACGTCGTTGGCGCTCAGGGCCCGCAGGTGTTGGTCAAGTATAGGCGACTTTGGCGCTCAAAAGGTTAAAGGATTCATGGTAAATCAGCTGGAAACTAACTTGTTTCGTTATCATAACATGATTCTATTTTAAATGTGTTGTTATAAACAGATAAGAATAACTTGACCGATCTTCTTTAAAAACAGATAAGAATAACAGTTCTTATCTGTTTTCAAAGAAGATCGGTTAAGATTAACAGTTAAATTGTGCCGTAGCATTTGTTACTCTCTAAAGAATTCATTAGAAATCAGCTAGTAATTCGCTTGTTTAATTATCGTAACATCATAATTATTTAAAAATTATATTAGCACTGTAATGATGACACCGTAAATAATCAATCGAAAAAGAGAATCGATTTTTTAAATGTGTTTTGTGATTGGCAACACTTTTTTTTATTCACAAACTAATGACATAATGATTTACCTAATTTTTATTATTATGTTTCCGGTACTTTTAATTTGTGCAAAAATATTCCCATTGTTTGAGGATAAATGAATACCGCGATTAATAACCATAAATAAAGATATAATTTTTTTAACAAATTCACATTGTTGGGCGTTCCATGGCCGAAAATGGGCGTCCCCCTTTATCTAAATATGTTTTAAATGTCCTTCCATATACTACTAATCCATGTTCCAAAATATTGGAACTTCCAATATTTTGAAACATCGATAATATAACGATTTTATAAATAAAAGTAAAACATATCGAATCTAAAAACATCTATATTTATGAAATATAAATGATATATCGATTTTTTTCGATATTTTTTATCACTATCTGATTTTTGTACTACTAAGTATATATTAGGTATATAGGTCTCACCCATAGATAGATCATTAGATTTTAGAAGGGATATTCTTATTAGGTTATTTGTCATAGTATTCGCCATAGTTGCCACACTTGGTAAGCAGGCTGGCTACCGCAGTTTTTTTTTATTTTTAATCGTTACTAGACAGACGCAGCTGCCCATATCCTGATTTGTTTCTCTGACTCCTCATACGACACCCACGGGATAGTATGGGGTTAATGTCTTTTTAGTTGGTGATATTAGGTACTAACCCTAAAACACTTGGACGTCTTTAATAATCGCAATCGGTTACTGTGTTTTGAATCATAAACGTAAATTTATACAAAGAAAACAAATTATTTCTTTTACGAAACCATAATTGTAAGTCAGTTATTATATACACACTATCGCATACTTAAAATATTGTTACGAGCTTGAGGTTCGTTACAATAAAAACTGCCGATTGAATTACCAAAATTTACACTTTTATTACCGAACACCAATTAAAACTTAAAATACTAATAATTAATCACACTGATTCACTTTATTTCGCTTCGAAGCTTCGCTTGTCTCACCAAAGTCAATACTGCCCCGATCACGGCATGCAGCGGGTTTAAATACACTTTTACTCCGAAACATCCAGAATATTCCCGTAGATACGGGCGCCGACTGCCGAGACGCAGAAAGTTCGAGTGTAGGGCTTCTAGAAAGCTTAGTTTTTCAATTTGATACTAGATGGCGCTGTTGGTTGAAAGTCAAGGTTGAAATTTTCTAGGAAGCCCTCCTCGCTCTCGTCCCCGACACTAGATGGTGCTAGTGCCGGGTACATGACGTCAACTTAGACGCGCAACAATATGTAATAATTATCTCTTATACTGGTCTCTTTCCAATGTAATTTATTGAACAGAGATAAAGCAACTTTAAACATGATTGACTGTTTGGGTTTTAGTGTTTCGTTTTCACAGGTAACGCTCGTTTCCTGCTTAGGATTCCGAAGATTACAACATAGTAGACCATCTTTAAACCTATTCCTTGCCAACAAGCTGCAATGTTGCGATTTGAAAGGTATTATACGAATAGTAATATAGGCAAAGGACGACATTCGTTTTTCGTTCGATCATCAAATCATCATCATTAGCCTTTGGTAGACTGCCGCTAAAAATAGGTCTCCCCAAGACGCGCCATTTAACCGGATCTTCAACATTACGGCCACTTTTTTTTATAAAATATTAGTGACAAACGAACTCACATTTCATCTGATCGTGACTACTGCAGCCAGAAGAAGAAGGCTGTAAATGCGTTGTCACCTCTGAGGTTTGAGATGAAATGCTTCACAACCTGTTATTATTCCGAATCTCGTATACTCTTCAAACTGAAACGCAGCAACGCTTATACGTGGTAGAGCCACACTGCAGCTATATTATGGTTGTAGCACGAATGGGTCTGCTCGACCGGGGCAGGACTACGCTCTCACAGAATACCAGCGTAAAATAGCAGCTTAATACTGCTGTGTTTCGTATGGTGAGTGATCCGTAGACCTCTTTTTACTGGAAACGAGGTATTCCATCATAGTCCTCGGGGGTGACAACGCATCCGCGTTTTGATTCTTAATGGAGGATAAATGTAGATGTCTGTGTACAATCAGGTGGACGGTATGCTCGTTTGTCACCCTTATTCTATAAAATAATGTAAGCACTGATATTTGGCGGTAGAGATAAGGAGGGTGGCACCGACCTAGACGGATTCCTAGGAGTCCTACCAACTATAAAACCTGGCGTAGACACCATTTAATTCCATGACTCAACGTTGTCAAGAAATATGTTTATACTTAAAACCTTTTTTCACACTATAATTATTGAATAGTTACTTGATATAAATTATCTAAATATAACAGACATTTTCATGTAAGCTAACAATGCTCACTGTTCATCTGATGCTGACAATGCTCACTGTTCATCTGATGGTAAGTGGATGATGTGACCCATTCATCTATCTTCGATTAGGCAATTAAAATACAGATTCCACTGATGAGGAGGACCAAGACAGAATGCCGCGTTACCACTTACCAGTAAAAACACGCTAGCATTCTGTGAGAGCGGGGTCTTTCCCAGCAATAATACGAGTATTTACATTTGCAGCGTTCTTTGCTCAGATCTTCAGAGGTAACTCCACATTACATTCCTCTGAGCCTGACAATCAATCCTTCATTGGTCTCTTCTGACAGTTATCAATACGACAATGAAATATAAAGAGCTTACTCTTTTCTAAAGGGCCGGCAACGCACCTGCAATTCCCCTGGTGTTGCGGTTGATCATGGGCGGCGGTAGTCAATTAACATCAGGTGAGCCACATGCTCGTTTGCCCCCACTTCTATAAAAAAAAAAAAGACAAACGTGACGAACCATTGCCACTTCAGCGACCACCTCCAACGATCCAAGGGATATTCTTATTAGAATCTACCGTATCTTGGTACGCTCAGAATTTTAAAGCTTTCTTTATTCCTGTCGTACGAGCCGTATAAGTGAAAAGTTACAAAAAGAGATCCTCCGTTATTCGGCACATTTTCATATCTCTGAAACCTAAATTGTCCTAGCCTACGATGAACATCGACATATATATGTTTAAAAATATATGATACTAGAGTCCATAAACACAGTAAGGATCTATCGCAAATCTGTCCTTTGTTATTAGGATTCGAACCTTAATAATAAGATCCTTAATAGAGTTGCGTGCCTCGTACCATATTTTTTTAATAATAAGGGTAACAAACGAGCACACAGTCCACCTAATGGTAAGTGGATGCTGTGGTCGATAGACACCTATATGTATCCTCGATTAAGAATCAAACTGCAGATGCGTTGCCACTGAAAAGAACCTTTTGTAATAATTAATTGAATTGTTAGCCGGTGCGGGTTGCTACAATGAAATAAATTCGTAGAGTAATGAGGATATAAGAGAATCCACGGTGCCATATTATTCTGTGTATGTCGTAAGAAGGGACAGAGATTGTCTGAAAATAATTTTAAAACGCAATATAATGAAAAACTGCGGTTGCCAATCGCTTGCCAGGCGTGGCAACTATCAGCGTAGCAACTTTAGCGCAGTCAAATCAGTTAATAATTGCATTATAAGTTATAACGCATTTTGAAATTAAAAGATATAAGGACAGAATGTTTCAAATTTTTTCTTAATTAAGTTTTCTTCACCGTTTGTCCATATTACTTATTCTGAATCTTCTCTACAAACTTGGCCGGTTATCGCAAAATAACCTTTTATACTACCTATGAGAATATCTATGTGGAGGCCACTGTTCAGCAGTGAATTTTTGATGGGCGGAAATGAATGCATGAAAAAATATATAAAATATTGAAATATTTATCATTCTTCTTAATCCTCCACAATTATTTGGGATATAAATACTGACATAATCTTATAACATCCTTGCCTAAATGAATGCACTACGAAATTATTTTTGACGATTATATCAGCTCATAGCGCATTTATCCCTTACAAAAGATTAAGCTCTCGTGAGATGTCATTCCTTCATTAAAAAAACTAAATCATCCATCATCCCATCCCACACTCATCCCGTGGGAGTGGTAAAAGTCGATTTAGATGATTACACGAAAAAGTTGTAATATCCGATTTAACAAAATTGCTGTTTAAAGTTTGTCTTAATATAACAGTGCAACATTGGTAGTCGCTAATCCGTTGGTTTAGCGTTTTTTTCCATTTAGCCTCGTTTCAAACAGTCGACCTGTTTACCCCGTAAAATATTATGAATAAAATTAATATTAAAGTCGTTTAAGCTCATGACTTAAATTTTTGCTATAGTATTTTACAAATTTTATTACTAATTCGACCTCTATGAAGTATATATATATATATTAAATACCACTTATATAGCTCCTATACATCTACGTCACACGAGTTTAGTGCTTTTTCCTAAAAGTACCTAACGTGCCTAATTCACTTCATTAATCACTTCAGTTTTATAAAAAGTGGTTGCATTTAGCGCAAAACGATTATCATGGACTATTAATTAGTTTACTACTATTAACACTATGATCTATGAACCTTTCTAGACATGCAACATACAGCGCAATATTTTAATGGGTATTACCGTTACCGTATAGCCTTTAGTCAACAGGTGAACATACTATTACTATACTATAAAAGTCATTGTTTTTTGTAGGTTTGTTTTATTATCGACATATGGCTTTGATAGTATTTTACATCACGGTATGGTTACGCTGATCAACGACGTACCTAGTGTATACCGCAGAATTACACTCTTCACCCTAATACTGGAAAAGAGGTTATTCTATACTTACTATTTTTCTAAGGAGGTATCAATGGTCCAATATCATTGAATACCTTTATTTACATATAACGGTAATGATTAGGAATAGGAGTGAGGAAAGGAAATTGAATGTGTCATATGTCATTCAAGTGAGCAATATCACTCAACAAAACGCCGAGCCGATTTAAATTTTAAAAACATCGATGATTATTTTGTATAAATGATATATCGATTTTTTCGATATTTTTTATCACATCTGATTGTCGTATTACTAAGCTATGTATTAGGTATATAGGTCTCTCCCATAGATATTAGATAGATCATAGGTGGGATAGTTGCCAATTACAATTGCCATAGTTGCCACGCTTGGTAAGCAGGTTGACACCGCAGTTTATTTTTATTTTTAGTCGTTATTCGGAAGACGTTGCTGCCCATATCCTGACTTGTTACATTCTGACGCCTCATATGACATCCATGGCATATTATGCTGTGTAGCTTTACACCGCAACTACACGGTTATCGCAAATAAATTGGTGATTTTTTTTAACTAACCCTTAAACACTTGGGCATCTTTAATTTATGCAATCTGTTACTATGTTTTTAATCATAAATGTAAAATTATACAAAGGAAACATATTATTTCTTTTACGAAAACATAAATGTAAGTCAATAAAATTCTGAACGGGTTCATTCATAGCCATTCTATAGGGTTCGTATCGATTATACTCTGCGCTGCGTTTTCTCCTCGCGTCGCCGCACTACACTTAAACATCGCGGATTTCACTTACGGGTTAGTGAAGTTAATATAAAGTTGAAAATATCGGACGAAAGTAGTCTAAAATATTATTTGTGTTTATTTCCTCACAAAGTGTACACAAGGGGGTACAAACACACACACACACACACACACACACACACACACACACACACACACACACACACACACACAAACACACGCACACAAACACACACACACACGCGCACACACACACACACGCACACGCACACGAACACGCAGACTTACACGCACACGCACACGCACACGCACACGCACACACACACACACACACACACACACACACACACACACACACACACACACACACACACACACCAACGCACACGCACACGCACACGCACACGCACACGCACGCACACGCACACGCACACGCACCACACGCACACGCACACGAACACGCACACACACACGCACACGCACACGCACACGCACACGCACACGCACACACACACACACACACACACACACACACACACTCACACACACACACAAACACACACACGTGTGTGTGTTTGTGTGTGTGTGTATATAGCTCTACTTGTCAATACGTTAGTTTAGTATAACTATTTAAGTAAAATAAAATAAATAATTTACTTGACATAAACTATTACGTACATAGTAACAAGGCATTAATTCATTCATCGTAGTCCACTGTTGAATTCCATGACTCTCCCCATAAATTGCCTATGATGGGGAAATTTACCAGTACTACCAGTAATTAATACCGCTCTTTAGCCGACTTCAAAAAAGGACGAGAATTTCAATCGACTATAATATATTGCTTCTATGTAAGCTACGCAATATCTATGCCACTGTGATTCTAATAATTATTTTATTATTAAACGGGATATATATATATATGTGTGTACCTGACTACAAAAACAAAAAGAATGAAATTATTTTCCCGTGACGGCTTCTGAAGACGGCCATTTCTTTTTAGACCTATTAAACTATGGAATATCACAAGTTCATATTCCCCTTTTTCTTTACACAACAAAAAACTTTAAACCACACTTTATTCCACCCTTATGGGTGCAATTTTTGCTTAAAACTTATATGCGACAACTATTGTAGTTTTACCTATTTAATTAAAGAAATATCTTTAAAATCGCTCCATACTCGTAATTTCAGAGAAATCGGTGAATGTATGCATAAAAACCAACGAATATCTTCTTGTTTTGAACTTGATTAGAAACATATAATTAAATAACTTCTGAAGTAGGTGAAGACATAGTAAATTGAAGAATAATTAAGGCCTTTCTTTAAGTTATAAAGTCGGATTTAACTTTATTATATGTATATATTGATGTGGTTGCCATTACATCCTTGCCTTTAATTTTATCGCAAAATATTATACTTATATAATGTTTAGATGAGCACACAGACCCTGACGGTGAGTGGATGCTGTGTAGCACAATTTCCGGCTAAATCAAGAACTTTTTAAAATACGTTTAATCTTTCACTATTTTTATTACAGAATTTTTGCTCGAAATCCAGTTCATTCGATTTAATTTAATCATTTAACCATCAGTCACAAAGATCTTAATTAAAAAGTATGTAGTATACTGGATTAAGAAGCAAAACTAACATGCGTTTTGTCTGTTTTTAAGCAGATAAACATATTGTTACGCGCTCCAGTCAACGATACACTAGCGCCATCTAGTGTCAGGAACGAGAGCGAGGGGAGCATTGAGAAAATGACATCACAAATCGCTCAACTGACAGCGCCTAGTCGAAACTCGAACGCTCGATACCTTCCGCGTGTTTACTTGAACATTCTGGATATTTCTTTGCTAATTCAAATATATAGGCGCTGCAAGATGCGATCGGGCAGAGTGAACTCGGCGACACAAGCGAAGCTTCGGAGTGGAATTAAGTGAATTAGTGTGTTTAAATTATTAGTGTTTTAACTTTAATTGTGTAAAGTAAATTAAAGTGTTAATTTAGGTAATTTTATCGGCAATTTTTATTGTCACGAACCTCAAGCTCGTAACAATTGGTGTCAGAAGTGGGATAAAATCATGCCGATTTTACCTAAGGAGGAAACGGAGGGTGTCCGTACCCGAAGTCAACGCCAGCAGGAGACGGACCAACGAAGATTTGGTGGTGCAACGCCGCAGACGTCGGAGGGCCAGCCACCGGCTGAAGGCCCGTCGGTAGCTCCTACATCTGCAGCACCTGACTTAGGTGCTCTGATGGTGATGCTGCAGGAGCAGGCTCGCCGACAGGAGGAGCAGGCTCGCCGACAGGAGGAGCAGGCTCGCCGACAGGAGGAACAGGCCCGCCGATTGGAAGAGCAGCTGCGGGGCGGACAGGAGGAACAGGCCCGCCGACAGGAGGAACAGGCCCGTCGTTTAGAAGAGCAACTCCAACGCGATAAGGAAGAGCAGATGCTCCTCATGAAGGACCTTCACGCTATCTTCGGAAAAGAGATACGGGAGGTGAAGGATAAGGTTGCTCAACATGACAACCGCCTGTCGGAGGCCGAAACCCGAATCGACCAAGTAAACAATCGGGTTGACAACGTAATGGCTGACGTGAAGAAAACGCTGGACGACCTCAAACTTGGGGATGGAACAACAGCTCCCGTAGTAGCTACAACACCTTCGCTACGTGGATTCAAAGTGCCGCCGTTCGACGGGACCTCTTCCTGGTCGTCCTACAAAATCCAGTTCGAGGCCGTCATGGAGGCAAACGGCTGGAATAAAAGCCAGGCCATGACTGCACTCACCTTAGGCCTGCGCGACCAAGCCTTAACTGTGTTGGAAGCTCTCGGTAAGAAAGTGACCTACGAGCAGCTCCTTGAGGCATTGGAGGCGAGATATGGCGACGCTCACCTGGAACACGTCTTTCGTGCGCAACTTAAAGATCGTGTGCAGCGCATCAACGAAAACCTGCAGCAGTGGGCTCTAGAAGTGGAGAAGCTGGTGCGAAAAGCATACCGGTCTGTACCTGCGCTCATTGAAGGGAACCTGGTGCAGACATTCATCGACGGCATCCGCGACCTGGAAGTCAGAGCTGCTGTGAGGCTCGGGCACCACGAGACGCTTAAGGACGCCTTGGCCCATGCACTGGAGGTAGAAGCCGTGCGGCAGGATCATCGTTCCCATCGCGTCAGGGAGGTTGCAGCCGCTACAGTTCGCGACCGCAACAAAGGATACAGCCCAAGGTGCTATGGCTGTGGGGAAAAGGGCCATCTTCGAATCAGCTGCCCTAAGCGAACCGTTGAAAGGAGAGTTGATCGATCTCGAGAGGGTAGTGCAGCTAACGACACTGCCTGGCGGCGACAGGATCATCGTTCACCTCACGCTAGGGAGGTTACAGCAGTTACGGTTCGCGACCACAATAAAAGATACAGCCCTAGGTGCTATGGCTGTGGGGAAAGGGGCCATCTTCGGTCCAGCTACCCTGAGCACACCCTACGAAGGGAAGGTGAACGGTCTCAGAAAGGAAGTGCGGCTAACAGCACCGCCCAGCAGCAGCAGGAATACGACTTTACTATCAGACACTGCAGCGGGAAATCTCACGGCAACGCAGATGCATTGTCAAGAAGACCTTGTCCTGAAGATTGCAACCATTGTAGTAGGCAAGAGAGTAAGGAGGTGGTATCCGTGAGGATGCTCAGGACAGACCACCTCAGCAACGGGTGGAAGGACAACCTACGACATGCACAGCAGGAAGATCCGGACATCAAGCCGATTCTGGGATGGATGAAGGCCCGTGCTACCAAGCCTAAGTGGAGGGACGTCTCAGCGATGAGTTCAACCACGAAAAGCTATTGGGCCCAATGGGACAGCTTGCTGATTCAGGATGGAGTCCTGTGCCGTAAATGGGACAATGGTCGAAGAGACAGCTGTCGTTTGCAAATGGTTGTCCCTAAAGCTAAAGTGCCGAATGTTCTACAGTTGTGCCATAATGGTCGTTCAATAGTCCATCTGGGAGTTAAACGAACTCTACTGAAGGTCCGAGAACAGTTTTACTGGGTCCATTATCGTGACGATGTCGAGGATTGGTGTCGTACATGTACAAGTTGTGCGGCCGAGCGGGGACCTCGGACACGTAGTAGAGGAGCACCGAAATTGTACAATGTTGGTGCACCACGGGATAGGACAGCCCTTGACATTGCGGAGCCGTTACAGAAAGGCGCAAGAGGGACTCCTAAGATCGTCCATGTGAATCGCTTGGCGCGTTATTATGGGGCCGATAATGCTCGGGACGAGCATGTCTTAGGAGGGGGCAGTGTTACGCGCTCCAGTCAACGATACACTAGCGCCATCTAGTGTCAGGAACGAGAGCGAGGGGAGCATTGAGAAAATGACATCACAAATCGCTCAACTGACAGCGCCTAGTCGAAACTCGAACGCTCGATACCTTCCGCGTGTTTACTTGAACATTCTGGATATTTCTTTGCTAATTCAAATATATAGGCGCTGCAAGATGCGATCGGGCAGAGTGAACTCGGCGACACAAGCGAAGCTTCGGAGTGGAATTAAGTGAATTAGTGTGTTTAAATTATTAGTGTTTTAACTTTAATTGTGTAAAGTAAATTAAAGTGTTAATTTAGGTAATTTTATCGGCAATTTTTATTGTCACGAACCTCAAGCTCGTAACAATATTATATGTTTATATTCTAATGCATTCAAGACCACTAGTACATCAATTTCAGCGCATAGAGTTTCAAAGTCATGTATGTTTAGAGGGGTGTTTGTTTTGATAATGTTTAAATATATGAAATCCCCGCGGTAAGAAAGGCCAACGTCACATACACAATAGGCCAATGCTATTACACATGTTGGAACAAATTGTCTAACCATCTCTGAACTCTGTCGCCTCTTTCAATACGTTGTATTCCAACGTGATAAAGGTTGTTTTTTGTATACTTGTGGATCGAACTATTTTCAAACGGGGCGCAGACTGTTGGCTGGGGGAGTTTGGAATCAATGAACTTAGGTGACTGACAAAAGGACATTTAATTCTGATACGTCGGTTACTTTATCAACCAATTTACTTCATACTTTTTAATTTATTATCTAAATTACAGTAATTATACACGTCGATGTCAATACAATGGTATTGAATTTATTAATAGAATACAATAATATGTAGAGTCAAATGTATAACGTATAATATAAATATAATTAAAAAATAATCCTGAGACATTTGTTTCATTTTTCTTCATTTAAACCAAACTAACCAGAATAGTAACTTACGTTAGAATATATTATCTCCTGTATCATGGAGGTGTTTTACATATAATATACATAAACTGCAGATGGACAAACATGGATACCCGGAATAATTTTTTGCAGGCATAATACAAACACCCAGAGATCGAACTCGCGCCGCTGCAGCAAAATAGTAAATTAATACTATTTTTTTAATTAATTAATAAAAAGAGAGAAATATTTATTTTATACCTAATCTCGCAATTTCTATTCTATATTAGCTATGCTTTAAGTAATCCTGTGATACTTAATTATTTTACTCATTATTTTCTTACAGTGTCATAAATGCAAATTAAATGTACTCACCGACCCTCATCCCTTTCCACAGTCAAGGGAGAAGGCAGGGATCGGAGTAAGGGCTTTTTTAGAATTCAGAACGTTGATTTGTTTGCAGATATTGATACTTTTGAGTAAAATTAATTTTACTGATTTTATCGCGTTAAAATATACTCGTAACTTATTTTTTTCCTGAATTTTTGCGTATTCAACAGCACTTGTAGTGGGATAAAAGAGTTTGATGTCGTAATGTTATAGTTGACCCGGTTAAGCAGATGCACTCAAACACCAACTTATTGGGATGCCATAACTAAAAAAAAATATATCGAGACCCAAGCATAACACAAAGATATTATAAGCCTATGATGTGTAAATAGGACCAGTTTAAACGCTAAAGGTAGCCCGGTTTAATTGTGATATTAGAACGTCAAACACCACAGTCCTCACATGACCATGGACGATGTATATACAGCACCCGATATATATCTATTAGAGACCACAAGATCTTCCGGCTGTTTCAGTAAATTCTCTACGATTCGGGATGAAATGGGTAATGTATAATACTTGTATTTTGTAAATGCTATACTTATAATTAATTAATCTTTACGTGGTACAGCCACAATGCAGCTATACTATAGCTGCAGTACTAGGTGCAGTAATAGGTCGGTCAGAACGGCGAGTTGTCACGCTCACACTGAATACCAGCGTGAAAGAGCAGCTTAATGCCGCTATGTTTCGTATGGTCAAATAGATCTTCGATTAGTAAAAAGGATCTGCATAGATCCTTTTTAGAAACCAGGCATTCCATTTCAGTCCTCAGGAATGGCAACAGTTCTACATTTTGATTCTTAATCGAGGATAGATGTAGATATCTATGAACCATAGCATTAACTCACATTTAGGTGGACTTGTGTCCTCGTTCGTCACTTTACTCAAATAAAAATAATTACGAGCTATTTTTCTTAGTCTTTAGGGATGACACTGCATCTACATTTTGATTATTTATCGAGAATAGATGTAGATGTCTGTAGGTCGCAGCATCTACTTTATACTCTCACACACATCTCGTTTGTAGTCCTTCCTTGTATAAACAAAGAAGTTATACAAATACTTCTTGCCAAGTATTACTTAAAACAAAAGTGTACACCACCCAGTATGTGTTGACAATGACTGTTAGAACCAAGAAGTGTGGTCATTAAATGTCAGCCTTATAAGGATACTCAAAGGTTTTCTGGAGAGCGCTTCGCTCGCAGTTTCTTTGCGTGATAGAAACTATGTTGAGTATCCACGGAAAAACCAGAGTATTCGGAAACGTTAAGTGGCGATCATAAAGCTGGAATAGTTGTTAACTGACGGGGAAGAAAGGTTTTCAAGTTGTTGCCTATTGCTAACTTACAGTAGGGGTAGGGCGTCTCCCCACGAGTATCACCTTGATAAGTCACAAAGGTACCTAATTAATCAATGCAACGGTCGTTGAATAAAGCTTACATTGAACACATATATAGTTTAGCTTAATATATATTTTTGATTTCGCTTACCGTTACAGTTCGTTAAAGTCCATTTCTAAACATGTGCCTACCACATTGATTGCTTAACGAGATATTTGCCAAAGTTGAAACGCTTAGTCTTTGAGTTGACAATTGTTTATATTTTAAATTGTTTCTTTTTTTATTAGAAATATGCTGCTGCACTTCTTCTGGTTTATTTCCCCCCTGTAGCCTCTTACGAAACCCATAGAACGATATGGTGTAGTGGATTTTCACACACCGCCCCTAGACGGTTTTAATAACACTTTTAATACTTGCTTTACTACTTTAATACAGTTTTAATGTGTTATGTATAATTCATTTACATGTTGGCCATCCTGATACCTGGTATCGAGGTAGTATTATGTACCATTGTAAATTAGATTTATTTACTTATTTTAGGAAGACCTCCAAAAGAATCTTCTTATAGTTACAAAATAGTAATAAAATTGCTAGTAACGAACCTACACATATTACTTACAGTTATAAGTAATATGTGTAGGTAGTATATAAGTTATATATTCGCACGCTTGTCATCACAAGTATGGACATAAGCCTCCCCCCAAAGAAACTCACAACGCCTTTATAAGAAAAATCATGTTTATTTAGAGCCACAATACGATATATTATACATTATAGAAATACTGATATTTTTATAGATAGTAAATATATTACACCGACAAATAGTAAACCGACTAATCATTATGCTGCAATAAATAACCGCAACGCTGATATTCTGCCAGTACTCTTATCTAAAACCCACAAACATTGTACTCGTATACATTATTATCAGACAATTGAAACGTTTAGTGTTCTTATCGTGCAATATTATGTAAATAAATAATAGGAAAACAGTATAATAAGCAATCAATTTAGTTTCATTTCGTTGGAATCGTTTTTGGCGCCAAATAAGTAATATCCCGCCCTTTTATAGGATATCGATTATGCTCCATGGCTCCCCTCTTCGTCGCACTACGACTACACCCATTACGTAGAGCTTCAAAGTATTTAGAGCATATCCGCGCATTCTATTTATATATATATATATATATATATATATATATATATATATATATATATATATATATATATATATATATATATATATATATTCATATACATATACTGTGGTCAAATTACTTGTCTGCTATGCTATTATGTGTTCTAGGTTCAATTCCAAGCCAACATTTTCGCTTAAATACAAAAACTTTTTTTTTAGATCTGGATTCCTCGTAATTATCCTAGTGTCTGACACTGAACCTCCGATATCATTTCAAAAGCATGAACTCGTGCACATCAACAGGTATTTGTAAATAGACCACTAGAAACTTCGTAAGACTTAGTTTTTGGGTTTGAATCTACTTTTTCTACACATAATAACCGTATTTGTATTGGTTGAATTACGACGTGTTCAGAGTTTGAGGTTATTGGTTGAATTAGCGCAATAATGTTTTGTGGCATAAATACGAGTATGTGAAAGCTTTCATACAGAGAGACCACTAGGAAGAAGAGTTTTAACATAATAATTGACAAATGACATTCCGGTTTGTTTTCATCATGGGGTATAGAGGTAAGGACGACAACCTCCTATAGGAGAATAGTTGAAATGTGTCCATCTGTAAGCAGTAAACAATAGTTCAAAAACTCTCCACAACAGCGCTCGAGTAGCTACAGGGTATGATAAATCGCCGTAAAATACGTTGAGAGTGATTTTGAAAATAAAAATTGTGAAAGCAATAAAATAATTATTTTAAAAAGAATTATGGTGAAAGTCTGAGCAATAAAAAAAATCATAAAAAGTTCTTTAAAATTTAGACTGTAACTACAGTGGCGCCACCCTTATTTAACGCTTTCCTACGGACACCTTTTTTTACAGAGTCTCTACTCCTTACCTCTATACTCCATAGTTTTCATATTTATAAGCCATAGATTTAGCCATTATTCGTAATTCAAAATTGAACAACAATTTACGCACTAGATAGAACGATAATAACAATCCTAACTCGAAGAATATAGTAAAAAATCGCTCTTCTTATTTATTTTTTATTACCATAAAACGACTTTTTTTGTACGATCATTTTGTTGTCCATAAAGTGCTCATAATTAGGGTTCCGAAAAAACAGAACGATTTAGGTTCACTTTGTTACCTGTACGTACGTATGCCCGAATGCCAATATGTCCGTCTGTCCGTCCGTCCATAAACACAATCAAAAGGGTACTTCCTTTCCGTTGACTACTCCGTTCCGTTGACCTATCATGAAGTCTGGCAAGAAGCAAGTTCTCAAAGCAAAAGTAAAGGAAAAGTTCTTAAAATCATATAAATTATACATACTTTAAAAAAAACTAAAGAAATACGCTAAAGATCAAATTTATTTTATTTTATCCTGGTGATCCTAATCAGGATAAAGGATATACAGGAGGACACCATCTCGGATATGCATGTAAATTTCATATTTAATAATTATTTTCTTCAATATAAAATATATGTTAATTAAATCTAAGCGACTTAAAATAAAATCACTGGATATGCTCTAAATTTCAGATACCTAAAAAAGGCATTGCAGTGTTCTCGTCTTCATCTCCTTCCGCTGCAATCTAGACGCTATATAGCTGACCTGGTCTTTCTAAGTAATATTGCTGACTATAGACTGTCCAGTGTCCAGACTTACTAAAACGATTACACATCTCAGAATCCTCTTTTTTACTCCGTTATAACAAATCCTTACTTGGATCTTTATGTAGATATAATTACAGGCGATACTCATTCTTCATAAGAGCATGTAGTAGTGTGAGTAAATTAATAAACAACATCTATCATTAGTAACAATATACATCAACATGCAACTAATATTATATATGTAGTATATATATAGTATGTGTTTACCTAAACAGATTGCCCATTTGTGAAACTTTTAATAAGCTAACTTTGTGACTTACATGTACCATACAGTGTTAATTAATAGCTGTTAGTTTTACTGTTATAAATAAATAAATATCAAAGATTAAATGCAGCATTACTACTTTTGTATAATACGTACTCTCCAACTTTGAGTATGCGCAAATCTTTCATATATCCAACAGTGGACTCAAAACAGAAATATTTCTCTGAACGGCTCTGTGAGGAATAAACGTGATATGACATATCTGTTATGTATTACGTGTGTTTTTTTAATGCAGAGGGGGCAATCGAGCATGCGGCCTACCTGATGGGAAGTAACTTTCAGTATTTATAAATGTACTCTGTGAAAGTGACTCCCGCCACCCATGAACAACTGCGACGCCCAGGGAATTGCAGATGCGTTGCCAACCTCTTAAAAAAGAGGAAGCTCTTTTCTCAAAGACCCCTAAGTCGTATCGGTCCAGAAAAATCGACTACGATTTCACAAGAAAGTTGTGCGACGAAGAAAATTTCTTTCTTCTAAATCGCACAGTGGTATACCGCCAATCATCCAGATGGTATATGGATGATATCGCGAGTTTTGTCGCGATGTGCGATGGTGTAATATAATTTTGGTTCTGTTATGTAATTTTTCCAGTCTATTTAAAGTTAAAGTATAAATTTTTATGGTATTTTACTAAGCACCTTTTTTGGATCATTATATTATTTATATTATATTAAAATTATGAAACACGTACAAGAGCTTAATAAAATCACAAAAATGAAGATAAAGTTTCAGTTTCAACTCGATCGGGCTAGGGCCATGCTTTCACAGAATACCGGCATAAAATAGCAGCTTAATGTTGCTATATTTCATATGGTGAGTGTAGAGAACGGGAAACCCTTTTTACTGGAAACGAGACATTCCATCTTAGACCTCTGGGGCATGCGTCTGTATTCAAATGTCAATGAACAACACTTATTATCAGGTGAACTGTGAGCTTTTTTGCCAACCATATTATATAACCAAATATTACAACATCTATTTAACACAATCCTGACACACCTTTACCGTCGGTTAAAGGTACTCCGAATTTGACCCATTCTCAATATATCGACAATTTAGTCGATAGATTTTCTTCTAGGGCGTCCCGTGCCGACTTTGCCATACACTTTTGTAACATAAATTGCTTTGTTACTCTTTTCTCATTCAATCTTTCTACATAGTCCTTAGTCTCCATAGGTACCTACTCATCTAGATAACATGCGTGGGTGTTTAGGTATATATGTACGTATTAAAACTTAATAAAAAACTTATAAAAAAGAAATCAGTAACGTAGTTTCATTTTATTTATACCAAATAATTATTGCTGTTTGGTGATTAATTCGCTAAGGCTAAGAAATGTTTGTCATTTTGTTTTAATTTCGTATTACTTGTGAGTACTGTCATTTGAATTTTAATAATGTAAACATTTCTAATATAAGTAAGTTATAATTATTTTAAGAAATTTATATCTGAAGCCACAAAAAAATATTAAAAGAAAATTTGCTATATAATTTATCTGAGGAAATATATTAAAGTAAAGCACAAATAACGCTGTTTTCCTGACGATAGAAGACGTTGCGTTGTAGCGATTGAGGTAGGGGGAGAAGGAAGAAACGCTTTCAGGATAGCGCCCCTAATTTATATTGATGAAGTGCTAAAACTGAATGTGTTTCATTTTAATAACAAACACTTGTAATGTGTCAATGTTATGTATTTAAATAATAACCATATAGAAAGAAAGAAAGAAGGTATAAAGAAAGATAGTAAGAAAAACATGTTTACTTATTTCTACAACTTGTTTGCGAACAAAAAAATTACTTAACTAAATATTTAAAAAAATTTATTGCATCAACAACATGGCTACCGATTCAGCAAAATACAGTAACAGATTTACCACGGCAGCAAATAAATTTAAAAGGAGTCATATGCCCACGAGTGGTAAAGTTGTTGGTACTTTACTTTACATTCTTTTCTTTTCTATATATATATATATATATATATATATATATATATATATATATATATATATATATATTGTACACGTGCGTCAAAACGTCAATAAGAAAGCCAAATGGTTAAGGGTTCGAACCGCAAACCAGGTCGTGGGTCCGAATGTTTTTTAATTTATAGTCCCGCCAGTTGAGTTTTAAACCTCATGACAAATGTTTATTATTTGTGGATGATAAAATTTTCCTAATAATACTATCGCAATGGCATTGATCGCGTTAGATAGCTTAGCGTTAGATATATAGCGATTCTTTCTCTTCTAACTTTGTTGTAAAAGGAAATAAAAGTTGCAACCTATAAACATAACTCTCGTGGGCACAGGTCTTCTTTTATTTCCGTGAGAGTTTTGAGTAAGATTCTGACGCGGTGTTCCGATTTATGTTGGTCTTCTTTTCTTCTCCACCAGCCCTTAAATATCCACTGTTTGACATGGGACTCTTCCGTTGTACTCAGGTTTACATAAAACTCACAGAATACCAGCATAAAATAGCAGCTTAATGCTGGTCTATTTTGTACTCTAGAGTACCGGATATCCTTTTTGTATAGGAGAGGCTGTACCGCCGCCCATGAACAACCGCAACACCAGGGCAATTGCAGATACGTTGCCGGTCTTTTAAAAATGAGTAAACTCTTTTCTTTAAGTCCCTGAGTTGTATCTGTGGTATCTACAAGAAAGTTGTGCAAGGAAGAAAAATTATTTTAAATCGCACAGTGGTGGAACGCTAGTCATCCAGATGGTAAAGATAGTATCGCGAGTACCGTCGCGATATGCGATGGTGAATTTGTGCAGCTGGAATTAGTCGAAATAATTCCCCAGAGCACTCCCCGTGGTAAATGCGATAAAATACGCAAAAAGTTGCATCATCTCTTCGCAGTGCCAGTAAGTTTTTACGCGAAACGAAGCATTCCATCTTCATAATCATGGGTTGTCAACGCACCTGCATTTCGATTCTTAATTGAGTATAGATATAGATGTCTATGTGCCACAGCATCCATTTACCATCAGATGAAGTCTGTGCCACACTTATTCTATAAGAAACGTCATCCGTCGCCGGTCTGTATATTTTACGACTATATTACTATTATAACTGCAGCATGGTTCTAAAATGTCTGAAATAACTATACTATAAGAACAAGGAGTTATATAATAAATATGTTATACCTATCTCATTTTCTGTAAGAGCCAAAATGATAGCACGCAGGTTTGCTCTTTGCACAACAGAAGGTAATATTACGCTGTTTAAAGCTTATTGCACATCCCTTTACACGAGCAGCCTCTGGGTGAATTACTCTCAACAGCAGTACAGCGCTCAACGCGTGCAATACAACACATTTCGGGTGCTAATGGGGTTACCTCGGTTCTCAAGCGCATCGGGGATGTTCGCTGAAGAGCGAGTGGATTGCTTCTACGCGATCATACGTAAACGGTGTACAACGCGGTCACATTAACTTGACGCATGGCTTTTATGACGTCATTTTGGCGGTCAGGTACGGTGCGAAAAAGAAGCATATAGCTAAATAAAAACTATATTTTTGATTTTGGAGCATAGGTTTTAATTGTTAATCTTGCAATATGTTGCATCATGTATTTTTTTATACAATATAATTTAAAACTATTTTATGTTGATAGATAAATATTTATTCAAAATTCATCTTCACAATAAATAATTGGTACAATATCATGGTCTAAACTCTCTTCTTCTTCACTTTAGATCTCGCTGTCGGATGACTCCTCTCCTCCAAGATCGATTACAAGTTGCTGCAGTACGTCGTCAACCAGCCCATCTTTTTCCCAGTATTTCTGAACCTATAACCCAACTGATTTATTAAAATATTTCTACGGAAAGTTCTTCCAACTTGAAAATTAAGATCTCTCTTAACGGCTGCCAAGATTTTTTTAAGCGTGGGTACTTCCTTTTTTACGGTATAAAAGATGTTGATGATATTGCGTATTGCGCAAATATCAAAATCATCCACGACAATTTTTCCACGATCATAAAGCTGGAATAGTTGTTAACTGACGGGGAAGAAAGGTTTTCAAGTTGTTGCCTATTGCTAACTTACAGTAGGGGTAGGGCGTCTCCCCACGAGTATCACCTTGATAAGTCACAAAGGTACCTAATTAATCAATGCAATGTTCGTTGAATAAAGCTTACACTTAACACAGATATAGTTTAGCTCAATATATATTTTTGATTTCGCTTACCGTTACAGCTCGTTAAAGTCCATTTCTAAACATGTGCCTATCACATTGATTGCTTAACGAGATATTTGCCAAAGTAGAAACGCTTAGTAGTTGATTTGACAATTGTTTATATTTTAAATTGTTTCTTTTTTATTAGAAATATGTTGCTGCACTTCTTCTGGTTTATTTTCCCCTGTAGCCTCTTACGAAACCCATAGAACGATATGGTGTAGTGGATTTTCACACACCGCCCCTAGACGGTTTTAATAACACTTTTAATACTTGCTTTACTACTTTAATACAGTTTAAATGTGTTATGTATAATTCATTTACATGTTGGCCATCCTGATACCTGGTATCGAGGTAGTATTATGTACCATTGTAAATTAGATTTATTTACTTACTTTAGGAAGACCTCCAAAAGAATCTTCTTATAGTTACAAAATAGTAATAAAATTGCTAGTAACGAACCTACACATATTACTTATAGTTATAAGTAATATGTGTAGGTAGTATATAAGTTATATATTCGCACGCTTGTATAGTATATCACAAGTCTGGACATAAGCCTCCCCCAAAGAAACTCACAACGCCTTTATAAGAAAAATCATGTTTATTTAGAGCCACAATACGATATATTATACATTATAGAAATACTGATATTTTTATAGATAGTAAATATATTACACCGACAAATAGTAAACCGACTAATCATTATGCTGCAATAAATAACCGCAACGCTGATATTCTGCCAGTACTCTTATCTAAAACCCACAAACATTGTACTCGTATACATTATTATCAGACAATTGAAACGTTTAGTGTTCTTATCGTGCAATATTATGTAAATAAATAATAGGAAAACAGTATAATAAGCAATCAATTTAGTTTCATTTCGTTGGAATCGTTTTTGGCGCCAAATAAGTAATATCCCGCCCTTTTATAGGATATCGATTATGCTCCATGGCTCCTCTCTTCGTCGCACTACGACTACACCCATTACGTAGAGCTTCAAAGTATTTAGAGCATATCCGCGCATTCTATTTATATATATATATATATATATATATATATATATTATATATATATATATATATATATATATATATATATATATACTGTGGTCAGATTACTTGTCTGCTATGCTATTATGTGTTCTAGGTTCAATTCCAAGCCAACATTTTCGCTTAAATACAAAAACTTTTTTTTTAGATCTGGTTTCCTCGTAATTATCCTAGTGTCTGACACTGAACCTCCGATATCATTTCAAAAGCATGAACTCGTGCACATCAACAGCTATTTGTAAATGGACCACTAGAAACTTCGTACGACTTAGTTTTTGCGTTTGAACCTACTTTTTCTACACATAATAATCGTATTTGTATTGGTTGAATTACGACGTGTTCAGAGGTTGAGGTTATTGGTTAAATTAGCGCAATAATGTTTTGTGGCATAAATACGAGTATGTGAGAGCTTTCATACAGAGAGACCACTAGGAAGAAGAGTTTTAACATAATAATTGACAAATGACATTCCCGTTTGTTTTCATCACTGATGAGTATAGAGCTTAGGAGGACAACCTCCTATAAGAGAATAGTTGAAAATGTGTCCATCTGTAAGCAGTTAACAATAGTTCAAAAACTCTCCACAACAGCGCTCGAGTAGCTACAGTAAATACGTTGAGAGTGATTTTGAAAATAAAAATTGTGAAAGCAATAAAATAATTATTTTAAAAAGAATTATGTTGAAAGTCTGTGCAATAAAAAAATCATAAAAAGTTCTTTAAAATTTAGACTGTAGCTACAGTGGCGCCACCCCTATTTAGCCCTTTCCTACGGACACCCTTTTATTACAGAGTCTCTACTCCCTACCTCTACACTCCATAGTTTTCATATTTATAAGCCATAGATTTAGCCATTATTCGTAATTCAAAATTGAACAACAATTTACGCACTAGATAGAACGATAATAACAAGCCTAACTCGAAGAATATAGTAAAAAACCGCTCTTCTTATTTATTTTTTATTAACATAAAACGACTTTTTTGTACGATCATTTTGTTGTCCATAAAGTACTCATAATTAAGGTTCCGAAAAAACACAACGATTTAGGTTCACTTTGTTACCTGTACGTACGTATGCCCGAATGCCAATATGTCCGTCTGTCCGTCCGTCCACAAACACAATCAAAAGGGTACTTCCTTTCCGTTGACTACTCCGTTCCGTTGACCTATCATGAAGTCTGGCAAGAAGCAAGTTCTCAAAGCAAAAGTAAAGGAAAAGTTCTTAAAATCATATAAATTGTACATACTTTAAAAAAACTAAAGAAACACGCTAAAGATCAAATTTATTTTATTTTAACCTGGTGATCCTAATCAGGATAAAGGATATACAGGAGGACACCATCTCGGATATGCATGTAAATTACATATTTAATAATTATTTTCTTCAATATAAAATATATGTTAATTAAATCTAAGCGACTTAAAATAAAATCACTGGATATGCTCTAAATTTCAGATACCTAAAAAAGGCATTGCAGTGTTCTCGTCTTCATCTCCTTCCGCTGCAATCTAGACGCTATATAGCTGACCTGGTCTTTCTAAGTAATATTGCTGACTATAGACTGTCCAGTGTCCAGACTTATTAAAACGATTACACATCTCAGAATCCTCTTTTTTACTCCGTTATAACAAACCCTTACTTGGATCTTTATGTAGATATAATTACAGGCGATACTCATTCTTCATAAGAGCATGTAGTAGTGTGAGTAAATTAATAAACATCTATCATTAGTAACAATATACATCAACTTGCAACTAATATTATATATGTAGTATATATATTGTATGTGTTTACCTAAACAGATTGCCCATTTGTGAAACTTTTAATAAGCTAACTTTGTGACTTACATGTACCATACAGTGTTAATTAATAGCTGTTAGTTTTACTGTTATAAATAAATAAATATCAAAGATTAAATGCAGCATTACTACTTTTGTATAATACGTACTCTCCAACTTTGAGTATGCGCAAATCTTTCATATATCCAACAGTGGACTCAAAACAGAAATATTTCTCTGAACGGCTCTGTGAGGAATAAACGTGATATGACATATCTGTTATATATTACGTGTGTTTTTTAATGCAGAGGGGGCAATCGAGCATGCGGCCTACCTGATGGGAAGTAACTTTCAGTATTTATAAATGTACTCTGTGGAAGCGACTCGCGTTGCCAACCTCTTAAAAAAGAGGAAGCTCTTTTCTCAAAGATCCCTAAGTCGTATCGGTCCAGAAAAATCGACTACGATTTCACTAGAAAGTTGTGCGACGAAGAAAACTTCTTTCTTCTAAATCGCACAGTGGTATACCGCCAATCATCCAGGTGGTATATGGATGATATCGCGAGTTTTGTCGCGATGTGCGATGGTGTAATGTAATTTTGGTTCTGTTATGTAATTTTTCCAGTCTATTTAAAGTTAAAGTATAAATTTTTACTAAGCACCTTTTTTGGATCATTATATTATTTATATTGTATTAAAATTATGAAACACGTACAAGAGCTTAATTAAATCACAAAAATGAAGATAAAGTTTCAGTTTCAACTCGATCGGGCTAGGGCCATGCTTTCACAGAATACCGGCATAAAATAGCAGCTTAATGTCGCTATGTTTCGTATGGTGAGTGTAGAGAACGGGAAACCCTTTTTACTGGAAACGAGACATTCCATCTTAGACCCCTGGGGCATGCGTCTGTATTCAAATGTCAATGAACAACACTTATTATCAGGTGAACTGTGAGCTTTTTTGCCAACCATATTACATAAACAAATATTAAAACATCTATTTAACACAATCCTGACACACCTTTCTCGTCGGTTAAAGGTACTCCGAATTTGACCCATTCTCAATATATCGACAATTTAGTCGATAGATTTTCGTCTAGAGCGACCCGTGCCGACTTTGCCATACACTTTTGTAACATAAATTGCTTTGTTACTCTTTTCTCATTCAATCTTTCTACATAGTCCGTAGTCTCCATAGGTACCTACTCATCTAGATGACAGGCGTGAGTGTTTAGGTATATATGTATGTATTAAAACTTATACAAAAGAAATCAGTAACGTAGTTTCATTTTATTTATACCAAATAATTATTGCTGTTTGGTGATTAATTCGCTAAGGCTAAGAAATGTTTGTCATTTTGTTTTAATTTCGTATTGCTTGTGAGTACTGTCATTTGAATTTTAATAATGTAAACATTTCTAATACAAGTAAGTTATAATTATTTTAAGAAATTTATATCTGAAGCCACAAAAAAATATTAAAAGAAAATTTGCTATATAATTTATCTGAGGAAATATATTAAAGTAAAGCACAAATAACGCTGTTTTCCTGACGATAGAAGACGTTGCGTTGTAGCGATTGAGGTAGGGGAGAAGGAAAAAACACTTTCAGGATAGCGCCCCTAATTTATATTAATGAAGTGCTAAAACTGAATGTGTTTCATTTTAATAACAAACACTTGTAATGTGTCAATGTTATGTATTTAAATAATAACCATATAGAAAGAAAGAAGGTATAAAGAAAGATAGTAAGAAAAAACATGTTTACTTATTTCTGCAAATTGTTTGCAAACAAAAAATTACTTAACTAAATATTTAAAAAAATTTATTGCATCAACAACATGGCTACCGATCAGCAAAATACAGTAACAGATTTACCACGGCAGCTAATAAATTTAAAAGGAGTCATATGCCCGCGAGTGGTAAAGTTGTTGGTACTTTACTTTACATTCTTTTCTTTTCTATATATATATATATATATATATATATATATATATATATATATATATATATATATATATATATATATATATATATATATATATATATATATATATATATATATATATATATATATATATTTATGTACACGTGCGTCAAAACGTCAATAAGAAAGCGCCAAATGGTTAAGGGTGCGAACCGCTAACTAGGTCGTGGGTCCGAATTTTTTTTTTATTTGTAGTCCCGCCAGTTGAGTTTTAAAACGCATGATATATGTTTATTATTTGTCGATGATAAAATTTTCCAAATAATTCTATCGCAATGACATTGGTCGCGTTATATAGCTTAGCGTTAGATAGTTAGCGTTTCTTTCTCTTCTAACTTTGTAGTAGAAGGAAATAAAAGTTGCAACCTATAAACATAACACTCGTGGGCACACACCTTCTTTTATATAAACAAGTAAATATGCAAGTAAATTAGCAAGTAAATAAACAAAAAAAATCAAGTAAAAGAGTAAGTAAATAATGAGGTAAAGTATTTTTATTGACTAAAAGAACTTACTGTGATATCCAATACTTATGATTTTATTCAAAAAAATATTTTAATAAAAAATACTCGTAGCTATACAAATATATTATATTAAAGAGTAATATTATTTATATCCAAATTAATCAATTTGGCTAATTTGAATGACTTTGTATTGTGTTAATGTTTTTAAAATCATTTAGAGCCATAGGTCAGAACATTATTATTATTCACTAGCTGTTACCCGCGGCTTCGCCCGCATGGTCACTGGGAAATGAACTATCCATTGCTTTTTGAATTGAAAGAAAACTGAGTTTTATAGATTTGTCAGAGATGCAGCCATTAAAAGGAAACTGAGCAAAATTGATTCGTCAGCCTATTTTAAATGTTTTGAAACGCAGCGTATAGGAAAGCATGAAAATAGCCTGTTTATTCCAAATGGAAATGGGATATTTTTTTAATTAAAGGAAACTGAGTATAATTATCCGTCAGGGATGCAGACTTTTGAAAAGAAACTGAGCCAAATAAAAGATCCGTCAGAGATGCAGCCTTTTGAGTTGAAAGGAAACTGAGCTTAAAAGGTCCGTCAGAGGTGCAGCATTTGGAATTGAAAAGAAACTGAGCTGAATAGGAAATTTTAAATTGAAAGGGAAGATCTGTGGGAATTCTGATTAATTGATTGTGGGAATTTTGGAAAAAAAAACTAACTGAACACTATTTTAAAACGCTACTGTACACAATGTTATATGTTTTTCCATTCGGGGAAAGAATGTGGAGATTCTGGGCATTTGACGCACGCGAACATGCTACATACAGCTGACCATAAGAGAAGCACGGTTTTTCTAAGTTGACCCCCGCTACCTGTAACGTTTGCCCTTGCGCTTTATTAATTGTCATTGCAAAACTGAGCTTAATAGGGAACTGCAACCTTTTGAATTGAAAAGGAAGATCTGTGGGAATTATAGGGATCCGTGGTATAATAACATTTTCACCTTTTCCTACGCCTGTCAAAATAGCAGCATCGATTATGTTCTGGGTTCTTCCCATGATTGCAATCTTCGCTCTCGTAACAATCTCGTGCTCCATACTCCCTCTCACCGTACTGGTTTCATGCATTTTCTACCAGCCAACCGGAAAGTTAGTGGGAGATGTGTGTACTGCAGTGGGCTAAGATGAAACCTAAAATTGATAAATTTTACATACCCCCCCCCCCCCCCCACACACACACACACATCACACACACGTATACTCATAGCTCAAACTTAATTATATATACATATATATACATACATACACATACACATACATATATACATATACATACATACACACACATATACACACGTATATACAAACATATACAATAGATATAATAGATTAAATGCTATAGATTATTTATATATTTATGTGTCAGATGAACCGAAATAATGTTCCTTTACCTTTGTTTTAAAAATCCACTTGTTGGGGGATTTTCTTATTGCTAGGGGAAGCGCATTCCAGAGTCTTGCAGCTGTAACAACGAAAGAGTTTTAGAGGAAACCAGTACGGTGAGAGGGAGTATGGAGCACGAGATTGTTACGAGAGCGAAGATTGCAATCATGGGAAGAACCTAGAACATAATCGATGCTGCTATTTTGACAGGCGTAGGAAAAGGTGAAAATGTTATTATACCACGGATCCCTATAATTCCCACAGATCTTCCTTTTCAATTCAAAAGGTTGCAGTTCCCTATTAAGCTCAGTTTTGCAATGACAATTAATAAAGCGCAAGGGCAAACGTTACTGGTAGCGGGGGTCAACTTAGAAAAACCGTGCTTCTCTTATGGTCAGCTGTATGTAGCATGTTCGCGTGCGTCAAATGCCCGGAATCTCCACATTCTTTCCCCGAATGGAAAAACATATAACATTGTGTACAGTAGCGTTTTAAAATAGTGTTCAGTTAGTTTTTTTTTTCCAAAATTCCCACAATCAATTAATCAGAATTCCCACAGATCTTCCCTTTCAATTTAAAATTTCCTATTCAGCTCAGTTTCTTTTCAATTCCAAATGCTGCACCTCTGACGGACCTTTTAAGCTCAGTTTCCTTTCAACTCAAAAGGCTGCATCTCTGACGGATCTTTTATTTGGCTCAGTTTCTTTTCAAAAGTCTGCATCCCTGACGGATAATTATACTCAGTTTCCTTTAATTAAAAAAAATATCCCATTTCCATTTGGAATAAACAGGCTATTTTCATGCTTTCCTATACGCTGCGTTTCAAAACATTTAATATGGCTGACGAATCAATTTTGCTCAGTTTCCTTTTAATGGCTGCATCTCTGACAAATCTATAAAACTCAGTTTTCTTTCAATTCAAAAAGCAATGGATAGTTCATTTCCCAGTGACCATGCGGGCGAAGCCGCGGGTAACAGCTAGTGAATAATAATAATGTTCTGACCTATGGCTCTAAATGATTTTAAAAACATTAACACAATACAAAGTCATTCAAATTAGCCAAATTGATTAATTTGGATATAAATAATATTACTCTTTAATATAATATATTTGTATAGCTACGAGTATTTTTTATTAAAATATTTTTTTGAATAAAATCATAAGTATTGGATATCACAGTAAGTTCTTTTAGTCAATAAAAATACTTTACCTCATTATTTACTTACTCTTTTACTTGATTTTTTTTTGTTTATTTACTTGCTAATTTACTTGCATATTTACTTGTTTATATTATGTACTTCACAATTCACTTGTTTGCTTATATTTTTTTACTTAATTCCCTATTTACTTAACTATTTCCTTGATTTTTAGTTAACGATCTATTTGCTTATTTACTTGCGTATTTACATGCTCATTTACTTGAATATTTATTTAACCTTTTATTTAGTTTTCAAGCTTTATTTACTTGCTTATTTACTTAGAATTTTTCACTGTCATTTAAGCTGTATCATTGATGTGTCATTTGTTATAGGATTCTGAAATGCGTCGTTAAGTGCTTATTTAGCCTCGTAATGTTTTAGGTAATATTTTATAAATTATAATACCAACGCAAATATTTATTTCTTTTATGAAAGACATTAATATTTCCTTAATCAAACATCATATTTTCATATACTACGGGTTCAAAATGGCCAAAAAAAGAAGTGAAAGCAACTCTACAGGTGTCCTCTTTGTAGTCATATTTTTAAAGGCCAAATACAACAATAGAATTCTAAATATTTCAGTAAAGGTGACAAGTGACCATACAATCCACTTGATACCGAGGGAACGCCTGTGACTCATAGAAATCAAAAGTTAAAATGCTGATCACCCTTGAGGTCCAATATGCAATGTGTAATTACCAGTTAAAAGGCTCTCCTGTTCTCGACTCTTTCTTTTCTTTTATTTTTCCATTTGGAAGACCAAGACCAGCAGCTGTCATAATTAGGATAGATAATACTAGTCCTCACCAGCGGATACAAAGGTGAATTAACAACAGTGATAAACTTGATTCAACACTCAAGAGTATCCAATCCTAACATACTTATGTCAAATGAGGGCATAACTGATATAATATATAATATCTGTATAAAAGAAAGTGTTAACACTACTAAAAAATTTGTTATAAACGCATCTTTATCTCACTTAGAAAATTACAAAAATGCATTAATAAGTATGTGCTTGTCGGACGCAATGCTAGTGTCGAAGTCAAACTAAAGAAATATGAATATAGAAAAAAATGCGAAAGGGAAACTATAAAGTGTGTTGTGTCTAAGAGGTTAGGCAGAACAGTTAAGATGTAATTGAGACGAGTAATGTTATAGAGAGAGAAAAGCTCAGGATAGTCAATAGTACTACAAGCGATCTTTAACAGAAAATTGAGATCAGCAATCTCACGTCGCTTTACTAAGCTTTTTTCTTACTAGAAGAAGAAACAGTATTCGAACACGCTTGTGCTCATTTATTAGTAAAGGCTAAAGTTAACTTTTATTTGTTCTGCTAAATCAAAGTGTTAACAATTCGAAACGTTTTTTCAAGAAACATTATCAGCTTAAATATAAATCACAAGTATTCGGTTTCCATGAAATATATACATATTGTGCTATAATTCAACTGAACAGGGGTAGACGCTCGATTAACGGATTAGTAAAGCGACTTGTTGGACTAAGCTGGCAGACTTTGTGTTTCTGTAATACTTATAATATATTATGGCTAAAGTGCGAGCCTCGTTCATTAAGTACCAACAGATGTAATTTAATTGAAATCGCATAGATAACGGTCATCAGCATTTTTTTAATAAAAGTTTTTTTTGTTGTAGTGCCATGCTATTCTATCTACGACACCCACGGCGACCAAATACTAAAGTTGATAAAATACTTTTTGTTTACCATAGCTTAGCATAAACTTACTTTTGTCACTCAAAGAGAATAGGCAGCGATTAGGGACTTCAATTTGGCACAATCCTGACACACCCTCTCGTCTTCTTCATATTCAAATATCTCAACGAATATCTTTGCGTACATATATATATACTTGTCGGTTTAGTATAGTTTTAATTTGGCTCATCTTAAATATATCGCTATTTGATCAACTAATCTATTGTCAACTTTACCAAACCTACCTCTAAGCTAGCATCATAATGCGGGTTCGCCATAGAAATATGCGAAATTTGAGACAAATTTTTTTTGCTACAGCAATAAGTAGTGAAATCTTATACAACATCAGAAGTCTAAACCAAACAGTGTCTTATATACTCATACTAGCTGATACCCGCTTGCTTCGCTGGGCGCAAGAATGTAAAATATGAAGTTTTTTTATTGGAATATCTTAAATCTGTTCTTAGTGAGCGTTTACATTGCAAAATCGATAACTATACTAAATTTCAAGTTAATCTGGTGTACAGTTTTAGAGATATCGTAATGAGTCAGTCGGTCAGTGGTATTTTCTTACATAATATATAGCCATAAGAAGCTTATTGTAGTAAGTTTATGGTGACACTTTGTCACCACAAGCCTACTACCATAAGGCTACATATACCACGGTGTGTGGTGTTATTCACTATAGCTTCTTGCCATACGTTGTTCAATTACTGCTGAACTTCAAGAGTTGTAAATTATGGTGACGAATCTGGCACTCAATCCATGATAACGACTTTTTTCGAAGCTTAAATAACATTTTATTATTATTTTTCCATATAAAAGAGCAGTTTTATAAGTAAAGACCTAATATTATTATTTACGGAATTGTGTAGATTTACGTTTTGACTGTGAAACCATAAAAGAGCCGTAGCTCGAAGCACTCGCCGTAAAATTTCACAATGCATGAGCAAACCGAGTTTGATTTCCATAGGCATCAACGAAATTGGTAATTTCAATTTTAAGTACAGGTTTGCTACATACTCGGCAGTAGAGCAACATTTCCTGAACACCTGTATGTCTCGGAAATTTAAAATGTTTCGTTGTCATGTAAAGTCCGCCAACACTTATTGAGAAAACGCTGCGGATATTTCCCTGCCCCAAAACCCAGGCCTCCTGCCTGTATTCAGGTTTGAAACGTATATATAGTTGTTACTTTACTATAGTTTAACCGATTTCTTTCCATACCATACTTATATATTGTCAAGTAATCTTGAATGTGGGTATTTTTATTAAGCGGATGACTTTTTCTGCCACCAGAGCGGCGCCACTTATAAATTGAAAGGACGTGAAATATTTGAGATATTTTATGGCGGGGAATGTAATTTGTAAGGAAAATGTAATAGTTAATACTTCTTTCTAGAATATTAGGTATATTTGATAATAATTAAGATATAAATGGATAAACCAAACAATGGATATTTGTAAAAACAGAAATACTAAAAAGAGAGTTAAAAAATGTGCAAAAACATAATGAATAAAGATGTCAGAAATTAAATAAGATACGTGAGGGTAATACAGTCACCTTAAGCTTTGCCGGCCTTATATATTAAGAAAAAATATCAAGAAAACTTTGTCTATAATATAAATATAAAAAAAATCAATAGAAATATTTATTATAATATCAACTGTCAAAATGGCGTCGATAAAAATGCGCTCTTATGACCCTATATAATTGACCGATGAAGAGCTACCGTACCACAGAGCCATCTTTACAAACAAGGCTGTTGTTTTTAAGTAATAAGAAAGTGATCATATTTACCAGATGACCGTATTACATAAATGTACTATATATCTTAAATGATGTGTTAGTTTGAAGGGAATCTCACGCTCAAGATTAAGTGATTTTCTTAGAGGGCGGGAGGTGCTCTTCAAACTAGGTAAGACACATTATTTTATTTTATTATGCAGATCTTAGCTAATTAAATTCTAACATCTATGATATAGTGGATTTCCGCAAAGTAGGATTGATGGTAACCACACGGCCCCTTCCTTAGCTTAAACACATATATTTTTTAATTTTTTTATAGGATAAGGGAGACAAACGAGCACACAGTCCACCTGATGGTAAGTGGCTGCTGTGGCCCATAGACACCTACATTTATCCTCGAATCAAAACGCAGATGCGTTCTCACCTCCTTTTTTTTTTTTTGCGGATGGAAATTATTCTGGTGGGCGTAGTTTACTGACTAAAAACCATCCGTGTTTCTTCAGTGCCCTTACGTTCCGGAGCCGCGGTATCTCTTTCGAACAGCCCGCAGCCGCGTTCTCACCCCTGAATGCTAAGATGAAATGTCTCGTTTCCAGTAAAAAAGGGGCTCCGGATCTCTACACTCCCCATACGAAACACCGCAGTATTAAGCTGCTATTTTACGCTGGTATTCTGTGAGAGCGTGGTCCCCCCCCCCCGTCGAGCCGACCCATTTGTGTTACAACCACAATATAGCTGCAGCGTTGCTCTACCATGTAAAATTCTAATAATTTTGCTTAAAAAATAATCTGCTTGCCACTGAGGCATTTCTTTGTGTGTTTACATACTCTAGTAGCGAAGGAAAACTTTTATTTAAAACGCAGCTTCTTAATTATACTGACATTGTGTAACAAATAACTTTACCTCAGTAGCGACACTAGCGACATCTAGCGAGCGGAAGATTGTTATTTGCCCTTATGGTTCGTCCGTAAATTGCTCCACCAATCCTACAACAGATCGTATCTAGTGTCACGAAAGTTCTACAAATTTATTTGCTCGCGGGAATGCATTATTACAACTTCATTTACTACTGGGTGTATTTTGTGATGTGAATCTGTAGTATATTCTTTTCCTACTTTTTATCTACAGGCTGGCTATTCATTATAGTAAAATATGCAAATAACTTGCTGTTTTTTTCCATTTATGTTTATAAACATATATATGTATTAAAACATAAAATATGTATGTGTATATTTATATAATACGTGTGGTATCTCTAAATATTTCTTTATAATTTTGAAATCAAACATAGTAAAAGTACTTGAGAGATTACAGTAAAACATTGAAACGTGCTGTTTTCTTTTTTGTTTTATTATTTTACTGGCAGTATTTTAAAATTCATTGGTGACAATCTCTACTATGTGATATTTAATGGTTTTTTATTTTAATGCGCTTGTTACACAATAAGAAGGACCCTCAATAAGTTTTGAAATATACAAAAGTATTCTTAATATTTATTTTACATCTTTTCCAAACATTCTCCATCATGCTCTATACAAAGTTCCATTTACCTAAACCAACTCTGAAAACACTTTAGCCTATCTTGATCTGACAGGTCGGAAATCGTTTCTTCGTAGGCAGCCACGGCTTCTTTGGCGCTTGAAAAAAACTTGCCTTTTGTTTTTTCTTTGACGCTTGAGGAAAAAAAAAAATCACAAGGAGCTAAGTTAGGGTTGTAGGGTGGGTAATTTAGAGTTTCAACACCAGATTCCTTAATAAATGCTTTTGTCCTAAGGGAGGTATGTTCAGAGGCGTTATCGTGATGCAGCATGATTCCCCGAAGCCCGGTCTTTGGTCTTCTCTCCCGTACAGCTTGAAAGCTTTGGGTAATACAACTGTAGTATACCATGGAGAGTTGACTGACCTACAATTTTCCAGCATTGACGTCGACAAATGTCCGCTCCGCGAAAAAAACTAGCCACCATTTTTTCGCCGACGTTGCGAGGTCTGCAGTTTTGTCGCTAACTGTCCTTCTGAGTAGACCCATACCGATGATTGCCTTTTATTTTCCGAATCAAATTGATAGATCCATGTCTCGTCATCAGTAACGATTTCTGAAACACGCCTAGATGCCCCGTTTTCAAAACGTATACGCATTTCATGGCACCAATCCACACGAGTCTGTTTTTAGCTTTCGGAGAGCAAACGAGGGATCCATCGAGAACAAAGCTTCCTCACTCCAAGATGTTGATGTAGGATGGTATGAATGCTCCCCGAACTAGTGCCTA
The DNA here is from genome assembly GCA_907164705.1 of Parnassius apollo. Lineage (NCBI taxonomy): Eukaryota > Metazoa > Arthropoda > Insecta > Lepidoptera > Papilionidae > Parnassius > Parnassius apollo. Next base: position 965,853 of record CAJQZP010000246.1, on the reverse strand, counting down.
CAATCTTTTCAATGTCCGTATATGTGATTCGTAGGTCTTCTCGCACCAACATTTCAGTAGTCCATACATTTTCTGCCGTTACTGCTGTTTGCGGGGCCCCGGTTCTTTGGTCATCTTTAAGGTTAATTTTACCGCTTTTGAATTCAGCAAACTACCTAAAAATTATTGCGCGTGATGGAGCTGAGTCCCTTAATGCTGATTGTAACTGTTGTAAACTTAATTGTTAGGTTATACCAAATTTAAAATCATAATAGATCATAGCGCGCAAATGTTTACTGTTAAGACACATCGTTTTGAACAAAAACCGGGAAGCGTTGCAGGAAAATTAATAGCACTTTGTTTTTTTTTTAATATTGAGCAATTGGCTTATGGAGTTCTATTTTTAAATAAATTTGCCTTATATAACACAGGTGCGTTCCATTATTAAATTTCGAGCATCTCAAAACTTATTGAGTGACTTACGTATATACTATGTACATATGATAAATTTTAGCTTTCTGGACTTTACTCTGTCTCTATATTAAACTTTAATAATGCCAAACACGGTCCACCGTTTGCAATAATATGCTTAAAAAGGGAGTGCAAAGCTTTTTATTCACGTATTAATATATTAATATTGTATTATGTACCTAAAAACCTACTCGGGTTTCTTAGTACGTAATACAATATAAATTTAGTATTAAATTTTTGTTGGTTGCAAATATATTTTGAGTGATTATTTTATAAAATAAATATATGCCTTATCACCAACATTATCATCAGCATGCAAACTGCAGTATTTTTTTTATAAAAAGTGTCAAAAAAACTTACAATTCACCTGACAGTAAAAGGTCTACGCATTCCATGCATACGACGACCTGCAAAGAAGGCAAAAGATGCGATGTATGTGCCCTATGAGGACTAAGATGGAATGCCTCATAGCCTGTATATACGGCTCTCTTCTCTTCTCTTAGATGATTCTCTGCATACCTCAGCCCGAACAAATTAGTGCAGGCACTACTTTTTGGAGGCAGAAATAGATATGAGGACGGACCCAACGGACCAGGGTATAAAATGCGGGACTCCTTTTTCTAGTAATTACCTACTTAGTTAATAATAAATAATGTAATTTATTCGTTAATATCAACACAAAAGGTAAACCATTGTTTGTAACGCCCAGTAAACTTGTTTTACGAACTCGAATTTAATATAGCCTAAGAATATTGAATAAAGTAACGTCTGCTGTTATGTTAAAAGTTTTTAGTCCTAATTTCTTGGGCACTGATTAAATATTAACCGGACGGGATCGCGGGCGTATTCGCCTTTGAGCTTTGTGTACGAAATTCTAAAAACTATCTGAAAAGACGATAAATTAATAATGACCTAAGTAATGACTTTTCTTACATAAGAAGTGATGGTTTGAAAGTCAAAACTGGCAACATTTTTATCATCATCGTCAGCGTCACCATTATCATTATAGAATATGACTTAATTATTTACTTTAATAGTCGATGGAAAATATGCTAAAATATAAGGTGTATTTCAAGAAACTTTTTGAGGTGAGATTTTGAGAAACTCGAAGATGTAAAATATTATTAATTAAATTAACTTAATATGTACCTACTTACCTAATTTGTTTTTGCAGGGATTTTGATACATTATCATAATCATTCAGAATGAATTGATTAACTTCTTCATAATATATTGTTTGTTTTAATGTAAAAGAAAGGACGAAAAATAAATAAGTAATTTAATTTTTTTAATTAAAAAATAAAACCTTAATTTCTAAATTTAAATTTAGGAGAACATTGAATTGGTTGATTGACAATTGTTATATTAAAGATACTCCACAGTTCAGTACTTTAAATTTTAGCATATGTATGTAAAATTTATTCTAAGTAAGAATGAAAACATCAGAAATTCAAATAATTTTGAAATACAAGATCAGACATGAGACAAGTATGAGACATATAACACAAATGAGAAATAACATCAATACTACCTTTGGACAGACTGCGGCTAATGAACGAAAAGTTCATTGTGATTTTATTCTCGTAGTGTATAAGCGTACATGAACGCATAAAAATCATGTGCAAGTATTCGATTTTCATTATGGAAATTTCGGACTTTAAATGATGACAAATACAGGCCATTCAGTTCGATGGCAAATGTGGCAAATATGGAATTCCTTATCAGCCTTTTGAGCCCATTATTGAATTACCTTTTCAAGACCGCTAAATGACCCATTTCTTGTAATATTTACCAAGTATCACACACACTTCCAACACTCAGAAACACTTCCAACTTTCTGACTACGGGTTGCTTCTAAACTTTTCTTGACAGAAAAACTCAGTAAATGATTTTTTGGAACGACCCGGGATTCGAACCCAGAAGCTCACGATCACCAGTTGCAGTACTACAACCACTAGACCAAGGAGGCAGTCAAACCTGTAAATACTTTTTACGTAATAGAGCCAGGCTGCAGCTACTCGTACATTAATAGTAGCACGAATGGGTCGGCTCGATCGAGGAAGGACCACGCTCTCACAGAATACCAGCGTAAAATAGCGGCTCCACGCTGCTATGTTTCGTATGGTGAGTGTAGAGAACCGAAGACCCATTTTAGTGGAAACGAAGCATTCCATCTTAGTCCTCACGGGTGACAAAGCATCTGCATTTTGATTTGTAGTCGAGGATAGATGTAGATATCTATGGGACACAGCAACTACTTACCTTCAGATGAATTGTGTGCTCTTTTATCAGCCGTACCCAAATATATATATATTTATTATATATATGTGGAGGCCTATGTCCAACAGTGGGACTTATAGGCTGTAACTTTAGTTAAGGACCGAAAGGACAAAATCACAACTTCAATCCATTCTCATACAATACAATCATCATCGTTGTCATGATTACAGAACTTCACAAGTCCACTGCTGGACGTGCGTTTCCCCAAGTAATGCCACAAAGCACGGTCATGCAATAAAAACATTTTGCATTAAACATATCTCCTTTGATACTGATATCTCTCGCCATCTTTGGAATGACTTATGTATGTAATAGCTGATAAAGGTTCCATATCAGAGTTTTACAAAAATATATTTATAATAGATATGTACTGCCATCATGGTTATAAGTCATACAAATGTTTACCCCTTTATATTTTATTTTTGGTTCGGAATAGTTATTTTTAGCCCATATATTTCGTACGGGAATCGAACTTGCTGACTGACTGATTCATCACGATATCTCTAAAACTATACACCCGATTGACTTGAAGTTTGGTATAAGTTACTCATTTCGCAATAAGACGCCGACTAAGAACTAATTATACAATAGTACCATCAAGAAAAAAATTCTTGATATTTCACATCTTGGTTCTGCAATAAAATATTATCGTGCCCCTAGCGAAGCGAGCGGGTATCACCTAGAGGATAGATAGATAGATAGATCTAATAAAAGAACTTTCACTACTATATCGTATATACATATGTGAACTATAGATTAACTATATCAATATTCCTTGTATTGGTAGCCGTGTAGGCGTAAGGGAATCCCCTGCACCAGCTCATCCACTGAAGACGTAAGAGAGGACAGAGGGAAACACAACAGCAGATGGCAACAGCAGCATCGTGCATCAGCAGCAACCAAGCGTGGTACTTATGGCTATTTCCCCTATGAGGCAATGGATGCGGAAGCCTATATTCAACAGTGGGTAATGATAGGCGGTGTGAATGAATAAATGAATATGTATATTCTTTTTTTCATGGAATTAGGGTGAAAACGAGCACACAGTCCACCTGATGGTAAGTGGATGCTGTGGCTCATAGACATTTATTTTCGATTAAAAATCAAAACTCAGGTTCGTTGTCACCCTTGAGGACTAAGATGGAATGCCTCGTTTTCAGTAAAAAAATCTCCGGATCTCTACACTCACCATACGAAACACAGCAGTATTAAGCTGCTATTTTACGATGGTATTCTGTGAGAGCGTGGTCCTTCCCCGGTCGTGTCGACCCATTCGTGCTACAACCATAACAAAGCTACAGCGTGTCTCGTACCACGTATTGTATTTTTTGCTCAGCGATTTTTATGGGTGTCATTTTTATCTGAAATTTCTCGTCTTGTAATTATTACAGTGCTGCCTGTTAAATAAACACATTTAACACCTAAGCACCCTTAGTGTTTAAACATAAACTTTAACAAACAAATTCTAAATAAACTCCCGCCAAAAAGTAGTAATAACGCGCTGAACGGCGCTGTTTATAGTTCCATGGTGTATTGATTATACCTCCCACGCCCCCCGCCACGCGCCGCTGCACTGCATATGTATTCAGGACCACTCTCTGGTTTGCGTATAGTGTATACCTAGATATTTCTAAGGAGGAGTATTACAAGCGCCTTTTTTAACAACAACGTAGAGTAATATATAACAAATTATACATTGATTCTGGTACCTAGCCAACATAACTACAGCTAATAAAGTAGTGAAGTATGTAGCCATAGAAGATAGAGGTAAGGAGAACTCTCTCTTATTCAGCATCAATTACAAAAGTGTTTTCCCCTGAAGGCGTAGAATAGTAGTTCAATAAGTCTTCAGAATGGTGCTAGGAAGTATTCGCAGATTAAATCTTTCTCCGTTAAATTTTGTCCTCTAACTACTTTTTGCTCTTTATACTCAATCTCGAAAAATTACTACAGTGACGTAGTAATCTTAAATTTGCTCAACTTCACGGACACTTTCATCATAGACAGATGTAGATTTCACACGGAGCGCGTTCTCTTTACCTCTGTATAAGTAAAGAATGACTGAAAGAATTGTAGATGTCGCTACCATTTATCCAACTTCTCGTTCTCTAATAAATATTTATAAACTGAAAACAAAATTCCCAATATGATTTGCTATAGGCTATTCTTAGGTTATAGCAAATCATATTGGGAATTTTAAGGGAGTTTGTACGCTGACGGATTTCTGGTGTTTTTTTCTTCCTGGCGGCCCATGACGGTGAGGTAAATGTTACACGTAGTTTCCCGCTAAGTCATATATTCGCGGTCAGCCACCGCGGAGTCTTCTGTCTGTCTTCGGAGAAACACGTGTCATATTATGGTGGTGTATCTTTCCTAGCGTATTTGTGTTGGTAATAGTGGTGTTGGAAGTAGTGGCGTTGGGATGAGTGTTGACGGGGATAGTGCACGCAACTGAGGGATGGCGAAAGGTGCTCGTCAAACTAATCACATATTTTAGTTCAACTGTTATAATTACAATTTTAACTGTCAGTTTTGTGTATATTTTAATACCACAATTTTTATCTTTCGTTTTAAAAACTTTATTTTATTTACATTAATATATAAAGAAAAAAACTAAAGAAGTGATAATTAATAATATTTGACGTGCTTTGCGCCCAAATCCCGTGAACTACCCACAATGGTGTTGGTGAAGTGTGCTAACTGTAAGAAAAATATTACCAAAAAAGCACCGGGTCTGGTATGTAGCAGGTGCAACATTACTGTCCATTCGGATCCAACCTGCGTCAAGCTGTCTAATAAACAGATTAATGCTATACGCAATTCGCCGAGCATCGAGTGGAGCTGCGATGAATGTATAAAAAATGTATCCCGTAGGTCTTCCTTTTTCATTCCGGACGGAGAGGCTGATGACGATGACTCTGTCGTTATGAGTTCTTTGAATACCCAAATTGACACCAAGAAGCTTATCAGTGACATCAGCCGGGAGTTAAAGAAAACGTTTCGGGAAGAAATTGGAAATCTAGAAACTTCGATTGTTTTCCTGGGTGAGCAGCTGAGTACTATTGACCAAACCATAAAAAAACACGATAGCAAAATGAAAGAACTAGAAAATAAAAATCAAGACCTACAAAATAAGAACAAAAACCTCGAACTTAGAGTGATCGTACTAGAACAAGAAATAAAAACGTTTCAGCAGAAATCCTTATCAAATATGGTAGAAATTGCAGGCCTACCGGAGGCTTCAATCAAAGACGTCGATAAAATCCTAGAAACGCTAGCTTCAGAACTGAATACTAAGGTGAGCGACATTCAATCTTCACAACGCTTGCCTAGCTCTAAGGACCGCCCTGGTCCAATCCTTGTTGAGATGAAAACAAAGACAGCTCAAAAACAATGGATTGAAGCTGGTAAAGAGAAATGTTTCTCCGTGGGAACTATCCTACCAAACTCGCCGAAGGAAGTAGCTGAACAACGAGTGTACATCAGGGAGGCCCTTACCAAGCACTTAAAAACTCTATTATATAATACCAAAGCGAAACTTAGTAAGATTTTCCAATATATTTGGTGTAAGGACGGTAAAGTACTTGTCAGGAAAGGTCCTAATACTAAAATTTACTATATTCGATCAAATAATGATATTGAATTACTCCTAAAACAATTAGATAGCTCTAAAACCTCTTAATCATATATTATTTTCTTTGTTTACCATTGTTCAAATATTCCTACCTAATTACTCACTACTCTTCAAACTTCATTATGACCATAAACATTAAAGAATTTGGTAACTGTAACGATATAAATAACTATTTTCAACAATTACCGAAAAAACGTCACGTATTACTTACAAGTTTACATTTTAATATACGATCACTCATAAAGAATTTTGCAAAGCTTCAACAAGTTATTCATAGTTCTAAATACCCCATAGACTTGATTATTCTAACCGAAATTGGTGTAACAGATATGATTGTTAACCTTTTTAATTTACCGGGTTATAATATGTACTACCGATTGCGATCGGCGGAACGGGGAGGCGGTATCATCGCTTATGTCAAAAACCATCTCAAGTTTACACTAACACCACATAAAAGTATCATGTTCGAAAACATAACGGGTACCTTAAAACTGACCCCGACCGTAGATGTAGTTGTATGTGCAATTTATAAACCTCCAAAAAGAAACAAGGATTTGTTTGTAAAGGAGCTTGGCAGGTATATCTCAAACTACGACACTAATAAAAACCTCTTATTAATCGGCGATTCCAACATTGACCTAAAAACCATTTCATCTTACAGGGACACTTATTTGCAAACACTCAGCGAGCGCGGATTAATGTGCGGAATCTCAAACTATACTAGAATTGAAACAAGAAAAAATAAAGTCACTAAATCTTGCATTGATCACATATTTGCGAGGTTCCCCACATCAGATCCGTACTCAGCTGTGTTGGACGTTGCATTGGCTGACCATCGGGGTATAGTGTTTACGTGTCTTGACGACTCACCACCTACAAGATGCGTGCAGAATGTAACACAAAAAACTACTTTTGATCGTACCATTTTTAGTAATGCGGTGAGTATTACAGATTGGAAACAGACAAATAACATGAGTTCGTCAAATGATATACTTTCATTTATAAAAAAATCGTTCCTAACAGCTATAAAGACTGCGACTATTAGTAGGTCTGTTAGGTATTCTAAAAATCGTAGGAATCTGCCTATAGCCCCTTGGATCAATGGTAATGTTACCCGATTATGTGAAAAAAGGGACTACTTATTTAAGCTTTGGAAAAATAGCTCTTTTGATCCTAAAATAAGACTAGAATATAATAAAACTAGAAATAAACTCAATAAACTAATAGAATCAAAACGAAATACATACTATCTTAATGAAATACATAATAACTTTAAAGATACAAAAAAGTTTATAAAATCATTAACCAGATGTTAGGACGAGTAACATTATCCATTGACGAGGCGATACTGAAGGCTTTTGACGGACAGGGCCTTACCACCAAAGCGATAGCTAACAACTTCGCAAACAGCTTTGAAAAGGCAGTTAAAGACATTGTTCCTCAATGCAGCTTAAAATTAACCAAACCACTAACTTATCAGAGACCGGTGGATTCAAGTATTTTGTTCAAAAAAGTTTCTCAGAACAATGTTAACGAAATTATTAAGAGACTGAACTCACATAAGGCTCCTGGACCTGACGGTATTAGAGTAGCTGATCTAAAAATGGTTGATAAACATATATCCTTACCCATTGCCAATTTAATTAACTGCAGTATTGCGTCTGGAGAATATCCCGACGACCTCAAAATAGGCTGTGTGAGACCTGTTTTCAAAAAGGGCAAACACGATGATTACTCCAACTATCGACCAATCACTCTGCTTTCTAATATTGATAAAATAGTTGAAAAAGCTATCTGTGAGCAGATTCATAATTTTTACCGCAAGCACGAAGTAATAAACAAAAACCAGTACGGATTTCAAGCAGGTAAAAGTACTACGGACCTTTTATCTAAATTTACAGATGAGGTAAACGAGCATTTGAACCTTAAAAAATGTGTTCTGGCCTTGTTTATTGATTTTTCTCGTGCTTTCGACACGCTGCAACATCAACTTTTAGTCCATAAACTGGATGATTGTGGTATCCGGGGTCCGTTACTTAATTGGTGTAGAAATTACCTCCAAAATCGTACATTTACGGTTAAATTAAATAACGCATTCAGTGACCCTAAGAATGTGACAGAAGGCACGGCCCAAGGATCAGTACTTGGCCCGTTGCACTTTTTATCTTATGTCAACGAGATGAATAACTGTCTGAAACACAGTTCCTGTTACCAATTCGCAGATGATACGTGTCTTCTCGTTTCGGGTAAGGATATCTCAAATGCTCGTAATGCTCTCCAGGCCGATTTAGACATGATGATACGATGGTGCCATGACGTTGGTCTAGTGTTAAATGCCAATAAAACCAAACTCATGATTATCAAATCTCCGTATATGAGGTATCCTACTCCAAAACCATTAATTGCTCATAATCATGACTGCCTCCATCAACTAGGAACTTGCCAATGCCCTACAATCGAAGTTGTGACCTCACAAAAATACCTTGGCCTTATAATTGACTCAAAGTTTAACTGGAACTACCACATTGAACAAGTGTGTAATAAGTTGCGTCAGTTTCTAGCCAATATAAAAATCCTAAAAAATCGCATACCCTTCAAAGTAAGACTTATGCTTTACAACTCCCTGGCTGAATCTTATATTCAGTATGGCTTGTCGAGCTATGGTCGGACGTACAAATCATATTTAAAACAGATCTATGATCTTCAACTTAGTATTCTCAAAAATATTATATCCCCTAATATACGTATCCTAATTGGTGATGATGAAAATGCGATTTTTAAACATTGTAAAATCTTACCAGTTTATGACCAAATTAAATTCATGTTATTAAAAAAATATTTCTTTTGCGACAGTTTAAAATCATATATAGAACATCCAGTACGTACGCGCGCTATGACACAAAACCGACTCCGGCATATCACTGCTAATAATGTGTACGGGCAACGGACGGCTGCTTATCAGGTACCGCATTTAATAAATAACTTACCTTTCGATGTACGTGAAAAAGTATCACAACAAAACATTAAAACTAAACTCAAAAACTTTTTCCTATCTAAATTATAAATACATACTATATCTACTTAATAATAATAATATACTACCTGCCTAGCTTTTACTTTTACTTTTACCTTGCTACTTCTGACTTTAACTAAGTTGTTAACTTACCTTTTTAGTCTTTATATTCTTGTTACACCTTCTACCTACTCATATACCTAACTATTGAATTAGACTGTGTTTTGTACATAATTCGCTTACTTGAATTTAATTATTTAGCATCAAGGTAAACCTCTGTGGTTTTTAGATGTTAATTAAGCCTATATTGGAATGTAATTTTTGTTTGATCTGATAAATAAATAAAATAAAAAAAAATAAATAAATAAAAAATAGTAATTACGCGAATATACATTATCTAAGATATATACATATATATATATATATATATACATATATATATATATATATATATATATATATATATATATATATATATATAAATTTGAAGATCCTTTTGTTTATCCTGAAGTCTATAATGCTATAATTGAGGTGTTAAAAGATTATGTTAAGGTCAAAATAAAATTACATATTTTTATTATTTTTTTATTAATCAAATTAGAAAATTGGACAAATAATATAAGAAAATTAAACAAACAAAAATTTAATGATGAGGAGCTGGAGAAGGAGGAGGGCAATGCCTCCCATTGGTGAGGCAGCAGGTATCGGTGAGGTAGGAGGCATCAGTGAGGTAGGAGGCATGGACGAGGCATGGGCGAGGCAAGAGGCATCGGTGAAGTAGGAGGTATCAGTGAGGCAGGAGGCATCAGTGAGGTAGGAGGCATGGGCGATGCAAGAGGCATCGGTGAAGTAGAAGGCATTAGTGAGGCAGCAGGCATCGGATATGTAGATGGCGTCGATGAGGAAGAGGGATGAGACATATATCTTAAATTGTCGTGTTCACCATACGATTGAGTATAATAACCATAACCACTGTATGCTCCCATGTCTGCATCAAAGATAATTTTATTTATTGCATTTTTTACGTATGCTAATGTAATTTTTTCATATTTTCTCAACTCAATTCCTATATATTGGCCATACACATTATAGGGATCATTTTTTTCTGATATATTATCGCTTGCACATTATTGTAAAAGTGTTAATGCTTCAGATATGGCGTTATCAGTAAGATCATCACTTTCGTTCATTTTGGATCTCTTTTTAGGTCTAGTTTACTTTTGTTTAGGTCCTTCCGTTATCGTCGAGTTTGAAGTTTCATTTCTTTCTTCGTTATGACCGTCATCATTTCGAATATTATTCAGACTTGCATTCTGTAAAACTAGAAACTATTACTTAATTTTATTTACAGATACCATCATCCGAAGAAGAGTGGCTTACCATAACGGAAGAATTTGAGAGCAAATGGAATTTCCCACATGTCATAAGAGCAATGGATGGGAAGCATGTTATATTACAGTCGACGATAAATAGTGGCAATGATTATGACTGTTACACAATGTTTCCAAGTATAGTGCTGTTTGCTTTAGTTGACGCTAACTATAAATTTCTATACATACATTTTACACTATTTTAAATTTATTTTTCCATTCTGTTTTTGATTTTCTGCATTCACCTCAAAACTGGATATTTTGCTACCTTTATTTCCATAGGATTCGTAACGTTTTTTAAATCATAAGAACACTATACCAAATCATTTTCACTTCGTATTTTCGCGCTATCAGGACTTTTTAAATCGGTGTCAATGGAGTCTACCTTTTTCGATCTTTTTTAGTTCTCTTACATATCACACTGCACCTACCACAGGCATAGCCTGTGGTAGGTGCAGTGTGATATGTAAGTAGCTGGATGTATATCAGATGGCGGTGTGTTTAAAAACACCAATTTATATAAAAAGGTCGAAAAGAAGGAATTGAACATTCATCCGCCATAAATATCACAAATACCGTATAAAATTTCAGTGCCCTATTTTATTCTAGGCGATAAAGTTTTTGCTCTCAATGATTACACATTGAAATCTTATGAAGGTACTCCAGAAAGAGGTTCAATGGAAAGGATTTTCAATTACAGGCAGTCCAGAGCAAGAAGAGTTGTTCAGAATGCCTTTGGCATTTTAAACTCCGTTTTTAGAGTACTGAGGAAGCCGCTAATATTATAATCAGAAAAAGCTACGAAAGTCGTATTGACTACCATATGCTTGTATAACTACTTGCGTAGAGATCAAGCTTCCTCACAAAGGTTCACTCCCCCAGGATCATTCGATGCCGAAGTTGAAGGGACAATAATACCCGGCCAATGGCGACAGGATACAGAAATCTCATCACTGCTATCTATTCAAGCCATACCACGGTGAGGATAAACAAATATAAAAGAAATACGTTCACATTTAGGGAGACATTTCATAACAAACGGAGAAATTTCTTGGCAGAATAATTATCAGTAAATAATAGCTACTCATAAAATAAAAATATAAATTTCTTTGCAACTTTCCGCTAAACATGTAAAATGATGTGTCTTACCTGGATTGAAGCGCACCTCCCGCCCTCCCTCAATTGCATACACTAACTCCGTCACCACTAGACCAAGCACCACTACTCTCAACACCACTATTCCAGGCAAGACACACCATCGACGATAATACGACACGTGTTTCGCCTCTACACGAGGCATCCTCAGGTAATATAGACTCTACGGCGGCTGACCGCTAAACTTAGCGGTAACCTTATATGTTTAGCGGAAATTGCAAAGAAATTTATATTTTTATTTTTTATTATAATGGATTTCCGCAAAGTAACGCCTGATTCTATCAATTAATGCTACTCCTTCTTCACCTAAAGTATCTTATGTATTTTCTGTCTCCCAGAAAACTGAAGGCTTCATATGCATACCAATTCGAAACATATATTTCACCACGATCTGCAGTATAAAATAAAAAAAAATATATTAGAAATTATATAAAAACCGGTGTAACTTTGTATATAATAAAATGAATGTTGTCAACCCTAATCATAAATAATAAATACCTGATCCTGTGATTCGTTTTTTTTTTCTCGACTTTTCCCTCCTGTAAGATCCTAGTAAAGAGTCAATTTTTTCTTTAATTCAGCTATTGAAAGGTTCACTTCCTGGCTTATTTTTCTCCATGCATCTTCCCTTAGTCCTCTATTTGTGTAATCAGGACATTGCGCATCCCAAAGCCGTCCATATTCACCATATAGTTGTATTAATTTAAGACACTGTTCTTTATACATGACGCACAACTAACACGCAACGAATAGGCGAGGCAAAATACTACCGTCTTGAGTAAGCGCGGCAAACGTACTGAGGCGCCTTTGAGCATCGACAAAAACCGACGACGCTCGGCTCGGGTGAGGCAGCGCGTACGTTTGACCGACCGAGGATTTGCCTCGCTAAGCAGCCTCGCGAGGCTGCTCGCTCAATCAGTACGCGGCTAATAACATTTTTGTCATACACTCAAAGCCAGATATTCCTTCATTTAAACATTAATAAACTAATGTTTATAATGCAGTAAATGCGACCTCATCTTCACGCTTATGTACAAAGTTCCTTCGCTTCCGTAACTAACATTCTGTGAATGCCTTAATTGAGAAATTCTCTTCGTTTTGGATTGCAGCCGGGTAGGGAGATTATCCATATTATACTGAAATATAGCAAATTTATTTTAGTTTCTTAATTGAAGTGATAAACGCGCCTACCTAACCTAATAGTAAATGGCCTAGACAGCCCACGGACGTTTGCATAATGGACAGAGACCTATCAAAAAACGTAATTGTTTGCGTATTTAACTTAGATGATTTACTCATACTTACCACGCTGAGGGTTATAAAAGTGGTCAAATTTTACATATTGGTAATGAATGCTCTCATAATAGTCTGTAATATTTGGATATATAATAGATAGATTTCCCGCCATCAATTTGTATCAATTACCAAGTCAACTTTCGTTAATATACTATGTGCAGATGAGGTTGACATTTGATATTTTCCTCTTTGTCTTTAGATTGCTATATGAAATAAAATTTACGCAATTTTATTCGGTGTTTTATGTGTTAATTTTGTAGTTATTTTTAGAAGTATTCTTGTTCAATTAATCTTCACTTGTCTCTCGGCGACTTCTCGCGTAGTCTATACACCACATCATAAATCTCTTACTATAACCTTATTCTTTAAGTAAGTAGGTAACAAACGGGCGCCAAACGGGTGTGAAAACATAAAAATGTTTTATCTCTTATTATTATAATAATTTTATTATTGCTATCTATGATGGTTCTAGGCATGTTCTTTTTGTTCTAGGTATGTTGTTAAAATATAATATTAAAGCAAAACATCAGTTTTTATAAAAATTTTATATTTTTAAATATTTTAATAGTTATTCACGAGGGGATGTGAGCCACCCACTAGATGGAGTGACGACCTGGTAAGACATGCAAGAAGTCGATGGATGCAGGTGGCTCAAGAGTGTGCTTTGTGGCGTTTCTTGGGTGATGCCTAAGTTCAGCAGTGGACTTGTGAAGGGCTGTAATGATGATTTTTAGTAGTAGTATAACACTTATGTAATTATTATGTGGTCCAACTAGTGCCACGAATCTAAACTTTCTAAAGATAGTAGGTTACTACAGACCCATTACAATTTTTAAAGTTATTATGTGATATAATTTAATAACTGTAACAAAATATTGAATAAGTCCAGTAAATTAAGATCGATCTCGGGCAATAAATTCCGTACAAGTCTATCACTAAATGAACTCCGGCAATATTCATTACGAAGGAGACAACAGCTTAATATTTTATTTGGTCTGTCTTAACTTCAGCTTATTACTCACTTCAACTCTCTGGATTGCAGAAAATTCAGTGAGCGTGTTGTTCAACTAGTTAACGGATTTATCGGTCGATAACTACTATGTGACGTTGACCGCTATCGCTGATTTTTTAAATGACTATTATTGAACTTATTAACTTAATGATATTATTTATTTTCATTTTTCTTCTCCTTTATAAGCCAGTAACAGTTATTCATCACACCATTTCATTCACCATTTCACCCGTAGATGACGTATGTGATGATGATTACGGGAAATGACAAAAAATCTTATATGTATTATGGCTTCCGATAAAACGATCTTGTTTACGTCAGATGTAAAATATCCAAATAGTAAAAGTTAGCGACGGGCAGCAGAGTCAAAGATGCGAGGTGCTGGTATTGCAATCGTCTATCCTGCAATTCGTGACTATTAAGGCACATCCTAGAGACTTTTCCCTAACAGTGGGCTTTTAAGAACCAACAAAGAAAATAGAAGAAGTCCACTAACAAGGAAAACAGTCCGCTGCTGGACATGGAGCTATCATATTGCAGGAAAGATTTGTAAACACCATATACATATTAGCCATCGCAGTGACATATTCTCGCATCTTTGGCGCTGCTCCTCGTCATCAGTTTGAGCATTTACATCTGGCATGTTATTTACATATACAGTTATAATATGAGGTCTATAATAGAATAGAATATAATCATTTTTATTTACTATAAATTACATGTAGGTTATTGAAGGTCATTTTTTACTTTTACCACACTGGTTATGAAAAAATCCTCTGTCCTAGGAAGACTTTGATTGATTGAGAAGAAATAAATAGTAGTCTCAAATCTCTTTTTTATATTTTAAATTATTCATGACGTTCTTTAAGTGAAGGTAGAAGCGTACGTTCCTTGTTTTGTTTTATTTATTCCCTTTTTTCGTTTGTTACGACACCCACGGGACGGATGAAGTGATGGATCCTTTGAGCCGCCTCTAAGATGGAAATTCATGATGTGTAGCTTGAACTAAAATGTAATAAGGCAAATTATACTTATAATTAACTGGAAACGATTCGTTATCCATTACGATATGTTGTATTAAGTGGGAATCGCTTAAAAAGCTTTGGTAACTTATAAAAAAAAGAAAATTGACACGAATTGCCTTTAAGTTACAGGACGAGTTTCCAAAAACGAATATTTATGTATAGATTTTACAATGCAATAATTACAACGGTATATAACGCAAAACGAAGTGCTTGTTAAATAAAGGATACGTTTTACACGTCTATTCCATTAATTTACATCAAATAAGATTGTTACGTAACGCCCAATAAACTCTATGTAAGTACTATGTAACCACTGACCTCTATATATACAAGTACGCTGGACTGGCTATAGACGTGACATGATGAAACGATTTGATTTCCGCCATTTTGGCGCTGAAAGCAAAAGTGCACGTCCACGGAACTAATAATAGGGATAAGACAGTGTACCAAATTATATCGATAAGAATTCTATACCCTACCATAACTAAATAAATAGAATGGACTCTATGGATAGATGGACTCTACCCGTAACGTCCATTCTATTTATGTATCATATTAATATAATGCAATAATCATTAATCATCATTAAAACCCTTCACAAGTCCACTGCTGAACATAGGCCTCCCCCAAGCAATGCCACAAAGCACGGTCCAGAGCCATCTGCATCCATCAACTTCCTGCATGTCTTACCAGGTTTTGACTCCATCTAGTGGGGGAATGTACTAAACTTCACCTGCTGGTACGAGGCTGCCACTCGATAACCTTTTTTCCCCATCGGTATTCGGTTCTTCGAGCTATATGGCCGGTCAATTACCACTTCAGCTTACTAATCCATTGGGCGATGTCGGTTACTCTAGTTCTGCTGCAGATATACTCATTCCTAAGTTTGAACCCTTGAGCATAGCCCTCTTCATAGCTCACTGAGCGACTTCGAGCTTCCTCATACGGCCAGCAGTGAAAGACCTCGTCTCAGATCCATAGGTCAAAACTGGCAACACGCACTGGTTGTACAATCTAGTTTTGAGGTATTCCTGACGAGAAGATGTGTTGTAATCTCCCGAACGCTGCCCAGCCGAGTTGAATCCGTCGATTGACCTGTCGGTCGAAGTTGAACTTACCTAGTCGGACTCCCAAGTAAAAATACTCGTCAACAATTTCAGCTAAGTGCTCCCAAAAACCACCAGCATAGGTGTGACATGGACATTACACATGACTTTTGTTTTGTCCATGTTCCTCTTAAGACCTATCCGTTGGGAGACACTATTGAGGTCATTGAACAAAGTGCGTGGGTCCTCCAGCGATTCTGCCATAAGGACTATATTGTCGGCAAATCGAAGGTAAGTGACGTACACGCCATTGACGTTAATACCATATCCTTTCCAGTCCAGTAGCTTGAAAACGTCTTCCAATGCATCGGTAAAGTATTTCGGGGGTATTACGTCACCCTGTCTTGCACATCTCTACAGTTGGATTAGTTTGTACTCTGGTTCTGTACTCGGATAGCCATTGTAGCCCTTAGACCATTCAACTAAAAATTATTAAGATTAAACTACACAAAATAAAAATAAAAACATAATTTCTAAAATAATTTATTGTCAACCGTTCATTTAATTCCAGTATTAAAAAAAAAACAAATCAGCTGCTATAATAACGCCTATTCTAATCAACTACAGGTCTGTCTATAGACAGTAAAATATTTTCTACTATATAAAAACTTATGTTTGCTCGTACTTTCTACGATGCCATGCCGTTTATCAGATTGCGGTAAAACTTTGTCAACTTATTGGTTGCGCTTGTGCGAAGATTATACGCATGGTACAATTAACTGACACTAGGTGGCATGCGTATTATACTGACTATTTATTTGAAAGTTACAGAAAGTTATATATCATTCTATTTCAATGATTGTATTATCATTCCGAATTATACAATATAACTGTTCCAAGTTCCTAACGATATTTACGAGCTAGCAAGATAATATAAAAAAAATATAAACTTTGAATTACATAGTTATCAGTTATTTACAACTTTATTATCGAAATTAAAATAACGATATCAAAAAATAAAATAAAAAATAACTGAAATTATCATACAGTCCTACTTTCCGTGGTATCGTCCCAAGAATGCTGGCTACGTGTCCTCTCTGAATGGCTATACTTAGCCTTCAAGCGAGGAAACAACAAACTAAACAACTTCTTATTACCAGCAGCGATGATCAGTCGCAGATACAGTTTTTTAGGAACTACTCTTAAGCAGAAAAGGAAGTAAACTATTTTAATATTTCCTTATGTAAAAGTTGTTACTCCGTGTAGTGGTGGTGTAAGAATTTCCACTGGCCCATGTCATCCTGAGAGCGTCGTCAGAGGCGACAGAGGAAAACTGGAACAGGAGATGGGCAGCAACGTCTTCTTAACAACGACTCAAAATATAAAACCGTGGTTGTCAACCCGCTTGCCAAGCGTGGCAACTGGCAACTAAAACAAAATTCCCCACGAGGCAATCTACGAAGGAGACCAAATTTCAGCAGTTGACTTTTATAGCCTGTAATGGAATGTAATATTAATATTATTATATCATTGACGAGCCCAAATAATTTGACGAGACAAAAAATTACGTACTCGCTGGATACAGACGGATTTCTATATATTTGATGATAATATATTTTACTAGAATGTGAAAGTGGCTAGTAAAATTATCTGAAACCAAAGTGTCCTTAAAATGGTATTGTAGATCAGGAAACAATATTTCCGTTTTAACTATAAGATCTTTTAGTACCTTTGCAGTTAAAACTGCAGAAAAATTTGGTTCTATCGGAGGTTTAGCATTATTATTTTTAACAGCATGGCGGAATAATGACTCAACCAATAAACAAATATTTACCACACTTGTAGAAGGCATAGTTAAACCACCCCTCGTTTTTTGTACAACGAGAGCAATACCATTTCTGCGATTCCTCACAGGATCTTGTGGTACAGATTCGCAAGCTATCAAGCAATCGTCACATCTAATTTTCTTTCGTATCGCTCGAATGACAAATCCTGCAATATATCCTACTTTTGTTGGATTTGGACCACCATTTTCAACCACCTTGGCTACGAACCGCACAAAAAATAATTCCAAGTGATCTTGGCTTAACTTGTACGTCAACAAGTAATTAAGTTCAGGCTTATCTGCTTTAACATAGCTGTTGTAAATATGAAGAACAGAAATAACTGCATTGTAAAACCCCAAAAAACCTGCTTTACGGCGTGATTGTACCACCAATCTATCATGTAGTTTTATTTTGCTAAGGTAATTAATTTCCTCCATTATTTTAGACCTCCACCTTTTCTCGTTTGTAGTCCTAAGTGGACTTTTATATCCACACCCCCATGGATTTCTTACATTCAAAAAATCAAAAATACGGTCAACTGCTCTTATAAATCTAACTGTTGAAGCTGAACCTTTAAATTCTGGAAGTTGTAGTCAGAAGAAATAGTGTCGCAAAATTCAATCGCATCTGCTACAATACTACTAAGTGTTTGAGCTGCAAGATAAACTTTCATTATCATTTTTTTTATAATGTATATGCGAACTCCTTAGTCGATTTCCTAACCTCAGGCCCTCAGATTCCTGCAATGCTGCCAAATTTTCAATATATTCCCACTTTATTAAATTCCCTTCGTGATCCTTTAAAACCTTTAAGTCACCTAAACAATTTCTTATATTTTTGAGCATATGACAGGGATCAAATACTGCATAAATCTTGTGGTTCTTATCTATTGGGTGATAAAAGAAAGGTTTAGTGTCGTTTCCTGCTTTCAACACTACCCCTAGTTTAGCTACCGTAGAAAAATGCTCGGGTGGTCCATCTAAAGTTATGGAGCATATTTTTACTGAAACATCGTGCAAGATAATTAAAGCCTGTTTAATTAAGGCACTCTTTGTTTCAGCAGGCAACCCATTAATAAAAAAATAGGCGATTGGTATTTTCCAATTGCCTTTTAACGAAACAATCATAAAAACCAATGCGTCCTTACAATCATGTAAATCATTACATTCGGAATCAATGCCAAAATCAACGTAACCACGCGTTACACCATCGCGGCTGCGAGAGCAACTTTTCTTTAAGCTCATTTCGTCTATGATCAAAGCACAAATTAGTGTTTCTCCATTCTGTTTTGCTTGGTTACTTTTAAGTAGTAAAGCATTAAAATTTTCAACTAAGAACCCCGGATTCGAATCTACAGAGCTATACCAGGTATTACCCGAGGATGTGGTAATGCTATATTAAACTTTTTTCTGACGAAAGCGTATGCTTTTAGTGAGTAAAAATGGAGAGTAATAGCAAAAGCTCTTAATTCCGGGGGATACTTAGCACGGCTGACATTTTTACCAGTATTAAATATCATCCTTTTAAACAATTGTGGCTTGAAGTCGTCATACAGATTTAATAGATTTGCATAGTCATCGTTAATTAATTTTCTTCTCTTTAATTCAATAATTAAATTTCTTAAACAAGTAATGCTGACCTTTAATCGTTTCACATGTTGCGATAGGACTTTTACACGAGCTCGTGTGTTTTTCAAAGATTTCTGAACTCGTTCCAATGTCTTTTTGGATGATCTAGGGGAGTATTCATAACGATGATCATGCTTGATATTATTACTGACTTCAGAAATAGACAAAACCTTCTTTGAAGCGACAGTCTGTTCCCGGTAACAACTTGTGTTCCGACCTATATACCAAATTTATATTGATAAATAACACGAAAAAACAACTTACACATCTGACATTTGCCACGGTTTGCTTGTAATAAAAAATAAAAGAAAAATCAAGATACCAACATAAAAAAGAAGAACTTTCCAGGCTCTCAATCTCAGGCAGCTCCATGTATTCTGGAGGCAGCAACGTACCTACTTCCATAGTTTTGAGATCAAAATACGGAACACCTTTATCGGCGCATATTGCACTAGCTCCTAAGCTTTCCAGCTTCGGCAGTGCCACGTATTCTGGGGGACTTGACGTATCGCAATCCATGGGTTCTTGATCGAACACTTGATTATCTTTGTCGGTGGATGTTGCGCGAGAGGAAGCTGCCAAAAACCGTGAATGTAAACGATGGCAAGAATTTGTAAATAAGAAGGAAACTAAAGTAGGGCCACTATGAAGTTAAGGCACAAATTAAATTTTGAGACTCGAGAGATAATTAAATCTCTATACTCTCACTTACTAAAACCCCATGGTGTTCCACCTCCGCCGCAAATTGGCAGTTCCACGGAAATGCTTTTATGCACATCCGCGGCCCTTCCGCCGCCGGCCGCCAAATGGTGGCCCCTCCTTAGTTGCTGACTTCTCCTCCCCGTTTTCATTCTCAGATAAGGCGCACCAGAAGCAAGCCACACTGCCCTTCGCGTCCTCTAACTCCACCTGCACTACGGACTCCCCGAGCTCGATATGTGAATGGAGCCAGGGAAAAACGAGCACTTGAAAGCATCAAGTGGTGCAGCCTCACCAAAGTCGCAAAAGATAGTCGAGTGGTGCATCGCCAATCGCCATACCAACACTCCTCTTCCCTTACGACTCCACCTCGACTACAGCGGCTCGACATCATCAGGTGACCTTTCGACACTTGGCTATGGCCCTTGAGTTTGGTGGAAAATGAGGAAAGAAGAAATAAAAAAAAACATTCGAAATAATAATCTAATACTTTTATACTTACTGGTACTGGTACTCCCAGAAAATATTGTCGGTATACTGCACTTTTTCAAAGTGGTGCAGTTCTCATGTCTAATAAAACAGTCGTCTGTGAAATGTTTGGAACAAATATGATCATTTTGTTTCGGACGCCAATTCACAATATTTATGCTTTTAAGCCATATTTTTAGTCTAGGTTCAATTGGAAACCTGTTAGTTAATAAACATTTGATAATCAACTGTTGTGGGCGACTTTGTTTGTTAACAGATATGGTTAGGAAAGAACATCGATAAGTATTATAGACAAGGTACTCGACAACCCTATTGAATTTTATTGTTTATCAAAACTCAGTAATATATAGCCAAAGATGTTGTTATATATGATATTAAGATTAATAACAAATTTTTAAGTACTTATATTATCAAATGGTTTTAATTTGTTTAATATTTGCTGCAAATTCACTTACTTGTGAAATGTTATACCACTTCCCTTTTGGTAACGAGTTTTACAGATTACGCACACTCTCATTATTAATAAAAATAATTCTTATTATGTAACTAATATTATACACAATCAAACAACATAAAATACTTTCGTTTTTTAGTTTAAAAGTTCAAAATACGGACTTATTAAATAAGACAATATAAATGAGACAACAGACTTTGACATATTATGTCAATTTTATTTTTAAGACATCCTTTAGCGGCGCTTCAAATTGGCACAGTCATTTTCTATGGTATAGCCAGTCCAGCGTACTTGTATATATAGAGGTCAGTGTATGTAACTGTTAACTATTTTAACTCACAGTTTTAGGGGTATAATTTAAAGGTTAATGTAGACATCGTTGTGGTTTGCGTTTTGGCTGGTGTGCGATTTATATTTTCAACACCGACAATGCAAGTCCACTGCTGATCATAGGCCTACCCTAGATTGCTTTTTAGGATGGATTTTGCCATATTTGCCACAATTGGCAAACGGGGATTTTTTTATTATTTGTAGTTTTTATCAGGAAGATGTTTTTTTTTAAATAAGGGTGACAAACGAGCACACAGTACACCTAATGATAAGTAGTTACTGTGGCCCATAGACATCTACTGTTATATATATAATTTTTACGTAGGCACACTATACCTATCTGGCAACGCATCTACTTTATTTATCTTCTGAAGAATCATTAATTTTATCAAAGGATGCCGAACTTTCCTTTGTCGGTCTTTCGGCGTGTACTTACAAATAGTAGTATTTATTTTAATTCCAGACATTCCCAATTGAGCTTTGCTTCGAGTCTAATGTATTAATTGTTTTACTCTAATCCTTGTTGTTCTCGGAGTGATAAGTTTACAATTTGACATGAGTGACGAAGAGTCGAATAGTTCTAGTCGGAGTAGTGAGAGTTGGAGTTATAGATCTAAAAGACCTAAAGGTAAATTTGGTGAGTTTTTCGACATAACTCATGCATCCCAAATTGCTTTGTGTAAATTATGCCAACATAAAAAGGTTGAAATAATAATGAAAAACAGAAACACTTCAGGCTTAAGGAAGTATCTAATATCTTTGCAAAAAAAGGAATCACAAATATTTCTTCCTGAAAAACCAAAATTAAGTGGAGATATTACAAGCTTTTTAATAACCACCGGAAAAAGTGGACAGGTAAGAAAAAATATACTTATCACACAATTACATAACACATATATTCTGTAACTAGCGGCCGCCTGCAACTTCGTCCACGTACAATATCTGATTTCCTATGAGATTTTGAAATTTTCTCGCTGCAAAACTCTTACCTAAGTATAAAGAGGCTATATAAGTAAATAGTTACTATGCAAGTATAAGGCTATATAGTAATAATATGCAAGTATTTATTATTTAAAACTAATAAAGTAAATGTCGATCTTCATATCTATACTTTAAAAATATAGGACTTGCATGTAACCATTTTACCCCAATTTCACCCCCTTAGGGTTAGGATTTCGTAAAACAGCTTATTCAGGATTTTATTATTGAAAACTTATAACTTTAAAGCCGATTTTCGTGTCTCCAACTTAAAAAACGTAGGACTTTCATACAAACTTCCAACTTCCATTTCACTCCCTTAGGGATAAATTTTCTCAAAACCGTTTCTTAACTGATCTCTATGCCATAACAAGAACCTACCTTACAAACTTCAAGTTTGTATGTTTTATAGTTCCTGAGATATCGTTATCAATAATTCACTCATATTTTCATTTGTTTTTATAATCGGCGAGACACATGATTTACTGTTTTATTTCAGTCTGAAAATAGCAGTGACAACATCACGACAGCTACAGTTGATTGGATGGTTAAAAAATATCTTCCCTTCTCATTTTTCGATGACGAAACTACACAAGTATATTTTCGATCAATTTGCCCAAATATGGTGTTTCCTAAAAGGTCCACACTTAGAAGTAAGGTCAAAGAACGCTTTGAAGAGCTTCAATTGAATCTTAAGAAACGACTACAACAATTTTCATCTAAAATGTCATTTACCATTGATGGATGGACGTCAATGCTGGTAGGAGTTACTACGGGGTCACTATTCATTATATAGACAACGAATGGAAGTATCTATCTGTAGTCCTTGATTTTATACCATCACGCGGTCGACATACTGGGGAAGATATTGCAACGATTTTCCAAGAATGTTTATTGGAATATGACATAATAGATAAAATACAGGGTATCACGGTCGACAATGCAACTGCAAATACCAATTTTATGTATGAATTGGACAAACAGTTGCCACACTTTGATTCAGACAATCAACATTTCCGTTGCTTTGCTCACATTTTGAACCTTGGTGTACAAGATTGATTAAAGACCTTGGTGTACAAGATTGATTAAAGCATTACGCAGTGAAACTAACAATAAGGACAAGAACAGCAGTATGCAGATAATGAAGACGAAACTGAGGAAGATGAAGAATATTCGCCAATAATTGCTGACTCACGTACAGCTATAACAAAATTACGCAGTATTTCCAGTAAAATAAGAAGAAGTGAGATATTGAAGAGGAAGTTTCAGTCTGCTTGTGAAGCAGCTGGCGTGCCATCAAATCTGAACCCCATACTCGACTGTCCAACGAGATGGAATTCCACACATGATATGATTGGATTTGGTTTAAAAGTGAGAACTGGCATTAACATATTGTGCACTTCTGTCACCGAATTGAATGATTTTCAAATCACAGATAGTGAATGGCAAATACTCGAAAAAATACATAAGTTTCTAATAAACTTTAAACTTCTATCAAAGAATCTTGGTGGAGAAAAATATGTTTCATTACCGCTAGTCATTGTATCATTCAATCTCTTGCTCGATAAAATTGAATCCATGGTAAAGCAATTAGATGAGAAACCTAGTAGATCCGAAGCTCGAGAGAAAATGCTTAAAAATTATAAAAAGAGCAACTGGATTTATTGTACCTCTTTCATTTTAGACCCAAAGCATAAGACTCAGACTTTTGACATGAGATTATGGGGGAAGCAAATCAAAACAGAAAGCCTGCGCAAATTTAATGAACTTTATGAAGAATATAAAAGTCTACACTCAGTGAATACATCTCTAGAATCACCAAGAAATGAAAAGAAAGTATGTGAATATGATGAAGATGTGTAATATTGTCGATTATTAGGGAATATCTATAGGATCTTATTTTTGTAGCGGACTAGCAGCAGAAAAGATATATTTCGAAAAAATTATCAGATTTGAGGTTATAATAGAACTACTAATGTTATGGTTTTTATCATTTAATAAAAATTTTAAGAAACTGAAAAACAATATACTGAAACATGTAATAATATTAGTACCACCTTCCAAACAAAACCACCTGCAAAGCCGCAATTTACACAAAATAAAATGTCCATTGCATATGCGTAACAAAGGCAATATAATCACTACGTTTAAAGGGGCGGGACTCCCTTAGTTAATGGGTGCGTTTGGCAGAAAAAAGCGCTAGCAAGCGCTTATAAGCGCTAAAATAGTTTTCGGCCAGGACACGATTGCTACTTCAGTAGCGCTGACACAATCCGCCATTTTGCTTATTTAATTTGTTTGTTTTGAAGTAGAGTTTATAAGTTGTTTTGTGCAATATTAGTTTTAAGTAATATAATGACATGAATAAACATATACATGCTATTAAAAACTCATGATTGGTAAGTTTTTAATATGCATATTTTACAAACATATATTTAAATTAGGTTAGATTCCCCGGTTAAAACTAACATCGTGTCCTGGAGGAAAATAGCTACTTACGATTTGACAGCGCTTACCGATTACGATCGCCATTTTGCTTACAAGCGCTTGCTAGCGCTTTTTTCTGCCGAACGCACCCAATGTGTGTGAGGGTACGAAAGAGCACCAAACTACTCAACCAACATCAAGACATGACATTTATATTTTTAAAACAGTGCTGATAACATAGGCGAATGATACTAGTGCTAAAATGTCTATCCTCGAATAATTTTATCGATATAATGTTTATCGATATATTGTTAATCGTAATTTTTATATAATAAAAGTTAGATCTTGATACTGATTTATAAGAAATTAAAGTTTTTACGTGGGTATTGAGTAAAAATGCCGATGAGCATAAGAAATCAACCTATTTTACACACGTAGCTATTTTTAATTATATCTTTACAATTATTAGGTATAAAAATAAGTATAAAATAATTGTAAAATAAACAACGCATAATTATACTAGTAATTGATTAAGTAAAAAATAAATGACGACTCCGTAGCGCAGTGGCGGAGCGTTTGGCTGCAGCATGGCAGAACCGAGGATTCGTTTCCGCATTGAGAAAGTGCTTCCATGCTCTATAATAAATAGTCTGCGTCTGGATTCTTGTTTTTAGCGTTAGATTTTTTAAAGGGTAAAGATGTTGTTTTTTTTTTAATATTGATTGGATTAATTTGCTTTTACGTATAACAAACATCTGCACTAGGAAGGACACACCATGGACGATAACATGATACGTGTTTCGCCTCTACACGAGGCATTCTCAGATGATGTACACTCTGCGGTGGCTGACTACTCTTATCGGTCTCTAATTAATGCCTGATTCTATTGATTAAACTATACTTCTCTACTTCTTCTATACTTGTAACATTATTAATTATAACATCTGTATCTAGTCTGCAATATTGATTTTTTAAAGAAAACATTTATAATTCATGCAGTAACGATAAGTGTTTTTTATATTCATTAATGTAGACTAGTAAGTACTCGTTTAGTTAAAAGTAAACCACACTCTTTTCTAAACCGAGTTTGGCCGTACTCATTAAGTATATTATAGGTTAAATTATACATACATACATACATACAGGGAATAACAAAAAGGAATGGTGATTGACTGTTTTTATTGTACTTTCTCTTTGCACTTTATTCGAAATGAAATCCAAATGTGATTCAGATTAAAAATATGCAACAGTTCACAAAAATTAAAAAGATTGATTACAATCGATTGGGTATCCCTAGTCATTTTTACACACCACAAATGACGTATGGCGAAGATGGCGGCGTTTAATATAATTAGTCGAACAGAATACTTTTTAACGTTCATTTTGGCATGCAGCTAGTCCGTGTTGGAAAAATATTTGCAACTAATATAATAAAATAGATAATTAATTATCGTGTGTTTCCGATGGTTTTCTTGCACAGGGTGATTTTGGAAATTATCCATTAAATAACTAAATAAATAAAATACACAAATATGAAAATGGTAATATATCAAATTAGCTTTTAGACAAGATCCGTTCACGAAGAGGGCGCGGCGCGCAATGCGGGTTTTGAAAACACACGGAGAGGAGAATGATCAATACCTATAGCATTATCTATGTATAACTTAAGTGGACATAAAACCAAATGATTTTTATATTTACACCTATAAGGTGTAAACCATTAACATAGAGTTGGAAGCTTTATTTATAGGATAGGGTGACAAACCAGCACACAATCCACCTATTGGTAAGTGGTTGCTGTGACCCAAAGATATCTACATCTATCCTCGATTACGAATCAAAATGCGAATGCGTTGTCATCCATGAGGACCAAGATGGACTGCTTCGTTTCCAGTAATAAGGGTCTCCCGTTCTCTACAATCAATTAAAAAAAAATACAGCAGCATTATGCTACTACTTTACGCTGGTATCCTGTGAGAGCGTGGTCCTTTCTCGGTCGAGCCGCCCTATTCGTGCTACAACTATACTACTAATATATACGAGTAGAACAGCATGGCTCTACCACTTATATGCGTGAGATATTCATTACATTAGCTTGTGATGGCAGCATAAAAGAATCCATTCCCGCTATTTCGTCCCGTTCTTGGTGTCGTAAAAGATGACTATGGCAAATGTCAAAAATATCTAAAGGCTTCCAGTAGATGGCGGTATAATAATACCCATTTACACCAGACGTAAACGACCCAGTCTTGCGATAGGAAACAGCGTCAAAGGTGCGAGACGTCCTATACTGCGAAGTGCTTTGTTCGAAGTCGGTTGCAACAATGTTCATCGGCTGCAGTAGTCATTTACAAACAAGTAGACCGTAAGTTCGTTGTGGCTTCAACTTTTTAACCTTAAAAAAAAGAATTTTAATGCAATAATAAGTAGTAATTAACTATACTAGATGCCCTTTTGCCTAGAATCCGTCTAACATAATTCTGCTATTAAGGAGAAATGCATGTGATATGCATTGTGTTTCATTTCATTAGGTATTTGAGAAGCAATTTTGTTATTATAGGTTTTGAGACATTTCTTCTTAATCCTCAGAAGTCAGGGCCCATCTGAATGTAGAATTTGAAGTCCGTATTAAGTGTTAATAGATTTATTTTCTGCCTTAGAGCCCGTCTATCAAATAGCAATAATTACACCGCTATATTCCGGTATGAAGTGTATAGAGAGTCGGAATAATTACAAACTGTGAAGTATTCTTTTTTTAGTCTTGATATAGAATGATTATGTAGCCATTTTTGTTTCAATTTGGGTGCAGGTGTCCGTGGACTGTAAGGTCCTTTACACTGCACTTAAAAAAAACTTTAGCAGAGAGAACTTTAACAGCATTAATGGATTTTATTATTAAACAAAAAAGGATTAGTCATTTAATATTTAAGTGTTTCAAGTGTTTTTTAATAAAAAAAAGATGTGAATTTACATTGACATAAAAGAAATAATAAAATCAAAGCTTTAATATACCAAAATGAGTGTTTTCACAATTGATGCTACAAATTTTAATATATTATTATTTTCATAAATCTCCACTACGAATTTAAATTTGTCTACCGTAGACTGGTCGCCAGCCCCAAATTTCATGCTTAAGCTAGCAAACCATAATATGATGCCTGATGGCATCAATTAAGTTGATAACCACATTTTTACTTTCCGATTCTGGTGAAGAAAAACATCGGTAAGAAGTTTACAAAAACGCGTAGTCACCTCCTCGCAGTAGTTCTTTTTTTAATAGGATAAGGATGAAAACGAGCACACAGTTGACCTGATGGTATGTGGATGCTGTTGCCAATAGATATTTACATCTTTATTTCAATAAGATTCAAAATTTAGATGCGTTGTCACCCCTGTGGACTAAGATAAAATACCTTATTACCGGAAAAAAGGATCTCCGGAACTCTACTCTCACTGTACAAAACAGCGGTATTAAGCTGCTATGTATTTAATGAGAGCGTGGTCCTGCTTCAGTTTGGCTCTACCAAAAAAAAAATTCTAAATCTATGTAAAAAAAAATCTCATATGAAATGATCTAATAGGTAATGCCTCAAAAACTGAAATTATACTGAACTTAACAATATATTTAGCAAATCAACTCATAGTTGATTAACAATTTGCTAAGAGGATTAATCGTTTAGTAAAATAATATTGCTAGAAAAACATATAAAATCTGTCAATGGAGAATGCAAGGAAAAGATAAAAGGCAGTATTGTGTGTTCCTTTATAAACATTGCTTACTTCACTTTTTAATATTAAATGTAATTTTTAACTGCCTGTGTTAATTTGTCTAACGACCATTTTTATTACACAAAATACACAAGGAGTATACTTTATTACTATATTACTTCATTACTAGGCAAATTAGCATCTGTTAGAGAAAAGAAGAACTTTTTATAATAATTCATAATTCAAAAATAGTAGATGTAAACCTTTTTAATTCAAACTTGCTGATTATGACTTACAACACTCAATATTAACCTGCCGTGTAGTGGTAGTAAGACAATTCACCCAAATACGTGAAAATGAATCCCGTGGGTGTCACAAGAGGTGACAGAGCGAAATGTTTCGGGATATGGGTAGCGGCACCGTCCTATTAATAACTGATAATAAT
Organism: Parnassius apollo; assembly: GCA_907164705.1. NCBI lineage: Eukaryota > Metazoa > Arthropoda > Insecta > Lepidoptera > Papilionidae > Parnassius > Parnassius apollo. The sequence continues at coordinate 936,588 of CAJQZP010000246.1, read as the reverse complement.
AAAAAACTGCGGTTGGCAACTCGCCTGTGAAGCGTCTTGACTATGAACAAACCTCTCCTATGAGGTATTCTGAGAGGATCCTTTTGTATGGTCTGAGAGCTTTGCGAGTAACGTATGAATGAATAGTTAGACAATGGAAATAACACAAATACAGTAGGTATAAATTAATCACCTCATTTACTTCTAGAAGTATTAAATGTAGCATTATTTTGCATTATATTTATGAAAAAAGAAAGATATCACACTTTTATGTCGACTAAAACAACAAGGATAGTTTAATAGAAAAACATTGAAAGTAACAAATATTAGCGCTACGTCTACAATTATAATTTATAAGTAGGTACTTTAATTTCCTAAGATAAAAATGTAGCCTTACTTTAATAAATAATATTGATTAAGCTTTAAGTGAACCTTTATTAATGTAAACTTTAAATTGCTCCTAATTTCTGAAATATTGTTTTAGAGCGCAATTGACAAAGCGCCATTTTACGCCAGTTTTCATTGTGCCTTATAAACATTGTATAATCCTCCGCTCAGAAATTAAAAGAGGTTTGTGCCCAGCTTTTACTTTACATTTAATATTAATAAATTTTTAAGGTTAAATCAGTACCGTCCGCGACCTCGTTTCTTTGAAAATAACGGAAATTGTTTTAGCTTAGGCTAAGGAATAATACTTTTTTAAGGATAGGTGTACCGTATCGAATACGCTATTCTGTAACGTATTGCTGGAGACAATCTACCTGGCTTTTTTTCTGAAAGTGTATGCTATTGGCCCAGCGGCCTTCACAGTTTCATCAAAATAAACACGTAAGCGAGGACTTACGTGTAATACACCGATTGTAATCTCGAGGTACCTCGGGATCCTGCTTTTGGAGTGAAGCTCCTCAAGCTAGGGGCTCGATGTGATTTAATGACCCCTCAGAAAGATGTACGAACCTTGGCTTGAACCTTGAACCACTATCGAAATAAGAGAAACGAATCGTAAACTAAAAACGCGGGTATTGAACCTTGTGTACGGCTTGTGTCTATGACCTCGCGTTCGTCGGCGAACGCTGTACTATGTAATATATATTGTTAAAAGAGAGGGCCTGAGTCAAGACGCCGGGCTATATAGCAGGGCGGCTGGCGTCACTCGCCCGTATCCCTCCTTCTTGGCCATCAGCCATCTCCAACTCCCACTTCCAAAACCTACACCAACTGGAAGGGCTTCAAAAAGTCTCTAGCCTCATCTATAGACTCTCCGGACCCTCCCATAACCCTTTCTTCCGATGCCCTCGACAGTGCGGGGAAAATAGACACCGCGGTCGAAAATCTCACCTCACTCATAACATCCTCTCTTAAAGAGAATGAAAAAGTTGTCCCGGTTGCAAAAACTAGTCTTCCCCTAGATATTAGCAACCTGTTAAAAGCCAAAAAAGCCGCCCTCCGTAGAGCTGCACGCTATCCCACTCCTGAATATAGACTCGCGGCCCACCGCCTTCAACGCAAACTGCGTTACCGCCTCCAAGACTACAGAGACCACGAAAAGGGCAATCTCATGGAGAAAATCTCTCCCTCTCACACAGCGTACTACCGGATGGCGAGAGCCCTCCGGATAGACGCTATAACCCATACTCCCCCTCTGTCTCGTCCCGACGGCTCTATTGCCTTCGAAGACGAAGAAAAAGCTGAGTGCTTCGCGGACAGCGTTGCCGCTCAATGCTCTCCTAGCTCACAACCCACTGACCCCTTACACATTCAACTAGTGGAGGACGAGGTCCGACGCAGGAACTCGCCCCCTACCGCCTCTGACCCTATCACTGTGTCCAAAGATGAGATTTCATCTATCATCAAAGGACTTAAGCCCAAAAAAGCACCGGGTGCGGATGGTATCTCCAACCAAGCCCTCAAACACTTCCCGGAGCAGGTAATCGCCTTACTGGCCATTATCTTTAACGCCTGCTTCGAATTCAGTTATTTTCCCACCTCTTGGAAAGAGGCAACTGTCATTGGCATTCCCAAGCCAGGCAAACCTCTCCACCTCCCCTCCAATCACCGTCCCATCAGCCTCCTCAAGGCCATGGGCAAACTTTTCGAACGAGTCATTCTCGTGCGCTTGAGGCGCCATTTGTTTCCCACAGAAGGCGACCCTCTTGTCATCCCACAACAATTCGGGTTTCGAGCCAAACACTCGTGCCCCCAACAAGTTCACCGCATAGTGGAATACATCCTCAGCGGTTTTTACCCTCGCCGTCAAAAAACCATCGCGGTCTTCTTTGACATTGCCAAGGCATTCGACAGAGTCTGGCACGAGGGCCTTATCTACAAACTGTACGACTTAGGCCTCCCAGATCGTCTCGTTCGCCTTGTAGCCTCCTATCTGAAGGATCGTACCTTTCGTTTTAGTCACGAAGGCACGCTATCCTCTACCCGTCAAATAAAAGCCGGTGTCCCTCAAGGCTCTGTGCTTGCTCCCCTCCTATACATACTATTCACCAACGACATCCCTATCCCGTCGAATGGTGTCAAACTAGCCCTTTTTGCAGATGACACAGCCCTTTACTCCAAAGGCAACTCACTACCACAGATTCGGAACAAGATCCAAAAGTCAGTAAGCGACTTAGGAGCTTGGTTCCAAAAATGGCGTATCGACGTAAACCCGGAGAAAAGCTCCGCCGTTTGCTTCGAATATAAACGACGCCGTCTCACCACCACTCCGCCAATCAGGATGTTAGGAACCCCTGTCCCATGGCAAACTAAAGCCAAATACCTAGGCGTCACCCTTGATGCAAGGCTCACTTTCGAGCCCCATATCAAGAAGGTTACTCGCACCGCACGTTTTTACATGGGTAGGCTCAACAGCATGTTGGGCAGACACAGTAAAATGTCCCTCCGCAACAAGCGAACCCTATATAAGGTCTGCATACGACCTGTCATGACCTACGCGGCCCCCATTTTTGCACACGCTAAACCCAAAGCTGTCAATGAACTTCAAATAGTTCAAAATCTATTCTGTCGTAGGGCCACTAACTCGCCCTATTATGTCCGTAATGCCGACCTACATCGAGACTTAGAGCTCCCAACAATCCAGCAGTTCCTCAAATCACTCTCTGAGAGATTTTTCAAAGCCTCAGAGTCCCACCCAAATCATCTCATTCGTGAGACAGCTGCCTATGCAGCCCCTATCCACACTCGCTATAGTGTGCGCAGACCGAGAAACTCTCTCTCGGACCCCCCCAACAAGCTTTCGGCTGACCTGAACTGCCTCCTGGCGGCTCGGGCCGAGCCTACATAACACATCCATTAATCTGCCTTAGTTAGGCACTTTTCTAAGCGGCTTTACGCCGCTTGCGCCCTCCTTTCTGCCAAGGAGGGTCGCGTTCGTATACGGCTTAGAGATCTCTAGTCAGATCGTTAAGCCAATTCCAAAAAGGTTGAGTTTAGTGGGTAAAAGTCTCCACATAACCACGCAGCCGGCTGCGTGGTATGCTATGAGCATTCTCAACCTCCCTCCCCCGCTTTCCGGAGGGTTGCCCATATTTGCTTCGGGCGCAAAAAAAAAAAAAAAAAGTCACTCGCCCCTTTTTGCCATCGGTCATCACGGAGTTCGGAAGCCTTGCTCGAATACTAGCGTCATTATTTTTAAATCTTGTTTCAAGCTTTTAAGTTAGTTAATATTTGTTTGGCCAAAGGCCATTAAAATGTTTGTAAAAAGTCAATCTGTGTTTCTATTTGTAACAATATATATATATATATATATATATATATATATATATATATGTGTGTGTGTGTGTGTGTGTGTGTGTGTGTGTGTGTGTGTGTGTGTGTGAATATTTAGTAAGTCTATTCGTGTACCCATATACTTATTATATTACTGCCCATGGACCGAGTCGTGTGAAAGTGAAAATATAAATCCTCTTTCTTTGCCATCCCGTAGAAATTTCGAAAATACTGAAAATAGTTATTAGTGTAGCAAATTTCAATAGTAACGGAGATATGGCAAATTTAAAACAAAAAGATAAAGCCTCTTCAATTCCGATCCAATAGGAATTTCGGAAAATGCTTTCTCATATCACAATGTCAGTTTTCTTAGTCTAATGTGTCACTTTCTTATCTTGGACGTTGATGTAGCAGTGAGTGATTACAGTGGTTGAGTGGATTGGGACTTCTCATATATATATATATATATATAAATATATATATATATATATATATATTAATTGATAATTAATCGATGCTAAGTTACATATTTTATTACTTCATTTGCTAAGAACTTAAAAACCTATCAAATCCCAGCTTAGCTATGAGTATGTAAACACACACACACACAGACACAATTGACTAGACAGCAATATAAGTTATTTTAAGAACTAGGCTAATTTAAGTTTTTAAAAACCGTAACCCGTTTCCCATCACAAGACTCTGTTATCAAAACATTGAATGTTTGTTTTATCTCATTCCCAAATGGGCAACCTACATACATTGAAATGGAAAGACTTTATGGGCGCAAGCGTATCTATATCGCTTGCGCCGTCACACTTAGTCGACTCTTTACTCAACTAGTTGGGCAACGTTGACAGCACGCCCATGATGAATATCTTTTATACACGCTTTTATGCTAATAATACTTCGTCTTCACCCACTTCTAGACGTCTAATTGATTTAAAATTTTGCAGACACAATGATAATATAATAATGTCTATTTATGAACAAGTAAGTTTTATACTTGGTAGAGCCAAGCTGCAGCCATATCATGGTTGTAGCACGTATAGGTCGGCTCGACCGGGGAATGATTATGCTCTCACAGAATACCAACGTAAAATAGTAGCGTAATACTGCTGTGTTTCGTACGGTGAGTGTAGATCCGGAGACCCTTTTTTACCGGAAACCAGGCCATCTTAGTTCTCAGTGTTGACAACCCATCTGCGTTTTGATTCTTAATCGAGGATAAATGTAGATTTCTATGGGCCACAGCATCCACTTACCGTGAGGTGGACTGTGTGCTCGTCTGTCACCTTTATTCTATTTAAAAAAAAAGTCAATCTCAATAAGATCATAACAGCTCCTTATCAACGATTGTTGTTGAAGTTTGAACTCTAATATTATTTATTAATCTTATATGAATATTATTACTATAATATTATATTCGTTATAGTTAACAGATCATCATTTATAAGATAAATGACATTAAAGCAATGGTTAAGTCATGGGTTCGAATACATTAATTGGCTACGTAAACCACTCCTTACCTAACCGTAAGTACTTCCGGTTTATTGAATGAAACTAGTGACTCTGATTCCTACCAAGAATGATTTGCGATTTCAATAGAGAAGATGGCTGGGTGATACCATCTGCTTAGGGTCTCATAATTAAAAAAATTAAATCACAAGCCGAGAATACCACTACAAGACTTAGATGTACTATTAGTTCTTTCTACGTAGATTGGACCAAAAATTAATATTTTTTAACTAGAAGTAGTCGTAATTAACTATGATATTGGGACGTCGAACCCTAAAGTCACGCCGCGACCACGGGTGCTCTAAAGTACTCTAAGTTTATTCAATGTGTAAACAAAAGAATTTATTATTTTGAAATATCACTAGAGTTAACAAAACTGCTGTTTAAAAAAGCAGTATAAAATTAACAATCAGGACATAACCCAACAATTTTCAAGTGCCGAGGCCCACTGCTTTCAATGTTGATACAGTCACGGATGTTTTTTTTATAAAAACAAAGTGGCATATGAACTGACAGTCCACCTGATCGCAGGTAACTACTGATTTCTGTATACACCTGGAACAAACTTCAAACTAAGAATTCTACACACTTTACAGCTTTATTTTTGTTTGAGTTCTACGCGGCCGCAGTTGCTTTTAAGCTTTTTTAATATTCAATAAATATTTGCGGCTAATCATTTTATTTCCTTTCATTATGTTTCTTACATTTTCATTTGCTTCTAGATTTTTAGCCTTAACTAAAGTTTAGACGCCTAATCATTAAAAATAAATAATATTATTCAACGCTTAAAACTAAACTTAAATTTTGTCGACAAAATTTATACACCGGAATGTACACCCGTATTTTTTGTAGAATAAGGGTGACAATTATTTTTGTATATAGGTTTAATTAGTAATTTATCTAGGTAAGGTACATGAGGGTAATATGGAGCTTTGCCGCCCTATAAAACCAAAGCTGGGAGGAGTGTAGATACAAAAACAGTAAGTCGTATTCTATAACTAGTATATTAATAAAAAAAATAACAAGCATTGGCAATAATTAGGAACAATTCGAAAAATCAACTGAAAAAGAACTTACTACGATAAGTACACAATACTAAAATTGACTAAAATATTTACAATAATATCAACTGTTAAAATTGCGTCGATACGGCTGAGCCCTTTTGACCCGGTATTATATAATTGACCGATGAAGAGCTATCGTACCACAAAGCCACCTATGCAAACAAGGCTGAGTTTTTGAGTTATAAGAAAATGACCACATTAACCGTATGACCATATCACCCTCACGTACTGTACCATTTTTTTTTACTGACGTGACAAACTAACTTACAGTACACCTAAATGGTAAGTTGCTACTGCCGTTCATAGATATCTGCAGCCCAATTCAAACAAAGAAGGCTATAGATTTGTTGTCACCTCTGAGGAATGAGATAGAATCCCTCACAGCCTGTAGCTATACTGGCTCTCTATACTCTTCACACACGGCAGAAATAGGTAAGAGAAGTACCTACCCAGACCCACTTCTAAGCTGAAATGAAATCCTGTCTCCTAGAAATGCTAAAATCTTAATCGTCCTTTGTCAAACAAGCGCACATGAATGCTATTAACAAGTGGTAAAATTAAAAATTGTACAACCGACTTCAATGTGAAGAAATGAGAAAATCATTAATGTATTCGAAATCAAAATACGCATTATTAAGGATTACTCAAAAACTACCGGTCATCTCTTGATCAAATTTATATGGGACAACACGAGAAGCACCAGCTTTTAAATAAAAATTCGTTGAAATCGGTGCACTTAGAAAAAAGTTCTGTAGTAACACACAACAAAAAGTACAGTCGAATTGAGAACCTCCTCCTTTTTTTGAATTCGGTTGAAAAGAACATAGAAAGCGCGCGCATAGAAAGCGAATATTAATCTCTTAACGAAGTTTAAATAGGTATATATTACTATAAGATAGGTTAATATCGTAAAATTTTAAACTTCTTTTTTTAAATCGAATCTTATGTTTAAATTATACTCTCATAAGATTTTTTTTCTTCAGTATTTCATGACAGTTCTGTGATTGGTGATTTTGATGTTTTTTTAATTTTTTTTTCTGTTCCGTTTGTATTAGGTTATACCTAAGTTTTGTTTTATTTTAAATAAATTTCGAAATTGATATTTATAAATATATACATATATATTGTATATATACATATCAAATTTATACATTTTTTTAAACTGTATTATTATATTTACATTTTATATTATATCATTGTTATATTACTATACATTATTATATTATCTTAATTTATTTGCCAAATGGATAATCTTGATCTTTTTGATGACAGTTTCTTCTCATGCGCTTCATATTCAAGTAGTTTTACAAGTGCGGATAGTGAGTCACCTTTAACCTTGTATGACCAGATTTCATCCCTGCGCTCTAAATTTCCTAACAACTATAATGTTGCACACATTAACATCCAGAGTGTTCCTCGCCATTATCCTGATCTTGTAACATCCATTAACAGTGCACATCTCGATGCTTTACTAATTTCTGAGTCATTTCTCAAGCCATCACTCCCCTCTACACTGTTTGCCTTACCTGGTTTTGTCCTAATTCGTAATGATCGTATAGGAAAAGGTTGTGGTGGGATAGCTATATACCTGCGTTCGGATATATTTTATAAGACCATATGTGCCTCTCCTTCTATTTACTCTCAAATAGCTGAATATCTCTTTATAGAAGTAACTCTCAATCATGTAAAAATGTGGCTGGCGGTATTTTACAGTCCTAATAGACATCATAGATTATTTTGATACGCTTGAAAAAATCCTTGCTGATTTTAGTCCTATTTACGATCATATTATTCTTATGGGAGATTTCAACACCTGCCTTATTAAAAATGATTCTCGCTCCAAAAAACTTCTGACTTTGGTATCTTCCTTCAATCTTCTCAATCTCCCCCTTCAGGCAACTCACCACTTCCCTATCTGTAACCCTTCTTTGCTTGACATTATGATCGTTTCTTCTACTGATAGTGTCATGTCTCATGGACAAATTAATAACTGCCTCTTTTTCATATCATGATTTAATCTACCTCTCTTATCGTCTCTGTACGCCTAAAAAGAAATCCCAATCCTTGTTCCTTCGTAATTATAAGGGAATAGATCTGGAGTTATTGCAGCGTGATATAAGTAATGTTGATTGGACACCTATTGTTGACAATACTAATATTAATGAGAAGGTTTGTATCTTTAATGATATAATTTTGAAGGTCAAACGCCCCGCTCAAACGCGTAAAAATAAAGCGTTTACCTGCACCATGGATTACACAAGATATAAGAGAACTTATGGGCCAGAGGGACAAAGCTAAGGAAAGGTTTAAACGTCTCCCATCTGAAAATAACTTAAATCGTTTTAAATTTTTACGCAACCGCTGCAGTCGTTTATGTCGGTATGCCAAAAGACGCTACTTTTACAACTCTCTCCATTATAAAAATTCTACTGAGATGTGGAAGTTCCTTCGTTCTGTTGATGTGGGGCAGGTCTCCGATCCTAGAATACAATGAAGTTAAAGTAAAGGATCTAAACAATCACTTTGCTACTCCTCCTATAACTTTAGATCCTTACATCAAATCCAATACACTACTCGCATTGTCGGCTATACCGAAACCGCACATTTGCCCTTTTCATCGTTCCCTTGTGACGGAGAAAGATGTCAAAAAATCCATCCTAGCCATCGTCTATACGCGAAGATATTTTGTCAGTTCTACCTTTACTTCTACCAATTCTCACTCACATATTTAATTTTTCTATATCGCCATCAATTTCCTTCAGTTTGGAAACAAGCATATATAATTCCTCTGCCTAAGGTTTCTAATCCTTCTTCTTTGTCCCACTTTCGTCTCATATCTATTTTACCCTCTCTTTCTAAAGTTCTGGAACACATCATCCATAGTCAACTCTCTCTCTTCTTATCGTCTAACTCCTTGCTCTCCACTTATCAGTCAGGCTTTCGTCGTGGACACAGCACTGTCACTGCTTTACTTAAAGTAACCGATGATATCCGTTGGGCCATGGACAATAAATCTCTTACACTTTTAGTTTTGATTGACTTTAGTAGTGCTTTTACCTCAGTTGACTGATATTCTTCTCCGAATCCTGGAACCTATAAACATTTCCCCATCTGCCATCGCATGGTTTGATTCATATCTTCGTGATCGATCACATTGTGTCCGTGTTAATGAAACTCTTTCCGATTGGTCTGGTATCATAGTCATGTCATCTGGTCATGTACCTCAGGGTGGCGTTCTTTCCCCCCTTTTATTTTCCATATTTATTAACTCTATTACGAGTGTTATTACATCTAATTACCATCTCTACGCGGATAACTTACAGCTTTATCGTCATTTTCCGGTGGGTGATACAAATAACGCAATTGTAGCCATGAATGCGGATCTGAGCCGCATCTGTGAATGGTCTGCATCCTTCGGACTATTAGTTAATCCCACGAAATCTCAGTCCATCATAATAGGCAGTAGAGATTTGCGATGATACCCTTTGCCAATACTGTCAAAAACTTAGGCGTCATATTTGATCACCATTTAACATGAACTTTGCATTCGCTTAAATGTCTACAAAATTTCTTACCCCTTAAAGCTAAAATATCACTCGTGCTTACTCTTATCCTACCTCTCCTTGATTATGCGGATGCCTGTTATTTGGATGCTACAGAGGAGCTTCTTAATAAACTTGAGCGCTTTCAAAATTAGTGTATCCGTTTTATATTTGGGCTCAAGAAATTTGACCGTGAATCTCAGTTTTGTAAGCAACTCAAGTGGCTCCCAATTCGACTTCGAAGGAACGCTCTATTGTTATGTCTCCTCTATAACATTTTGCACAACCCTTCCTCTCCCACATACCTCAGAAACCGATTTTCCTTCACCCATCCTCCATACAAACCATACAGATCCCTTGTTAAAACTCTTCTTGACTTTCCCGTCTATAATTCCGGTTTTTACTCCCACTCTTTTTCAGTTCACGCGGTAAGGTTATGGAACTCACTACCGTCAAATATAAGAAATGCCGAATCTTTATTGGTATTCAAGAAACGTCTTAGAGATAACTACTTTCATCATCATCATCATCACAGCCCTTCACAAGTCCACTGCTGAACATAGGCCTCCCCCAAGTAATGCCACAAAGCACGGTCCTGAGCCACCTGCATCCATCGACTTCCTGCATATCTTACAGGTGTACTCCATGTGGAGGGTCGCCCTACACTACGCCTACCGGTACGAGGCTGCCACTCGAGAACCTTTCTTCCCCATCGGTTATCGGTTCTTCGAGCTATATGGCCGGCCCATTGCCACTTCAGCTTACTAATCCGTTGGGCTATGTCGGTCACTCTAATTACTAATTACTTCTCACTAACTACTTGCATCCTGTTAATTAATATATATTATTTTATTATATTAGTTTAGTTTATATATATCATATGTAACTATCGCATTTATTATTATTATTATGTATTGATTTATTTTATTTTTATTTATTGTGTTATTTTATATAATTTACGTAACATTGTCTATATTATTTATTTTTTAGTAGTACCAATGTATGCACTAAGTTTGCAAATTCAATATAATTTCCTTTATGGGTCTACTGGAAGATATTTCAGCTAATTATGGAATAAGTAGAACCTTTGTACGTAATTACTATAAGACTGCTTCTGTATCTTAATGTGTGTACATAAAATAAATTAAAAAAGCATTAGTGTATTTAAGCGTAAATCTTCATACACATTTACCATATTAAAACAAATTAGAATCTTTACATATTACGTAATCAATAAAAATATCTAAATCACATCTTAAAAATTATTATATTATATATTAGGTATTAGCTTTAAATTATATACAAGGCAAGAAACTCAGTCGAGGGATTAGTGCGGAGATATGTTGAGCTCACGGACTATATTGTGAAACTTATTTTTATAATGTATTTTTGTGAGAACTTGATTTATTACGAGCTGCGTGTCGAAAATTCAGTAGAAAATTATCTAATTTTTCATCACTAAGTGAATTTATTTATGTAAGTGAACATTGAACACGCCATCATCATTCTCATCATTAAAGCCTATCAAAGTCTCCACTACTGTACACATGCCTCCCATAGATTGCCTCAAAAAGGGGTTGTCGAGCTTGTTTACGTGCTATTCTGAAGCTATATTATGGTTGTAGCACGAATGGGTCGTCTCAACCGGGGTAAAACCACGCTCTCACTGAATACCAGCATAAAATGTAAAAGGTCGCCAAACATGGCAACAATGACAATATACTCTGTGGGAGGTTGTCTTAGAAATGAGGATATCCGCAATAGAATCGGAGTAGCCAACATAGTCCAACGGATTAGTAAACTGAACTCGCCATGGGCCGGTCATATAGCTCGAAGAACCAACAACAGATGGGGAAGAAAGATTCTCGAGTGGTAACCTCGTACCGGTAAACGAAGTGTCCCCCCCCTCCACTATATAGGGTTACGACCTGGTAAGATTTGCAGGAAGTCGATGGATGCAGCTGGCTCAGGACCATGCTTTGTGGCGTTCCTGATGGGAGCCCTATGTTCAGCAGGAGACTTACGAAGGGCTTTAATGATGATGACGATGACTGCAATAAGTCGCAAGTTAATTTGAAGTTAAATTATCGCACCAGCTACCGGAAAGGGCACAACGTCCGCTAAGCCAGCTAATATTAAGTATTAGATTATTATTTCAAATGTTTTTTTATTTCTTCTTTCCTCATTTTTCATCAAACTGAAGGGCCATAGCCAAGTATCGAAAGGTCGCCTGATGATGTCGAGCCACGTTGTATGTGTTTCAGTGGGCTGCGGCTAGAGGAAATTCCTCTCCCTTTACCGCTGTATTCGAGGAGGAGTCGTAAGGGAAGAGGAGTGTTATAAAATTCAAGTTGTCGAGTTCCTTGTCTATAATACTTATCGATGATCTTTCCTACCCATATCTGTTAAAAACAAAGTCGCCAACAACAGACGATTATCAAATATTTATTAATTAACAGGTTCCCAAGTGAACCTAGATTAAAATTATGGCTTAAAAGCATAGATATTGTGAATTGGCGTCCGAAACAAAATGATCATAATATTTGTTCCAAACATTTCACAGACGCCTGTTTTATTAGACATGAGAACTGCACCACTTTGAAAAGGTGCAGTATACCGACAATATTTTCTGGTAGTACCAGTACCAGTAAGTATAAAAGTATTAGATTATTATTTCAAATGTTTTTTTATTTCTTCTTTCCTCATTTTTCATCAAACTCAAGGGCCATAGCCAAGTGTCGAAAGGTCGCCTGATGATGTCGAGCCACGTTGTATGTGTTTCAGTGGGCTGCGGATAGAGGAGATTCCTCTTCCTTTACCGCTGTATTCGAGGAGGAGTCGTAAGGGAAGAGGAGTGTTGGTATGGCGATTGGCAATGCGCCACTCGACTATCTTTCGCGACTTTGGTGAGGCAGCACCACTTGATGCTTCCAAGTGATAGTTTTCCCTGGCTCTATTCACATATCGGGCTCGGGGAGTCCATAGGAGTGGAGTCGTTAGAGAACGCGAAGGGCAGTGTGGCTTGTTTCTGGTGAGCCTTATCTGAGAATGAAAACGGGGGGAGAAGTCAGCAACTAAGGAGGGGCTGCCATTGGGCGGCATTATTTATACTTACGGAAAATTTTGTGGACCTCAAATCTTGGATTGCCCTTTACAACAGTTGTGTTCTGGTTTATGTTGGTTTACTTGTTTGAATGAATAAACTCTACCACCAACTACCAACTCTGGAGTAACAATAGCAGGTATTGGCTTCTCTACGTTTGTGTTACAAAACGTAAAATGAAGTTATCTTGGTGTAAAGACCAAAGAGTAAAATTATTCGAGGGTTAGTTAGTCTGGTTTAACATAGTATTTGGTCGAATCTATCCTTAAGACACGGTTAAATAACCGTGTAATAATGTTATTGTATTCTTTAATATAATGTTGTCCTTAGTTCTTAGAAAATTTCATCCGAAGAGCTCGTATCTCTATCAATGTTTCCTCAGTTTAAGATCTTTGTAGAATATTTAGAGACGATACCAGGTGACCCGACGGTATGGGTTTGGTTGCATGAGAGAGAGAGAGAGAAAGAGAGAAAGATAGAGAGAGAAAGATAGAGAGAGAAAGATAGAGAGAGATAAAGCTTTAGTGTGGGATACTACTTGCGAATACTTTGACAGCATCCCATCTCAGGGGTACCTCGTCTAAAGCAGAGGTGGCATTAGAGGCAACTGAACTAAGTAAATAGCCCAGAATATCTAGAAGATGAGTACATATTTATGCAATTTGCTGTAGAGACTATTGGTTCGTTGGGTGCAAGTGCGGTGTAGTTCCTAAAAAACTGTATATGCGACTGATTTTCGCTGCTTGTAATAAGAAGTTGTTTAGTTTGTTGTTTTCTCGCTTGAAGACTAAGTGTAGCCACTCAGTGAGGACACGTAGCCAGCATTCTTGGGACGATACCACAGAGAGTAGGACTGTATGATAATTTCTGTTATTTTTTTTAATATTGTTATATTAATTTCGAAAATGTCGTTGTAAATAACTGATAACAATGTAATTCAAAGTTTATATTCTTTATATTGTTTTGCTAGCTCGTACCCAGCACAATGCTGCCGCAGAAGAAGTAATTGTGGACATATCGTTAAAAATGTGGAACAGTTATATTGTATAATTAGGAATGATAATACAATCATTGAAATAGAATGATTTTTTTAACTTTCAAATAAATAGTCAGTATAATACGCACGCCACCTAATGTCAGTTAATTGTACCATGCGTATAACCTTCGCACAAGTGCTATCAATAAGTTGACTAAGTTTTACCTCAATCTGATGAACTGTATAGCATCGTAGAAAGTACGAACAAACATAAATTTTTATATAGTAGAAAAATTTTACTGTCTATAGACAGGCCTGTAGTTGATTAGAATAGGCGTTATTATAGCAGCTGATTTGTTTTTTATAATACTAGTATTAAATGTATGTATGCAATAAATAATTTTAGAAATTATGTTTTTATTTTTATTTTGTGTAGTTAGTTTAATCTTAATAATTTTTTAGTTGAATGGTCTAAGGGCTACGATGGCTATCCGAGTACAGAGCCAGAGTACAAAATTAATCCAACTGTAGAGATGTGTAAGACAGGGTAACGTAACATCCCTTAAATACTTTACCACTGCATTGGAAGACGTTTTCAAGCTACTGGACTGGAAAGGATACGGTATGAACGTCAATGGCGTGTACGTCACTCACCTTCGATTTGCCGATAATATAGTCCTTATGGCAGAATTGCTGAAGGACCTACGCACTATGTTCAATGACCTCAATAGTGTCTCCCAACGCCTATCCGTTGATCCGTTGTTTGTCTTAAGATGAACATGGACAAAACAAAAGTCATGTGTAATGTCCATGTCACACCTATGCCGGTGGTTTTTGGAAACACTTAGCTGAAGTTGTTGACGAGTATTTTCACTTGGGACAAATAGTCCAACTAGGTAGTATAATAAGTTCAACTTCGACCGACAGGTCAATCGACGGATTCAACTCGGCTGGGCAGCGTTCGGGAGATTACAACACATCTTCTCGTCAGTCAGTGGCAGTGATGACCTATGGATCTGAGACGAGGTCTTTCACTGCTGGCCGTATGAGGAAGCTCGAAGTCGCTCAGCGAGCTATGAAAAGGGCTATGCTCAGGGGTTCAAACTTAGGAATGAGGTTATCTACAGCAGAACCAGAGTGACCGACATCGCCCAATAGATTAGTACGCTGAAGTGGCAATTGACCAGCCATATAGCTCGAAGAACCGAATACCGATGGGGAATAAAGGTTCTCGAGTGGCAGCCTCGTATCGGCAGGTAAAGTGTAGGACGTTCCCCCCACTAGATGGAGTCAAAACCTGGTAAGCCATACGGGACGTTGATGGATGCAGGTGGCTCAGGACCGTTTTGTGGCATTTCTTGGGTGAGGCCTATGTTCAGCAGTGGACTTGTGAAGGGCTTTAATGATGATGAATTATAATGGCATTACATTAATATGATACATAAAGAGAATGGACGTTACGGGTAGAGTCCATCTATACATAGAGTCTATTCTATTTAGGTATAGGTAGGGTATAGAATTTTATCTATATTATTTGATACACTGTCTCATCCCTATTATTAATTCCGTGGACGTGCACTTCTGCTGTCAGCGCCAAAATGGCGGAAATCAAATCGCTTCATCATGTCACGGTGAATAGCCAGTCCAGCGTACTTGTATATATAGAGGTCAGTGATAAAGGGTCAAAGATGCGCTGCTTTATCAACGCCATTTTGACAGTTGACATTACAGTAAATATTTTAGTAGATTTTAGTATTGTATAATGTAGTAAATTTTTTCTAAGTTGATTTTTCGAAGCGTTTTTTAATTATTGCTAAAGCTTTTTGCTGTTTTTTTTTTCTTAATATATTTGTTATAATATAGGACTTTGAATTTTTGTTTCTGTCTTCCTCCTAGTTTTGGTTTTATAGGGCGACAAAGCTTAATGTGACCATATTACCGTCACGTATCTTACTGATGTCCGCAGAAAGGAACGCGACAATTTTTTTGAAAACCCCGAAGTTACAAACGGACTTACAGTCTATCTAATGGTAAGTAACTACTGCAATACTCAAGGGCATGGACACCTGAAGCCAATTTCAAGCAAAGAATGCTGCGGATACGTTATCATCTCAGAGGACTAAGATGGAATGCCCCAAAGCCTGTAGTTCTAACGGCACACTATGCACTTCTGCTATTTGTCAACAGAAATAGACAAGAAAGTGGTACCTGCAATGACGCACTTATGGACAGAAACCTACCAACTTATAAAATATAATTAAGGAATAAAATTTTTAATTTAATATCTTTAGAAACAATATAGCAAAAACTTAATGGAAAATGGCGAAAAATATGTGGATGGAGTTATTATGCGTCCACATATGTCACCGTTACAGATATCCGGATATCAATAAAATAATTTACTATGTTTTATCTAATCAAGCTTATGGACTATCGAGGATTGGAATAAAATCATCACATATAATTTAAAAATATGAAGTTAAGGCAGGCAAAATTTTTATACTATACAGCCAGTTAGTCTGATGTGAATTTTGTTCAAAGTAAAATATTTATATATTTTATTCTGACTTCCTGCATTAGTATGACGGAATAAAAAATTGTTCAGGGTTCAAACTCTATACCTTTACATATTTTTCAAGAAAAAAATTTCAAGAAAAATTTGTTTGGGAGGTCGCCATTGCCTTTCATTTTGCATTACAAGTGGTAAAATTTGGATTAGCGGTTAAAATGAGAATATCATCAATGTATTCGAAGTCAATTATATACGCATTATTTAACCTCCCAATCTCATAATTATCCACAGCTACCTTTAGATTAAAATTATTAAGTTTTGTTCCGAGTTACGCAGTAAATTATTAATTTTAATCTCTTATTAAGTGTCACTTTACGGCACTAAAGTCCGCGAAACGTCGGGAATATAAAATAAGTTAATATACGCCGAAAAATTCTTAAAAACTGGTTTTATTGAAATGTGTAGTGTTTGCGTAAATATAAGAAATCATTAAATATAGTCGAATTGATTACCTACTCCTTTTTGAAGTCGGTAGAACAACTAATAAAAAGGCTTCTTATTTCCAATTATCTGTAACTACTTAAATTTACCTTTTATTAAAGAAAGTTAATGTTAGTAAAGATTTTAATTATTGGACATCTTGTCATCATTAATCATCAATCATCAAGACAATTAACGTGGTAGAGCGTTGCAACTACCTTGCAGCACGAATCAGTTGGCTCGACCGGGGACCCTTTTACTGATAACTAGGTATTATGAAATAATATTGTAGGTGTATATTGATACATTATCCACTAACCATCAGAGTAGCTGTGTTTTTTTACCCGTTTTCTATTAAAAAATAGGAGTGAAATTTCTTTCAAGCTTATTCTTATATTATTTGAAATCTAAAACATTTCAAAGACCGGTTTCAGTATCTATAACGTTGTAGAAAACGTTTCTTCATGTTTATATAAAAATTAAAACATATTTATTATAATGTTTAAAAACATAATTAACATATATAATGTTTATTTCACTGCTCTCAAATAAATCCTAATTAACACGCTTTTACTAGCCTCGCCTGTATAATTTGTTTATCTATCTACTATAACGGAACCTTTAAAGTAATTTTCACAAACTTTTAGACGGCTGACTTGAATTTTACGTAGTAGAGCCATGCTGCAGCTTTCAGGCGACCCAACCGGGGAAGGACCACACTCTTACAGAATACCAGCATAGAATAGCAGCTTAATGCTGCTGTTTCCTGGTCAATAGATCCTTTCGTTTTCGCGTCGAGAGGACCTTTTACTCTTTTAGACCCATCAGAGCAGGAGTTCCTCAGGAATCTGTGCTCTCCCCAACTTTCTACTCACTCTACGTGAGTAATATCTCTGTGATACCCAACACTCACCTTGCACTATATGCAGTAGATACAACAATTTATTCTTCTGATGGTAGGCATTTCAGAATCCGTATTCGATTCCAAACTTCAGCAAACGCACTAGGCGATTGGTGCAGAAACATAGACCTAGAAAAAAGAACGGACAGAGAATCGCTAAGAAGCAATTGACGCACCGCAATGGCGGCCGTGTAACTATGTGTGAGTAACTACGCGAGCGCGGTTAGGAGCGTAATGGCGGGCAGTAGACTTACTATGGTGCGCATGTTGCGTGCCGGCTTGTTTGTATTAGCCGAACTGACTTACTATGGGTGCACCAGTATTGTTTTAAGAGACGGCGTCCGCCCCTTTTTTCAAGGTCCATGTGCAGAAAATAGAAAATCGAATTAAATCCAGATAAAGCAGAGCTATTATATTGAACATGGAAGCTCGCTTTAGAAATACACTCTTTAGACTCAAAAGATACAGGAAAGGTACAACCTCTCTCTACAATAACCCAATCTCTTGGGTTAGAGAGGTGAAATAACTGGAAGTGACGAGATAATGCGAGAAGTTAAAAATAAGGCAAAATTTGTACTATATAGCCTTTTCGCTCCTACCCACAAACACAGTAAATAGTAATTAAGACACAAACTGCATTTTAACAAAACCAACGTACGACCGATTATGATAAACATGGGTATCTCCTTTGCCCACATCCTTCCAAATCATCTTCGGAAACTTTAAATTCCTACAAATAATCCCAACTCAAGTGTAGAGTAACTACTTAAAGGGAAAACTCGCCAAATCTTTGTAATAGGACTTTTGAAAATAAAGGAATTTTTATTTTTTATTTATTTTATAAAGAAAGCAAGGATCTCCACCGCGATCTCGATGCCTACCATCCATTCATAAACCATTTAAATCAGTTGGTGTTGGAGGCGGTTTAGTACTTCACTAAGTGGAATGCTGCTCCCTCCTCCAGGAGACGTCCCAAGATCGTTCTTCTTGATCCCGACCATGGGAGTTGTTTCTTGATTTTAATTAAATCAAAAGATTTAATTTTTAAGAAAAAATATTCCTACGAAAAAAGTCCTTAACTAACGGATAGGTGGACGGGCCAACCACAATCTGATTCTATAAATGTTGGATCCCAGTTGCACATTTATCTCGTTAGTGAAAGCATTTGTACAAAAATAACTTTATTTTTTATCAGAAACCAAAAACTGATATAAATTGTACATACATTACGTAATTTTTCAATTATAATTAGTTCATAATTCACATATAAATGATTTATTCTTAACAATAAATTGTTTTTCGTATTAGTAACTGTTACCACCAGTTTCAGTTTATCTCTGTCGCCTCTTATGTGTGTCGACAGATAGAAAGTTATGGGCTAGTAGATATTCTGAGATAGAACTAGAAGTAAGACATTTTTATTTATTTACATTCAAAACTTCTTCAGAGATTAATTTACGTCCCTTGGAAATTCATCGGCAAAATTATTAATGCAATATGATATTTATAAAAAATTATGTCCTCCAGACTGAATTTCGGTCAAGGCGGCCAGCCTCAACGGAGACTCTCCATCAGCACAGGAAAGGATTATAGTGCCCAAGTGTATGCGCAAGCACAAGTGCACTCTCTATTCCCTCGTTCTCATAATATGATTTGACGGTAAACCAAAACGACTGGAGAGAGAACAGGCGCAAGACCAAGCGCTTTACGTGCTTTCCGAGGCACGGGGGCGAGACACCGCCAACTTCCTGACTTCGGGCAGCTAGAATTCAAAAATTAAATTTTTGACCCGATCCTGGATCGAACCCAGGACCTTATGATCAGCAGTCACAACCACTAGACCAACAAAGCAGTTTATAAAAAACAAATATCATAATATTCTATGCATAATATTTAATCGCGTATTAGAATAACCTATATGTATGCATTGAATAGAGGCGGTGTCACCGTATAGTGACAGTGTATTGATATCCGTTAGTCAAGGGTCATCCGGTGGGGGTCATTGGAGACAACAGATAAATAAATGTGGAAATGGGCAGCAGCACCAGCCTAATAACCACGAAGAAATTTTAAACAGCGGTTGTCTGCCAGACAGGGTCTGCCAAGGTTGGTAACTGGAACAGATATCCTCCTAACGATGCAATCAATATGGAGGTGGATTTAGCAGTGGACCTTGATATGCTAGGCTGTAATGAACAGATAGATGGATATATATTACTATATACTAGCTATCCGACCCGGTTTCGCTTGGGTGATTTCTGGATCTCGACAACAGCGCCACATACCGGGTCCAGTTGTGATCTAAATTATCCAGGGACTCGCGTAAATACACATCACTAACAGACAAAAAAATTAATTAAAATTGGTCCAGCTGTTTCAAAGAAGTTCGGAGACAAACACACGTATAGATATATAGCTATAAAGATAATATATAGTTTATAACAAAATCTTATATATATAAAACTCGTACAGGAATTCGCGATTAATATTAATTTAGGACCCACGAGATTAGGGTCACACAGTTTATACATTACTGCAAGCATTATGTACTTCGTTTAATATTTAACACAGAATTTCGAACGTCTAAAACGATGTTTCCTGGCTGATTTTGACCACGAGGCAACTTCCGAATATTAACAGATGCTTTTATACCTGCGAAGGTCATATTACTTACTCATCTTAACCTGCAAATACTTAATATACGATAAGATAAACAAAAACCTTGGATGTAGAGTCAGACACATAACGATAACTGAAACAGGCGTCAACGTTCTTCGTCTTGCGCCCTGAAACAGCGATAAATCAATTATTGACCTTTTATTCCATGCGACACCAGGTTAGGTTCGGGAACAACGAGGTGGGCGTGACCCCTGAGTAAGACGTTCAACTCAGAACCTTGCCCTCTCTCAAAAGAAAGGTTTGACGACTAAGATTATCACAAGCTATGCAAGCATGCTATATAATGCATGACTCTAAGTTAGTACAAAATATCTTTATCTTTCAAAAATTAGCATCTTATAAAATTAACATAAATTTGACCGTACCAATATATATAAATCCAAAATATATAATAAACCAATGAATGATTTAAAGAGATGTTATCTCGCGTCGATAACAATAACACAATCGTTTTTCTATTTCGAAAAAAATGGTTGATATCCGATTGAAATCGGAATCACGGCCCGCAATGTAGAATATAACATCTGCTAGTTAGTCATGCGAAAACGGCCACAAGGAATAACACAATTTAATGTCAAAACAACTAAGCTACTAGAATATTGGCTTAGTTGTTAAATTAAAAACTTTATATGGGACCGTATATAAAGTAAATGACCTGTTTAAATTAAAAAAAAACATAGAAATTGGTTCACAATTGACGATAATTTAACATGCAAATAAAAATATATTTAGCTGGATCCATAACATCCTCCCATTGTGAAATCGGCTTAAAATGTTTATTCTTCGATTTCGTTTTCATGAAACATTTTTCAATACAAACTTGGTCTTTTCGCCAAAATTTAATATCAAAAGTTATTAAATATCTGATAAGAATCCGACCGAGAAATGAATGAATCAGAAAAACAACGCAGCTTAAAGTAGTTAAAGCACTCTGCGCTGCACAAAGTTTTGTAAATTTCATTAATATGAAATCATTTTATATTAAACAGATTTCAGGTTAAAGCAGTTGGGTGAATTTATTAGGTACTAGTATTGTATTCGTAGGCTTACACTGAAAAGAGCTTTGTGACGTGCACCCATTTTGATTTATTTATTTTACCGAGTAATGGCGGCATCAAGGCGTTCATCACCCACGAGCGGCGTCGAAAGTGCGAGGCATTTGTATTGTGATCACCAATAAAGACGAAAAGAGGCCCGACTTTTACTGTGATGAAGAAACAGAAGACAACACGTAGTTTGTAAATCGCCTCCATTTTTATAATTACATTATAAAAATGGAGGCGGAAAATATACTTAATTTATAATCCTATTATTTTGTAAATTAGCTGTAAGTTTTGTAAGCAAAAAATGTGCTAAAATTAAAATTTTGTACAACCAACTTCAATATAAACAAAACGAGAGCATCATCAATGTGTACGAAGTCTCAAGAATAACTCAAAAACTACTGGTCAGATCTTGATCAAAATTATATGGAACCACCGAGAAGCACCAGCTTTCAAATAAAAATAGAGTTATCAAAATCGGCTCGCCCAGAAAAAAGTACTGATGTAATACACATAAAAGAACATACAGTCGAATTGAATACATCCTCCTTTTTGAATTCGGTTAATAAAAATAAAAGTGAAGACTGACTTTAAAAACTAAAGCGATAACAATAATTTTCGCATAAATGCTTCTTAGCTGTAATTCTTCTGTCCTCTGTATGTCCTTACCTTAAGTACTATATCTTACTAATAATGAAGGGGTGATAAAGGACCTGCATTTTGCTTCTTAAATGATACAGTTATAATGAATTTTTGACTTCAATATCTACCCAAACCAATCTTTATTTTCAGAAAATTAAACGTTAAGCTCTATTGGGAGGAGTGCGAATACATAGGTATAAGTCGATTAGTAAATCCGATAACATCAGATACTTCTCGATATAAACAACTTTTCTAATTTCCGCTGTAAGAATCTTAAATTGAACTAACTCTTTTTACTCTTAAAAATTTAATAATCTTCTTCTTTTTCTTTTAAATCGAACTTACAGCCCACTTGATCTTGAGTAAATACCGGGACTATGGGCACTAACAGTTATATTAAGTAAAATAATCTAAGGATTCTTTGTCAATTATGAGGACCAAGAGAAATGATTCACGCTACGAGTCGGGAGCCACATACGAGCTGCAATCTGATGGAGAAATACATAAATTCCAACGGTTCTAGTTTCAGCATACTGGCTATACTAACACGTAAGAAATGTATTGTAACTCTCATATTATCTTTAATTAATAAGCATAGTCATGCTTTGAATCCATCAAAACGTTTTTAAATAGTATGAATTTAAATAATTATTTGGTTTGTGCTTACACAAAAATATCTGTTTTAAAAATGGTATGGGGAAATTAATCGAGTAGTATCTTACCATAACATTTTATACGGATTTTATTTAGTTTACGCATATATTTAAGAACCATAAAACTATGTAAACTTAATTTAATATTTTTCACCCATACCTATATTTTACATACCTACTTCTGTAAATATAAATTAATATATAAAATATACATTGTTATTTTTCAAAGAGTAACCAAATTTTAAACTTATGTTCAGATAATAATATACCGTTATTGCAGTTTTTGAAAATACGAGTTATTAAGGCTTCTTTCTTATTTTATTTGAAATTATCCCAAATTGAATGTGATTTATGTGTAACAAATACATAAAATAAAAAGGGATAAAACTAAAAAACAGAGTTATAGAGAATAAGTTTAAACATTAATAAACAAAAGAAAATAATATTAATTTTCGGTACTAAACCGTAAAAAATTTTTGCACTCTCTTGGAACATTAATGAACTCATCTCGGTTTCTATCCATCTGTCACAACGGTTTTTTGTAGACTTGTTCACGTAGATGCTAAAGTTTGATAAGGCTACAAAACGTAGTTACCCAAATATAGACGTTACGTCGAAAAATCAAATTTGGTGTAATTTTGGTAAAAGTAAAATTTTAAAAATATATACTAATTTTTTTTTCTTTTAACTTTAACACACCCCCACACTAGGATTTTCTCCTGAATCGTGGAAGCAGTTTACAAACATAAATTGCACAAGGATAAACATCCAGACCCGAAACAATTTCTTGTAGGTCATACAAATTCTTGTTCTGTGCGGGATTCGAACCCGCGGTCCTCAGCGCTTTAACTTATTGCTAAGCTACTGCGCTACGGAGCCGTCAAATTTCATTTTTTTCTCCCGGTGATACCTCGTTTAGTAGTGAAACATATGTTAAAATATTGGCTTTCAGTTACAGGACGGATAAACTGCTTGTTTATTTGACATTTTACTCGTTAAGCATCAGGATCCCATGTCCCTAGAACCAGAACTACTATAGGGTTAGTTTTTAGGTTTTGGGACTGTGTGAGGAAGCTAAGTGCAGTGTTGCTGTTTCAGCGCATTTGGCGCTAGATCTGGTGCAGTTCTAGGGTCTATAGCGCACTTGCGTGCGTGCGTGCCACGTACGCCGCACGCAAGTGTGCGTGCGTGCGTGCGTGCGTGCGTGTGTGCGTGTGCGTGCGTGCGTGCGTGCGTGCGTGTATACGCGGGGCGTGTGTGTGTGTGTGTGTGTGTTGTGTGTGTGTGTGTGTGTGTATGTATGTGTATGTATGTATGTATGTGTGTGTGTGCGTGTATGACGGTTCTACTACGCAGCTTCGTTTACTTCGCACTGTTTTAATGTAAAGCCAACCTAATATCGGTAAACACAGCACTTTGAAGACTGAGCTTCGTAGTACACTTCCCTAATAACCATTTGCGCTTTAAAAATAAAGGCTAAAGTAGTACCGGACCTGTTTACTTTTTGTAATGAATATCGCATGGAATGAATTTAGGCTTAATAGCACTTAAAAGTGATTTATTAAAAGTAAACACTATAATAATTAATAACATACAGTGAAGTGTAATAATTTACATGTTTAATGAGTACAAGGAGCGTTCTTCTTCGTGCTTCTTATAGACTTTAAGGTCATCGAAATGTATATAAATCAAAACGTTGTAAGTCCAAATATAATATTTCTTTACCTCTGTCATAAACTAAAACTAGTACCAATTCAGTACTTAATAATAATTATTATTATTATCTTTTTCTGTTCTCGACCTCACCCCTAGCCATGTGGTTTTCAGGCTTCCGTCTGACTGGAGTGCATCTATTTATTTAATTACTTTATTCCATTAAGTTTATATGTAAATTAACTACCATTTTCTTAGAAATTAAAAAAACTTGGGCTTTGTTGGTACTGAAAGTTTATTTGAAGGTTTCACATACATTTGTCTGGATTTTTTGTTTCCGAGGACGAAGGTTGACAGAGGATGGTTGAACACTTATATCAAAAGATCCGGATATTTTACACGATTATATATACACGATTCTAGTATATAAATACAGGGTAATATTGATATCTTAAGAGACCTAAAGTATGGTATGCAACTTTCTGTACGTTTTAGTCTACATATAGCTCGAACACACTGTTTTTGAGCTTTCATCATTAATTCCCTGTATGTTGATAGTCCCCAAAATATGATACCATATCGCAGGGTCGAAGCCACAAAGCCACGGTACGCTGTTAAAATAGTCTTTCGGTCGCTATTTTTAACTGTTTATACAGTGCAAATGAAAATTTATACATTCTTTTGCAGTCTTTTATTGAATGGGATTCCCATCACATGTATAAACAGCCCTAAGAATTTGTTTTTTCTAGTTGTTTTATAACATTTGTTTGCATAATTTTTGTTTTTTTCTAGTTGTTTTATAACATGTTTTCAATAGTAAAGTTAATATTATTTTGATATTCTGCTACACTGTCACACTATACGAAAATAAGATTATCGTCTGCAAATAGTATCATTGGGTATTTACAAGACTCGACAATATCATTGATGTATATTATAAAGAGCAAATGACCCAAGACACTACCCTGGGCAATGCCTTACCTAATCGTTCTAATATTAGACGTATATATTTTTTCTTGCCTTGTAGAGACACAGATCTGACTGATTATAGTTTTTGTGTCCTATCTGCTAAATAAGACTTTATTAAATTCAGTGCATTACCTCTTACACCATAACGGTTTAGTTTTTCTAGTAATATATTATGGTCTACATGGTCAAATGCTTTCGTCATGTCCATATAAACTGCACATGATGGGATTCTTTTATCTAGACAAATCACTGATTCTTTTACTAAGTCGTATATTGCTGTTGCGATTGTAGTATTTGTGCGAAATCCTTTTTACTCTTTGCTTAAAATGTTATGTTTTTCCAAAAATCCATAAAGCTGACCATGAATAACTTTTTCAAATATTTTGAAAATATTGATAGTAGTGCAATTGAACGATAATTGTTGGCAATTACCCTCCTGATAATCTCTGGCCTTCTCAGTTGATGTATATATGTGCTCGCTTTATGACATTTTGAATTGTCACTCGCAAAACAATTAGTTTGCTTAATGGTCAGCAACCAGTAGTTGGTGTAATGTTTGTACTTTGTAAGGGAACATTTTCAGCTCTTTCATCGAAATTCATTGTAACCAACGTTTGCTGATGCTAAATTGCGTGCATCGTGGTGCCGTTAAAGTTTTGTGGATACTATCGAAGGTCATCAGCCAGGGCAGCGATATTTTAGGTTGAACGAGTAGTACGGAACCGACCACTTCTTACGAAATGTCTAGTGGAGCCTGTATGCACGAGACGCTCAGCCTAACGCTTAATTGTTCGCGCACATGGTAAGGAAAACGACAACGTAATTCACGTTGCGTTAAAACAAGAGACAGAAAATTGGTCAAATATGAAGAAACAATAATTCCGTGTTCTTAAGGTGTATATCGCATTGCTTGATGTCGAGTAAATATCTGTGTATCTGTAACAAAAGTCAATGACAATAGACGCCATTTGAAAAAATTATGGCGTATTCACATTATGACATTATTTCTGCTCCACGCTATATATTATTTATGATTGGTGTATACGTAGGCGGTCCCATAATGAATTGGCCTAACTATGAACCAATGAAGGAAATGAAACGAAACCAATTTTATTTTTCAATATAATCACCATGAATACTAACACACTTCTGACATCTGTGAATCAACATCTCTAAACCTTTATAAAAATAATCACATTTTTTATCCTCAAAATGACTGAAGACGGCCGCCTGCAACTCTTCATCGCTTGAAAATTTTCTTCCTCTTAAGTCCCGCTTTAAATTTGGAAATAAATAATAGTCGGACGGGGCCATGTCTGGACTGTAAGGTGGATGTTGAACTTCTGTGAACCCGCATTGACGAACTGCATCCTTCGAAACACCAGCGGTATGAACAGGGGCGTTGTCATGGAGCAACAGGACACCTTTAGACAGCTTGCCTCTTCGTTTTTCCTTTATCTTGTCTCGTAATTTATATATAAAAGAAGCATAATATTCGCCGTTCACGACTGTATTACGTTCTTTAAAATTCACCATCAAAATGCCTTGAAAATCCCAAAATATTGTGCACATCAGTTTTTTAGTCGATTGTTGCACCTTTGCCTTTCTAGGGGGCTTTTCACCCTTATAACGCCATTCCATTGACTCGCGCTTGCTTTGTGGATCATAATACAAGATCATAGTTTCATCACCAGTCACTAGCCGCTCGATCACAGTCTTTGGATTTTCGGAACAAAGATCCAAAAACTCCGAAGTGCAGCGCACTCTTTCCTGTCTCTGTACCGCTGAAAGAAGTTTCGGTACCCATCTTGCACTCACTTTTTTCATGTGAAGATGTTCATGGATCGCGCGATGAACGGTACGCTTAGAGAGCCCAAGCCTTGCTGCAATTTCTCTAATCTTCAAACGGCGGTCACTCAGAACCTCCTCTTCGATAAGAGCAATCGTTTCGGGAGTGAGCACTTCCACAGGTCGACCTTCGTGGCCAAAGTCTTCGACGGTTTCTCTCCCGAGGCGAAACTCTTTCACCCAATTTTTCACTGTGCTATAGGAGGGGGCAGACTCTTTATACACGCCATCCAATCGTTCTTTTATTTGGGCAGGGGATAAATCTTCTTTAAACAGAAACTTTATGACACTTCGATACTCAGTTTTCGACATTTTGAAAAAATACGCGACTCTCGTTATTCAAATGCCTGTTAAACTAAGACTAAGCATTTCATGTCGATGCATGTTTCTTATATTAAGTGCACGATAAACGTACTATTTAATGCAACACAACATGTAGCGACATGTCGCGTTGAACTATATCAGGCCAGTTCATTATGGGACCGCCTGGTATATCTCCTTTTATAAGTGTACATGACCCATTCCAACCAGAGACAAAACAATAGAAACATCACCATAATGGTAATAATTATGTTATAAATGTGAAAGTATGCTTAGATGTTCGTCCTTCACTCACGCTTGAACGATTGGACTAGCTTTACCGTAATTTGACACATTAGTTGAATATGTCGTGGAATCGAACATAGATACTTTCTATAACAATTATAGGAAAATTTAATCTGGGCCAGGCGGGCGTGTAAAAGCTAGATAATGTGTGTTTTATACATTTCCATTCAATAACTTAACATAAATATATTATGTTATTTTTAATTCGTAATTTCAGTAACGAATTTACTGTTAGTCCTTTTGAAAGCTCATACACCAATAAAGCGAAAAAATCAGAGTAGTAAACAAAGATAAAACGGACAGGAGAAATAACAATTTGTGATATATTGGAATCTAGTAACACACAACAAACGTTTTGTAATTTGTACCGGCACTTCATAAATGTAAATTGTAGAAACTTCCCATTTAGTGTCTCCCTCCCCCACCTCCCAACCTCCCATTTGCACCTCCGCGGTGAGGGGCCGCGAACAGAGCCGACTTCGCCCTACATCCCCACGATAAACTTATCTACACAAATAATGCAATAATACTATTTTCATAGATTTTCAGGACTTTTTACGATAGTCATTCTAAAGAATTCAAGCTCATAAATCATATATTGTGTTGCAGCTTCTGCTATGAAATAATATATAAATATTGTTTTTATTTCTAAGTCAAAACTGTAACCCAATTAAATTATATGAATCCTTTGTAGCTGACTTCAAAAAAATTGTATTGCTTTTTTTTGTTACACGATATCTTCACCCATGATGTACTGATTTTAACGAAACTTATATAAACAGGTTTCAATAGGATTTAGCTTAAGTTAATCTCATTTTAATTTGAAGACAAAATTCTGATAATGATGAAATTTTAATGTTACTATAAGTATAACTATTAGAGGGCATTCTAGTTGTATTGTTACTTAATCCTCACATAATGGCCAAATAATTAAACTTAAAAATAAACATACTTAAAAAAATTGCTAATCAGTATTTCGAAGAATTTTAACCCCGACTTCGTAAGCTAAGAAGAATGTAAAGCCTCTACAATAATCTACTAAGGCAAATAAATATATTCACAATAGTTAAATGTTAATTTCAAATTTCAATAATTAAAAAACTTAAATGCAATGGAAAAGTTATTTATACTGTGATCGTGTAGTGCAGCACAATTTCACTATCGCACATCACGACAAAACTCGCGATGCAATCTATACCATTTGGGTGACTGGCGGTCCACCACTGGTGATTTAAAATAAGTTTACTTCCTCTCACAACTTCGTTGTGGAACCGATTACCACCAGAGATTTTTCCGGACTGATACGACTTAGGGACCTTCAAGAAAAGATCCTACTCCTTTGTAAAAGGCCGGCAACGCATCTGCAGTTCACCTGGTGTTGCAAATGTTAATGGGCGGCGGTAGTCATTTACCATCAGGTGAGCCGTTGCCCCCCCCCCCTCCTCCTTTAGAAAAGGTAGATTTCTATTAGTGTGTTAGTGCTGTTTTTAAATTTAATTTGGTTATAATTGGATAAAAATTTTTATTGCACCTATATCGTGAAGGCGCACGCAGGTTTACACTTGTTCCGTGCGGGGTTCCAACTTGCATCCCTGTAGCAACGCAACCACTACTGAGCCGTCAACAAGAGATGTATAAACGATTTGTAATAGTTTTAGTATTATTTATCATTCTATATTTTTGTTGTATTCATGTAAATACGAGTATAAGATTTTCCTTGATTGGTCGGTAACTTTTTGACAACGAAAAGTTCAATTTGCTCGATGCAGTTGTCTTTCAGTTTGACTTGTTTGTTGGGCGATTACTTACTCGTAAACGATTGGGAGTATGCGATTATTACATAGAAAAATACAATACAATACAATACAATACTCTTTATTGTACACCAACAAAACATAAATATAACAAATAATGAAAAAATAATGAGGGATAAACAAAAGGCGGTCTTATTGCTACATAGCAATCTCTTCCAGACAACCCAGAAGAGGAAATTAATAAAAAATAAAAATAAGATTAATGGGTAGGGTGCACTAAATTAGACAAAAAAAATACAACTTATATACTATAAAATGACAACATACTTAAGGTATATTAGTGACCATAACTAAGAGGAGAAAGAGAGAGGAGTTAAAGAGACAAATAGTGTTCCTTAATTTGTTTCTTGAACACATTTAAAGATTGAGCACTTTTAATGGACTGGGGTAAGGAGTTCCAGAATCTTACTCCAAGAACAGCAAAAGATTTATCATAAAATGTCGAGGAGTGTACAGGACATTGGAGCGAAAGGTTTTCTTTGGACCGTAAGGAAAAATTGTGACAAGAGCTAAGAAATTTAAAACGTTCTTTCAGATAGGGAGGACTTGATACATTAAATAAGACGCAGTAGAGCGCAGAAAGTATATGAGTATTCCGACGAAGACGGATTGGGAGCCACTTGAGTTTAGTGCGGTATTCCGAGACATGGTCATATTTACGAAGCCCAAATATGAACCGTATACAGAGATTTTGGAGTCGCTCAAGTTTATTAAGTTGCTCCTCAGTGATATCAAGGTAACAAATGTCAGCATAGTCGAAGATAGGGATTAGCAAAGATTGTGCAAGCGTAATTTTGGTGGAAATGGGTAAAAAGTAGTTAAGCCTTCGGAGTGAAGCATAAGCCGCAAACATTTTTCGGCTTACTGCGTTAATTTGGGGTGTCCAAGACAGACTGGAATCCAAAGGGATACCTAAATTTTTAACTACTTCATTATATGGAATAAGAATACCATTAAATACAACGGGTTGAATTTGACATTTTTTTAGTTTTGGAAATAGTTCTTGAACTTCCAATAATTATAGCTTGCGATTTTGAAGGGTTAACCGTCAACCCATAAGATCGTGTCCAGTCGAGAATAAAAGCCAGATCCTTGTTGATACATTCAACAGCTTTGGCAAGATCTTCGATGGTTGTTTGTAAATATATTTGAAGGTCATCTGCATACAAGTGGTAGAGAGAAGATATTTGGGATGTAATAGTATTAATAAAGATTGCGAATAATAGAGGAGATAAGACACCACCTTGTGGAACGCCAGCTACGGTATCAAGCCACGAAGAAAGTCTATCTTGGACACGAATACGTTGCCGGCGCCCGTGCAAATAACTATGAAACCAGGAAATTGCAGTTGATAATAGATATGTTAAGACAACGCAGAATCCCTAACAGGATATCATGATCAACAGTATTGAAGGCATTGCTGAAATCCAGTACTGTGACTTGATGATTCTCCGTACCGTGACGAATGTCGTCGGTGATTTTTAATAACACCGTAGTCGTACTATGACCAGATCTAAAGCCAGATTGGAGAGGACTAAGGATGCCATTTCTTAAACAAAAGGAATTAATTTGTTGTTGGACAAGGCGTTCTAAAACTTTGGAAAGGAAAGGAAGAATTGAAATAGGACGATATTCAGAAAAACTTGAAGGATTTGTATTTTTAGGTAAAGGTATGATTTGAGCGTCCTTCCATTGGGAAGGGAAAGAAGATGAGGATATGGAAAAGTTTAAGATATGGGTTATAATAGGTATTAAAAAGTCCAACAAGGGAATGATCATTTTACGACTCACATCATCACTTCCGACAGCGTCGGAATGGATAGAGAGTATGTGTTTCCTAACATCACAATCTGCAAATTGCCTAAACACAAATGGAGAAAAGTCAGGAGGGAAAACGATGAAAGTTGAGTAAATGTTGCTGATTTTGCCATATTGTTCAGGCAAGAAACGGAAGAAAAATGCTGATTAAGCAAATTTAAATCAACGTTATTTGGAATAGGACATGAACGAGTTTTCCCAACTCCAATAGACTTTAAGAAGTTCCAAATACGACATGGATCTTCGTTTTGTACTGATTTATGGATGTGGCGGCGTCGTAAATCTCTACACATCTTGTTGCATTGATTTTGCAGGAGTCTGTACTTCTCCCGAATCCTGTCATTCTTAGGATCTGACTTGTAACTCGACTTTGCACTATTCTTCCTGCGGATTAATCGTTTAAGATCTTCGGTCAACCACGGAGCTGGAGGATGACGTATTCGCACTGGGCGGACAGGAGCATGAGCATCATAAAGTTGAACAAGAAGTGAATTAAACAATGGTACCTGTTCGTCAACATCACAAGCCTTCATTATAACGCTCCAGTCTATATTAGCAGCGTCTTTTTGAAGCTTATCCAAATCCATTTTCTCAAAATTACGCTGCAGAAGTATCCTTGATTTGGCTTTGGGTGGTCTTATTTTATAAGATAAAATACTAATAACACGTAAGCCAATAAATAATATATATCATATCATGACGTTGATATGTACACACACTTCCACTTAGTAACGGGTAAAAAACACCGAGGGGCAGCACTGCCGCCTTCCCAGTATACTGAACATAAGCAAATAAGCAGTAGCTTAGACTAGGTACAGTTTGAAACGTGTTCCACTTGTATATGTTACTTTGAAATAGTGAAACTTACTATCTGAGCTACCACGGCTCTAAAAATTAAACTATAATCAAATTATTTGGACTTATGTATTTCCAATTTCATTAAAATTTATTCACTGAATAAAATAAGATACATTTTGTCGGTATCTACCTACCAAAAATAAAACTAACTTTTTGAACTTTTCTACTGTCCTTTTCCACTGTTTAGGATCTCGTTTTCGTTTACTGGCCTTATTCAGAGGCACTATACTTTCTTCGATCTTTTCCCCTTTTCTCGCTTTTCTCAACAAGAAACAAGATAATTCTCAACCGAATCTTCAGTGATATTCTACTATAACTGTTTGAGCGCTTTTGCTAGACATATTAAGTAAATTCGTTAGTGCAAATTTCTGTGGTATTATGGAATAATATTTGTGGTATATAGTAATATTTTAATTGGAACCTATATAATGTCGAGTAGCGATTAAAATACATCAAATCGCCTAAGCGGGTAAAGTTATGTAAAGGACGAGTAAAAGATATTATAATAAAATCTTTCAAGGGATATTCCAGTCACTGCAGTAATAGCAAGTCATCAACGATCTATTTTCAAATGGTGTGTTATAAAAATTATAGAATAGATTTTTTTAATTTATTATAATGAGAGATTTAGAATATCTCAGTATAATAAGTTTAAACATGTGATTAATTGTTACATAAGCTAAAAATGTTATTAAATATTAAGTTTAAAAGAAGTTACAGTCATCATACGAGTAATAAGTTTATTTTTATTTTTAAGTTTCTTTATAAATTGACTAGTAGTAATGAAAGTTAAATTGATGCAAAAACCAGGAATGTCATTAACTTATATTACTTATGCTATAGAGTTTAGTTATTAGTTTCAGACATTTTGCAATAATTACTAAAATATAAAATTACTAAAGTGTAAAGATATTCATAGTTACTTTGCAACCATCCGCTGAATAAAAAAATTGCAAAGTATTATAGTTATATATATATATATATATATATATATATATATATTTTTTTTTTGAGTATAGTTATACATATCTTTATTAATGGATTTCAGCAAAGTAACGCCTGATTCTATTAATTACTAAAGTATATTTTAAGTACAACGTGGTGTAGTTAATTCTCCTACATCGCGACTACACTGCGATTATTTTTGTATATTACGACAGCTACAGCCTATATACGTTCCACTGCTGGCACAGGTCTCCTCTCACTTCTGAGAGGGTTTTAGGGCAAGGAAATTTGTATATTACGTCTTTTTTTAGTTTTGAGTCACTAAAGGAAACGTCTTTAATCAAATGCTAATGGAACGAATTTTATCGAGCTTTGTTTAGTCTTTAATTTCTAAATTTGTATCAACGCAGTTTCCAAACAAGTTAAATTCTGTATTCAACGCACACACCGTCCATCGTTCTGAATGTATAGAGGTTGCAATTCAAACTTGAGTATGGATTACGTAGAATTTCTGAAGATTCGTGTCGGGTCTAGCGACTAGTTGACTTATGGGTTGAAGAACACCGTGTAGCCGAAAATGGACCTCAATCTTTTATCAGTGTTTCTTTAAGTATGCAACGGTTTAAAGACACAGGTTTTTCACATTTTAGAGGATAAATGAAATATGTAATAAATAACAATATATTACATATTTCATTTATCCCCAAAATTTTTCTTATATTGTATTTATTCTTTCAGTCATTGCAGTTTATCGAATGCCCAAAATTTTTTTTAAAAACGTTTCCCCCACACTAGGTTTTTCTCCTGTATCGTGGTGGCAGTTTACAAACATAAATTGCACAAAAACAAGCATCCTGACCCGAAACAATTACTTGTAGGTCATACAAATACTTGTTCCGTGCGGGATTCGAACGCTATAACTCATTGCTAAGCTACTGCACCACGGAGCCGTCAAACTGCTGAACATAGGCCTCCCCCATAGATTTTCTTTAAGGGCCATAGTTTTGCCACAGTTGTCACGCTTGGCAAGCGAGTTAGCCAACCGCAGTATTTTTATTATTTCAAACTACTACTTTCAAGATTCTGCTGTGTATCTGCTGTTTCAATTCCTCTGACATCACCGTGCATCACAGGCGGGTTGATATGGGGTAGCGGAATATCTTAAGCCGCCACTCCAGAACACAACACTATGTGTTACGTAAAGTTATCCTGTCCAAGTATATCATGGTAAACTTAATTCACTAATGTTGTAAAATAGCATAAGTGTAGTAGAGCCATGCTGCAGGTATATTAGTAGTATAGTTATAGCACAAATGGGTCGGCTGGACCGAGGAAGGACCACGCTCTCACAGAATACCAGCGTGAAATAGCAGCTTAATGCTACTGTGCTTCGTATGATGAGTTTAGAGAACCGGAGACCCTTTTTACTGGAAACCAGGCATTCCATCTAAGTCCTCACGGGTGACAACGCATCTGCATTTTGATTCGTAATCGTGGATAGATTTAGATGTCTATGGGCCACAGGAGCTACTTACCATCAGGTGAACTGTGTTCTCGCTTGTCACCCTATCCTATAAAAAAGAGACATATTTTTTCGACAATCGCTTATGCCGTCAAAGATAATTATTTGTGTTTCTAGTCAAAATAGGCAGAAGCTTCGCTCTTATTATTGTTCGCAATTTTTTTCCCCAGATGCTCTTTTTTATTGTAGGTAATAAATAATAATCGCATGCAGTTAAATCTAGGTTGTATAATGGATGTTAATATGAAAGCCCATTCTTTGTACATTAACCATCGCAACATACGAATATGTCGTTTGTACAAAGCACGTCTTTGCTCAATTTTCCCTCACACCTTTTCGCCCTCACAACGTCATTTTTAATCAATCGAAAGGCTTTTTCCTGAATCCTTTTTGTATAAAAGTAAATTGACAGACGAAGTGCAATACGTGGTCACCCCTGATGACTAACATGTAATGCCGGTATCGGTAAAAAGGGTCCACGGCTACCATAACAATATCCGTAATTTATTTTCATTATACTCTTAAACTTGACCTAAAACCCTCTCAGAAATATGAGGAGGATTGTGCCCAGCTATGGGACGTATATAGGATGTAACTTTAACTTTTAACTTTAACTTTCTTCTACACATATTCATATACTTCACACTTGCGGAGATTCAAAATCAACCTTTTTTATGCTTTAAGGCCATTGAGTTATACAAATTTAAGGCAGACAAATTAATCGCGCCGTGCAAGTGGGGTGTAATCGTGACAATGATAAATTTAAAAAGTGTCTCACATTATTTATTTTATAAAATTATATAACCAAATAGTAAGTGGGTACGGGCTGATGAACTCATTCAACCCAAAGATTTAAATAGTTAGATGCGCCTTCATCTTGAAATCTGTGTCATTATTTTTGGATGTATTCTTCTGCAATAAAATAATACAATAGTATCATCTCTTATTGTCTTACAGAAATTGTGTATACTACTTTCTCTGTCGCACAAATGAGCACTGATTGCGAATGAATGAGCTCATTCATTTGAGAGTGGAGACATTTCGGAGTTGTCGTACTATAGTAAGATCTAACTATTTAAATCTTTGATTCAACCAACATCAAACAAAGGGGATCACAGGTATGTTGTCACCACTACAATGAAATGTCTCACAGCCTGTAACTATATTGCGCACTGCTGCTCCGCAGTAGAAATACGTTAGAGGGAACAACCTAGAAGGAATCTGAGGCAGAAAAGGAATACCACATAGTAAAGTAGGTAGTAGAGCCAGCTGCAGCTATATTATGGTTGTAGCAAGAATGGGTCGGCTCGACCGGAGAAGGACCACGCTCTCACAGAATACCAGCGTAAAATAGCAGCTTAATAATGCTGTGTTTCGTACGGTGAGTGTAGAGATCATCATCATCATCATCATCATTACAGCCCTTCACGAGTCCACTGCTGAACATAGGCCTCCCCCAAGTAATGCCACAAAGCACGGTCCTGAGCCACCTGCATCCATCGACTTCCTGCATGTCTTACCAGGTCGTCACTCCATCTAGGGTCGCCCTACACTACGCCTACCGGTACGAGGCTGCCACTCGAGAACCTTTCTTCCCCATCGGTTATCGGTTCTTCGAGCTATATGGCCGGCCCATTGCCACTTCAGCTTACTAATCCGTTGGGCTATGTCGGTCACTCTGGTTTTACTGCGGATATCCTCATTTCTGAGTCTATCACGCAGTGAAACTCCGAGTATAGCCCTCTCCATAGCTCGCTGAGCGACCTTGAGCGTCCTCATACGGCCAGCGGTGAAGGACCACATCTCAGATACGTAAGTCATCACTGGCAACACGCACTGGTTGTACACTTTAGTTTTCAGAGATTGAGGTATACCTGACGAGAAGATGTGACGTAATTTCCCGAACGCTGCCCAGCCGAGTTGAATCCGTCGATTGACCTCTCGGTCGAAGTTGGACTTACCTAGTCGGACTATTTGTCCCAGGTAAACGTACTCGTCAACAACTTCGAGCATCGTGATCCCAACAATTACCGGCATAGGTGTGACATGGACATTAAACACGATCTTTGTTTTGACCATGTTCATCTTAAGACCTATCCGTTGGGAGACACCATTGAGGTCATTGAGCATAGTGCTAAGGTTCTCCAGCGATTCTGCCATAAGGACTATATCGTCGGCAAATCGAAGGTGAGTGATGTACTCGCCATTGATGTTAATACCGTATCCTTTCCAGTCCAGTAGCTTGAAAACGTCTTCCAACGCAGCGGTGAAGAGTTTCGGGGATATAACATCACCCTGTCTTACACCTCTCTGCAGTTGGATAGATTTCGTACTCTGGTTCTGTACTCGGAGAGCTATCGTAGCCCTACTGTACAAACACTTCAGCAATTCAATATACCGACAGTCAACTTGGCACCGCTGAAGAGACTGTAGCACCGCCCAAATTTCGACGGAATCAAAGGCTTTCTCATAGTCCACATATGCCAGGCAAAGTGGCAGATTGTACTCTTCGGACTTCTGTACAATTTGCCGAAGGGTATGTATGTGGTCTATGGTACTGAAGCCTTATCGGAAACCGGCTTGTTCGGGAGGCTGGAAGTCGTCGAGTCTGCGTGCGAGACGATTCGTAATGACTCTCGAAAACAGCACGTAGACGCGGCTCAGAAGGGAAATTAGTCTGTAGTTCTTCAAGAGAGCGTTGTCGCCTTTCTTAAAGAATACCGCGCTTCTGCTCCACGCCTCCGGAGTAGTGCCACCATGGAAGACGGAATTGAAGAGCTTCTGAAGGACTTCAAGTACCGGTGTTCCACCCGCTTTCAGAAGCTCCGCTGTAATTCCATCTCGCTCAGACTGACGTCCGGGATATCATCGGAATAGTGTCGGATAAGACTCGCTCTTGGATCGTTACTCACACTTGCGTGTGGCTCCAACGATGATGTGTACAGCTGCCCATAGAACCTCTCAATCTCACTCAGAATCTCAGGTGTCCTGGAAACGATGTTGCCACACTCAGTCTTCAGCCTTGACAGTTGGCTCTTTCTGGCAGACAGATCTCTGGCAAAGACTTTGGAGCCCTGGTTGGCAACCGCAGTTTTTTATTATAACACAGTTGTTATCAGAAAGATGCTGCTGCCCATCTCCTGCCTCTCTCCCTCTGTCGCCTCTTACGACACCCACGGGAAGATATGGGGTAGTGGATATTCTCAACCGCCACTACACGGGGTAGTAGAGATCTGGAGACTCTTTTTTACTGGAAACGAGGTATTCCATCTTAGTCCTCAAGGGTGACAACGCATCTGCGTTTTGTTTCTTAATCAAGGATAAATGTGGATTTCTATGGTCCACAGCATTCACTCAGCATCAGGAGAACTGTATGCTCGTTTATCACCCTTATCCTATAAAAAAGTAATTGAGTGAGCAGCATTTTTGGAAAGGCTTTGGATCATACATTGCGTGTTAGATGACTACACATGTCCTATTTTTTTTTAATGTTCCTGGACTTGCAGATGCCCTCCTCACGTTTTTCTCTATCGCTGAGTAAACAAAAGTCACACCTGCAATTAGCAATTTCATTGATACTGTCATCATCGTACATTACGTTTTATAACTGGGAACAAGCATTCTCTTTTAAGTGGGTTTGTATGACTGAAAGAATCCGCCGCGACACCCAAATGTAAGTTGGCGGAAATATTTATAATTCAACTCCACGCAATCGATACAGGTTTCCTCGTGATGTTTTCCTTATTGCCAAATATGTAAGTACTTTATATCGTAACTAACAGTTTTATTACGGTGGCGATAGAACTCCGTTTGCTCGCGTAACTACGAGTAGCGCTTATCTTAGCTACCTCGGCTCGCTGTATGTATTATGTATAACTGAAATATTTCTTCCCGGTTTGAGTACTTGTTCATGTGTAATTTATGTTTATAAAATACGTCCACGGCTTAGAAAAAAATTGCGCTAATTGAAATGAATGAAAATGAAATAAAATTACGACATAAGAAATCAAAATTTATTTTGTTGAACGTGGACATATTTTTAATCTAATGCCATATTCATAATTTAATTTTGATTTACTTATTAGAAGCGCTCTAACTAAGCACGGATCGTTTAAGAAACATCTGTATACTAGAGGTGTCACTCACAGCCCTCTTGGCAGAGCCAGCACGGAGTGCGAAAAGACGGCTCACGTCCTCCTGAAGTTCTCTGCAGTCGTCAGTTACAGGCTAAGTACCTCAGCGTACCGAGATCGCTCCCTGGGATCTTTGGCGACATCAGAAAATTGTTAGGATTCCTCGAGGAGCAAGGATTGCTCAAATTATTATTCTATTCATTATCAGAAATAATTTTCACTTGATTCTGCATCACTTGAAATGTGGGCAACGATCTGTCTATTACGGACTATCTTTCTTTGCCTGTCTGAGGTTAAATGCAGTATCCGCTTGATTGCAAATATTTAACCTTATTTCAATTTTTTATTTCAGTTTGATTCAGCGTAAAAGCTAGGATAAGGTAAGGTTATTTAAGTAAAACACAAGACAATTTCAATTGTATAATTGTATAAACCTATTGCCATAATTTAGTACTCGAAATGAGATGTTGGAAACGGCTGTGGGAAATGATGATTTTTGAAATACAAATAGGTGTTTTTTTTTTTAATTGAGCTTTAAACCGTTTACAGATTTTGTTTCTCGTATAGGTGATGGTAAATTGTTTCAACATTTAGTGGCCATGGCGCCTAAAACTGCCACTGTGATATGGGATTGCCAGAATTTAATTGATGCTTCGAACATCATTTATTATTTTCTCATTTAAATTTCTGAAAGAGGTATTCCGGTTTTTTTCTGATTTTATGCATCCGAACAGAAATATACGTCCCACTGCTGGGTACTTTATTATTTTGTTGCTTAAATACAATGACTTGGCTAAGGAGCACACTCTTTTAAATATTTTGGAATATTTTTTTACATATTCCCTAAATTCGACGCTAGGATTATATGACCTTTCATTGTAAAGTTCATATAACCTTTGTCTACTCTTATGGACTCCTACTGTCGCCCACTCATTAAATGCCTTGCGATTGTTCAAGGAGAATGTTTTAGAAGTAAAAGTATTATTAAATTCATTGCAAATGAGCTTAAATAATGTTGCATACAAAAAATTTGGATTATTTTGGTATGAAAGTAATGGAAGTTTTTTTACTATGTTACTTCTAAACTTCTCCAAGCGATGTGCATTTACTGGAACAAACACTACTTTTTATCTACTTGCTTTTTGGGAACATAAGGTAATGAAACTAATTGTCCACAGTGATCAGAGCTCAATTTTTGAATTATACATTTATTGAACGGCTTAACATTTATAAAAATGTTATCTATACATGTTGCACTAGATTCAGCAATACGTGTTGGCTCCCAAAATAAATTAAAAAGACCATAAGATTTAAACAATGATCTAAATTTAATATTAGTGGAGGAAGCTTCTAGGAGATTGATATTAAAGTCTCCACATATTACAACAGATTTATTCTGTTTATTAAGCTTAGTGAAAACTTCCTCCATAATTTTTTCAAAAGTATCATATAAAGAACATGGGGGTCTGTAAACGCTCACAACTCAACACATGCCATTTCTACAGTTCGCTCAACGGAGAGGCTCACAATATCTTTACGTTCTTTATATGTATGATAATAATTTACTAGCTAAAATTAAGGAGCCACCTCTTAAAATCGTTTCTCTATTGAAAGAACTGAGCACCTGGTGATTACTAAAGTTAAACATTAAATTATGAGCTTTTAACCAATGTTCAGTAATACATAAAATATGAATATTGTTGCTATTTAAAAACAATTCAATTTCTAGCTCTTTGCCTATCATGCCTTGTATATTCTGATGCACCAGGTGTAAACAATTTTTATTATCATTTTGTGGAGTTATACAATTGCAACTATTAAGGATTTGTAAGCTACATTCTAAATTATTTAAATTATTATAACTGCTAGAGATTACCTCTATTGTCTCATTTTCTAATTTAAATTACTTAAATTACAGGCCTCCTCTAATTTTTGAAAGGGTTTTAGGGTAAGTTTTACTAGAGCATAATGAAAATATCATTATGCTCTAGTAAAACTTACGGATTTTTATTACGGATATTGTTATTGTAGCCGTGGATCCTTTTTACTGATAACATGGTATTACATAATGATTTCTTATATTTACGCGAACACTACACAATGAAATAATACTAACTTTTACGGATTTTATCGCGTATATTTAACTATAAATACCCAACGTTTCGAGCGCTTTACAGCACCCATGGTCACGGGGAGGACTGAGATGTTCAACGTCC
Source organism: Parnassius apollo (assembly GCA_907164705.1). Classification (NCBI taxonomy): domain Eukaryota; kingdom Metazoa; phylum Arthropoda; class Insecta; order Lepidoptera; family Papilionidae; genus Parnassius; species Parnassius apollo. The sequence goes on along the minus strand of CAJQZP010000246.1, from coordinate 895,394 downwards.
AAAAGTCATAGTTAACAGCGGTTACCATAGATAAAAATTTAACTTTTGTTCCGATCTACACAGTATGAACTTATGGTATCTTGAAGTCTTGCAGTTGTATGCTTAGGTTGGGATTTAATTTTATTTATTATAGGATCCCAAGCAGATCGTAGCTCCCAGCCATTTTCTCTATTGAAATTAGGATGTTTTTTGATTTCAATAGCCTCGCGAATCATCCTTGGAAGGAATCGGTGTTCTTTAGCGAGGATTTGTGGTCTATCAAATCTGATATAGTGACGGGGGCGATCCGGTTCTCTAAACTCATCATACGAAACACAGTAGCATTAAGTTGCTATTTTATATCGCGATAATACCTTCGTGTGCAAAACCTCCCAAGTTGTATGGGTTACCAAAAATACACAAACCTAACGCTCCATTACGTCCAATAGTGAGTCAAATCGATTCGCCAACGTACAGATTGGCTCAACACTTAGCCAAAATATTATCACCACTCAGAGGACACACAAGAGCACATACTAAGGATTCATACCATTTTGTCAGTGAGATAAAAGACCTACGTCTTGCTGACAATGAAACCATGGTCAGTTTTGATGTTCAGTCTCTATTTACATGCCTACCTGTTGTAAGACTGCATCTCAATTATAACTAGGAAACTAGATGAAAATAACATGCCACCAGAATATGCAGTGCTACTAAGACATTGCCTTACATCTGACTATCTATTGTGGAAGGAAGAGTTTTACAAGCAAGTAGATGGTGTTGCGATGGGCTCACCTGTATCTCCCATTGTCGCCGATATATTCATGGAAGACTTTGAGGAGAAAGCCCTCCTTACTGCACCTGTTACCCCAAGGTTCTACAAGTGGTACGTAGACGATAATTTCACAATTTTACCATCAGACAAAGTAACTGCATTTTTAGAACATCTTAATTCCATAAACCCTAAAATTCAATTTACTATGGAGTTAGAGGCAAATAATTCCTTAGCTTTCCTAGATGTGTTAGTCATCCGAAATCCTAACAACACCATAGGTCATACTGTGTATAGAAAAAAGACCCATACAAACCGATACTTAAATGGTGAATGTCACCATCATCCTTCACAGTTAGCTACCGTGGGCAAATCTTTGTTTCAGAGAGCACGAGGGATCTGTGACAGCAAACACCTGGCTGCCGAGCTTCAGCACGTCAAGCAGGTTCTGCACGACAACAAGCTCCGGGTCCCGCGCCTCCGTCACAGTGACCGAGTGAAGCCGGCCACAGTCGAGCGTGTGCCTGCTATACTACCATATGTCAGAGGTGTCACAGACAAAATTGGCTACATCTTGAAGCAAGCTTCTATTAGAACATTCTACAAGCCGCCGTAGAAGATTAGTCAGTTCTTACTATCCGTCAAGTGTCATATTCCTCTACAAGATGCAGGAGTGTAAGTAGTTAGGTTGTACCAGTTCTGGCGCACGACGTTCGTCGACTACCAATCCTAAAAAAAAAAAAAAAAAAAAAAAAAAAAAAAAAAAAGTTTTGGCATGCTCTGATCACGAATCTGCGGTCCATTTTTGCGTAGGATGCACGGTTCCGGAGATGAGCAGATCAATTAACTCTTATCTAATTGATATCCGCTACGAGCCTCAACCGTCATTAGCGCTCCATTGTCCTTATCTACTTATCTATTGTTGATTGACTACCGTCATTATCTATTATTCGTCAGCGTGTGGGTCGGCTTATGCTATTGTATTATACTCCTTTGTTCCTATCTACAACACTAATCTGAATCATCAATAAAACACATTACCTAATTTTGTTAAAATTTTTATTTATAAAATACAAAATCTTATTACTTATTATCTATAAAATAGGAGCGAAACATCTCATCCACTAAAATATTGTTGTACAATGTGTTCTCTGTAAATATACTCGTAAAACTATGCATTGAACATCCCTGAAACTTATATAGCAAATACATTAAGCAATATTCGCCACAAACTGAAGTCCACTCATTCTGAATCCTATCAACATTCCAGTTCCATCTTTTACAATTTCTTTTAAAAAACTCTAGATGATATCGTACAGGTGCTCGTCCGAATGAATCAAAATATTGACCGACGTCATTCGTATCGATATATAATGCTATCCAATGTGACCTTGGTTCTATCATCTGTATCCAAATTGCATATTATATACGTTGGTACGTGGGTGTACATGGGTAGTTTATTGGCAGCATAAACATTATTTTCTAGAGTGGGGTGAATCTTTTTCAGATGTTGTTGTACATCTAGTGTATCCATAATATTACTGCTATTAGTAGATTATTACAGTACCAATCTACTCAACGACTAATATAGGAATGATCAATTATAGTGATATCTAAATATTAAATTGCTTTCTTTGTGTTATACAAAACGTATTTGAGTCACCAATACACTGAACAAGACACGACAGGAAGGACGTAGGAATGTAGAGATAAGCAACAGAATGTAAGGTAAGCTTGTTGACGCATAAAGATACTATCAATTCTACTGCAGAAATTCTTTAGATTAGAATTATTACTCACTGGTACTATATAAGACCAAGCAACTGCAGTCATGGAGTTAGTGTATGGTCGTTTGACCGCAGTGGATCTATCAATACTACGTTTGTGTTACTTCAACGCATCAAAGGCCATGGATGTAAGTGTTTATTCTATTGACAAACTTACTTTTCTTTCTGTTATTTTTTTACGTGTGTATGATTTAGAGTTTACAAATTATATTTAAATATTATGTGTGTGTATATGGTTAAGCCGTGGTAGCTCAGATGGTTAGCGCAAAATGTAAAATTCATAGTACACGACCCGGGTTCGATCCCCGCCGGCACCAATTAAATTGTTAATTACAATTTTAAGTGCTGATTTACCACGTGCTCAGCGGTGAAGGAAAACATCGTGAGGAATGCATGTCTGAGAAAATTTCGAAGGCATGTGAAGTTTGCCAACACGCATTGAGGTATCACAGCGACCATTTCCTAGCCCTAAAACCCTCTCAGAAATGAGAGGAGGCCTATGTTCAGCAGTGGACTTTAATAGGTTGTAACTTTAGCTTTTTTTAACTTTTATGATTAAGTGTTAACAAATTGATATTAACATGATAACTGTGTTGTTGCAGAAATCATTGAGCTTCGATGAAAATACCTATAAACAGTATTACTACTCACCACTCTCCCCTCAAGAAGAGAGTGATGACATCGTCATTAATAATAACACATGCGATGGTGGAAAAAGAAAATCGCAATCGATTGATCATTTTTTTGAAGCTGAATCAAAAATAAAAAAAGAGGAAGCTGTTATCATCAACCGTAGCACGAGCCGCTAGAGATGGTGTATCATACATTTCTACTAATTCTGACGACGGAGACCAAGCGACGCATCTCATCAAAATTGAAATGTACGATATGAAGAAGCTATCCAAGATTCCAACTACTGATCATTGGAAACATGCTTCCACGAGGATTAAATATTACGTAAAGACTAATAAGGATAGCATCTACGACAACACAAACGCCCTCGTATATAATATTACAAAGACAATAGCAGAAAGTGAAAAAGTTAAAAAATACTTTTTTAACAATGACAGTCATTAGCTGATCATTAGTGAATGTGATTCTGATTACTTAAATTACTTCCGTGTACTCATTATATTCTATTTCTAATCCTTTGTTAGACTTAAATATCGGACATTATTTGAAATTTGGGTATCAGTTGGTCTACCAACACTGAACTGTTACTTACTCTGCTACCTATTTTCTTCTTTACTATAAGGATGGCAAACTTCAGTGAAGTGTGCACCAGTGCTTTCTTCTCCACAACCATGGAAGAGAATACGGAACTATTCAACAGCGAATTAAATCAGGATTTGTCTAAAGTTTGTGATGAAATGAAGAAGGATCAACTGTTCGATTCATCGTATGATGATGAGTTGTATAATCACTGTGCGATGGTTGAAACACAGTTTAAGTAAGTAAAATAAACATTCATTTCGATCATAATTTACACAATGTCTTGTACAGTTTTTAATAAATTTAAACATTTTAGTAGTCAACCACTACAACTTGGAAGAGGAACGAAGCGAACGAGCAGCAAAGAACCCAAGATCATCAAAAAACCAACAACGGAAGCAGAAGCGCCTACCTCTGCAGGGAACAGTATCAGTAACGAAGATCAAGTGGAATGTCTAACGTGTCATATATTTATCAAGAAACGGTATTTAGCTAATCATTTTAAAAGTAATGTTCACAAAAATAATCTTTTAAATTCACATAATTCTTTATCCAACGTTAGTGTTATTGAATCTGCTTTTGGAAATAGGATTTTAACTTATAAAATCAAGAGTAGAGTAGATAGTTCGACATTGGTAAATTTTGAAACTCCTGAACTATTTTTAAATTCTATTAGAGATGATATTTTATTTTTAATACAAGAGTGTATTCATCAACACATAATTTTTAAAGTAAACTTCATATTGCATGCTGATTTTGTTCAACAAACTAAAGATACTTTTAAATTCACATAATTCTTTATCCAACGTTAGTGTTATTGAATCTGCTTTTGGAAATAGGATTTTAACTTATAAAATCAAGAGTAGAGTAGATAGTTCGACATTGGTAAATTTTGAAACTCCTGAACTATTTTTAAATTCTATTAGAGATGATATTTTATTTTTAATACAAGAGTGTATTCATCAACACATAATTTTTAAAGTAAACTTCATATTGCATGCTGATTTTGTTCAACAAACTAAAGATATTCATGATACGTTCGATTTTCAAACGGTTAACTATATTATTTGTCAAGGAGATGACTTAAATATTTTTTTTCATCTTTAAATGATACAATTACTACTAAAATTAGTGCATTTGAAAAAAAGATAGTGGATGGAGTCTAAAAAACATAAAATCTATAGACATGAATGTTAATAAATTTAACCCCCTACGCGGTACTTCATACATAGATCTTCCTCGTGACATAAAATTAAAAAAGGCTGTTATAAATGTAAAAAGCAAGGATTATTTTTGTTTTAAATGGGCGTTACTCTCGGCGTTATATCCCGTAAACAAAGACGCGGATCGTGTATCATCGTACGTTAAACATGCAAATAAACTTAAATTTAATGGTATTTCCTTTCCAGTTAAAATTTCTGACATAGCAAAAGTAGAGAAATTAAATGATATTAGTATTAATGTTTTTGGGTTAGAATATAATAAAGAAAAACGATGTAATTCTATAGTAGGTCCATTATTTTTAACAAAGTGTCGTAAAGATAGACATATCAATTTATTATTTTTTTCCAAGGATACAAAAAATCATTATTGTTACATAAAAAATTTATCGCGGATAGTTAGTAAACAAATTTCAAAAGACGGTCACATCATGTACATTTGCGAAGCATGTCTACTTCACTTTCCATCTCAGGAAAGTTTAAATAACCATGAACAATACGATTGTGCCCACATTTGTACGGAATTACCAAACAGTGAAACTTTAAAAAAAAAGAATTGGTTTGGTCAACCTATTTCAAATGATAAAATTAAATTTGATAGTTATGAAAAAAAGTTGAAGATACCATTCGTAGTTTATGCTGATTTTGAAGCATTTTTAAAACCAATAGAATCATGTTCTAACGATCCTTCCAAACCTTTCACACACAATATTCAGAAACATGAAGTACATAGTTTTGGTTATTATATAAAATATTCATATGATGATAAATTATCAAAATATGTAACGTATTGCGGACCCAACTGTGCACAAGTGTTTATGGAAAGTTTATCTAACAATCTCAAAGAAATAAATAGACTTCAAAAATATCCTCCACTTCCGCTAACAAATGAAGCCAAAAACCAAATTTCAAATGCAACCATTTGTCATATTTGTGAAACAGAGTTAGCAAAACATTTTTATGATTTTGATTGGTACACCGGTAGTTTTATAGGTGTTGCTCACGAATCATGTAGCTCGAAGTTCAGGATACCTCGTTATATACCAATATTTTTACACAACCTTAGTCACTATGATGCTCATTTTATTGTTCACGCGTTAAACTTTTGTGATGGTGAAGTCGAAGTTATCCCTCAAAATAAAGAAAAATATATATCCTTTTCCAAAAAATTAAAAATGAATAACCACGAAATTATATTAAGATTCATAGATTCATTTAAGTTTTTATCATGTAAATTAGAAGAATTGGCCAAAAATCTCAGTAATGATCAATTTCAAGAATTACGTAGAAATTATCCTAATGATGAAGATTTCTTTCGTTTAAAACGGAAAGGCGTTCATCCATATGAACTTATGACTAATTATGATAGTTTAAGCCTAACATCGCTCCCCCGAACAAAAATTTTTTTTATAGCTCGCTCACAGATTCCTATATTTCAAATGATGATTACAATCATGCTAAAGATGTTTGGGAACACTTTGGGTGTTGTAATATGTTAGATTATTCAAACCTGTATTTAAAAACAGACGTTTTACTTTTAACCGATGTATTTGAAAACTTTAGAAAGTTATGTATTAATACTTATGATTTAGACCCTGCCCATTATTACACAGCACCCGGTTTAAGTTGGGATGCAATGTTAAAATATACAAAAATAGAATTAGAACTTTTAACAGATTGTGAGAAAATTGCATTTATTAGATCAGGTATCAGGGGTGGTGTATCTCAATGTAGTAATCGTTATGCTAGAGCTAATAACAAATATATGGGGGATTATGATGCAGGGAAACCAAATTCATATATCACATATTTTGATGCCAACAATTTATATGGTTGGGCTATGTCTCAATGTCTTCCTACTGGTGGATTCGAATGGGTAAATCCGAATACAGAATTTAATGTGTCTGAGACATCGAACTTCGGTTTTATTTTAGAAATTGATTTGGAATATCCAGATGAACTTCATGATTTACATTCGGACTTTCCTTTATGCCCCGAAAACATTTGTGCAGGCAATATTAATGAAAATAAACTAGTCCCAAATTTAAATAATAAAGATAAATATGTAATTCATTACAGAAATTTAAAGCAGTGAATAGAAATAGTGCATAGGGTTAAATTAACTAAAATTCATAGAGTTTTAAAATTTAAACAGTCTCGCTGGTTGAAGATGTACATAGATCTAAACACAAAATTAAGAACGTTAGCAAAATCAGATTTCGAAAAAGATTTTTATAAATTAATGAATAATTCAGTCTTCGGAAAGACTATGGAGAATATTGAAAAAAGGGTTAACATAAAATTAGTTACACACTGGGAGAACCAGGGCAAAGCTTTAGGTGCTCAAGATCTAATCGCTAAACCACAATTTCATAGTCTTTCAGTATTTTCGGAAAACCTAGTTGCGGTTCAGTTGCGAAAAACAAAGTTAATATATAACAAACCAATTTATTTAGGGTTTTGCATTTTAGATATTTCAAAAACATTAATGTATGATTTTCGTTATAACTATATGGTTAAAAAGTTTAGTAAAATCAAATTATTGTATACAGATACGGATAGTTTAATATATCATATATTTACAGATGATTTTTACTCTGATATAAAACCTGACCTTTCATCATACTTTGATACCTCAGCTTATGATGCAAATAATATTTTTGAATATCCAAAATTAAATAAAAAGAAATTAGGTTTTTTTAAAGATGAAAATAATGGTAAAATCATGAAAGAATTTGTGGGTTTACGATCCAAAATGTACGCTTTTAACTTAGAGAATAAGACTATAGCCAAGGCAAAAGGGGTAAATAAATGTATCACTAAAAAGATGACCATGGATAATTATAAGTCTTCTCTATTTAATAAAAAAGTGCAATATTATAGTATGCTTAGATTTAAATCAATTAAACACACAATTTTTACACAAAAATTAAATAAGATTGGTTTATCATATAATGACACAAAGAGGCATATTTTAGATAATAATATTGAAACATTAGCTTGGGGTCATTATAAACTGCGTTAAGTGTTGATAGTTTTTAATTTTATGTCTGCATGTAAATAAAATTTGTAGCGAATGTAAAATAATGATAATAGTATAATATGACGTAGAGTTTATTACATATTTAATCGTTGATTTATTGTAAATAATTTAAGTTAATTGTTGTTTATATTTGCGTGTGTATGTGTGCATTTATTTGAGGTTGAGTTGATTGTAAAATTATGATGTACTAATTGTGTTAGAAATAGTATACAGATCATTCTGTTTTATATAATGTTTGCAATATATATTAATTGTTAACACCAACACTTTCATTTTTTATTTCACCCCTTAGAACTTTAGACGTGTGTAATGTTTCACTTTATCCATCCGTTTACTGCTATTGTGGCGGGGCCAAGTGGATGTGGGAAGTCAAATTTTGTAACAAATTTTATAAAATCAGTTACAGAAATATGTAATTGTGATTTTAATCAGATCACATGGTGCTTTGATGAAATGCAACCTTTATATAATTTACCAAATGTTAACTACCATCAAGGAATTCCAAAGAGTAATATGTTTGACGGTGAAAACCCACATCTTGTTATTATTGATGATCTAATGAGAGAGTCCGATGGAAGAATTGTGGATATATTTATAAAAGGTAGTCATCACAGGAATCTTAGTGTATTTTATTTAACACAAAATTTATTTCATCAGGGTAAAGGGCAAAGAGACATATCCTTAAACTCAAGTTATACAATATATTTTAAAAACGCTCGAGATAAAACTCAAATAAGATATTTAGCACGACAAGTGTCACCAGATAACACAAAATTTATTGAAGAAGCCTACAGGGATGCAACTCTAGAGGCGCATGGATATTTAATGGTAGATTTAAAACAGAACACCAATGATTTTTGTCGTATCAAGACAAATGTCTTCCCATTTATTGGTTTCTGTACAGTCTACGTCCCCACAAAAGAGTTTAAATACACCAAGAATCAAACATTTCAAATCATTGCTAAATGATGCATCGTCGACTCACAACGCATAAACATTTGCTAAACGCTTTGCATACGCTTAAACCAAAATATCAAAGAGCATTACTTAAAACGTGTGATGAAGAAGAAATTAACTGTATTTGTGAGTGTATTCATAACGTTTTACAAGGAAAAGTACCTCTTAAAGATCAAGATAAACAAAAATTGAATAAACACAAAAATATACTCCGTCAACTAGTGCGTAAGTGTAAACATAAACTAAGAAAAAAATATAATTATACAAAAAAGGAGGGGCTTTCTTACCAATAATATTAGGTGCAATATTGAGTGGATTAGTGAGTGGACTAGCCAGTTAACATGAAAAATGCAAAGAAAATGATACTTATCGAACCTTGATTGATTGAAAAATTAAAACAAGAAAATAAGGTTAATACGAGTAGTAGTTTATCTCGATTAGATATTGAAATGCAAAATATTATGAATAGTAAGATGGAAGACCGAAAGAAATGGATGTTATATTTACAAACACTGCAAAGATACCTTCATTTTACCGAAGAGGATCGTCAACCACTCAAATTACCAATTTATTCTGATACATCTAATGAAGATTCAAACGAGTCTAGAATTGGTTTTAAAAATAAAGATAGAGATCTAAAAACTTCAGTTGATGCTTAATCTTTGTTGGAGGAGAATCGATCCATCAAAAGTAAAGAAAATGTTGAAAATCCACTTTACACACCAGCTCAAATACTCAGTTTAATACCAAAAACTTATAATAAAAAAGGACAGTTATTATTAAACTTAGTTGAAACAAGTAAAGGTAAAATACATTGGGATAATGAAGGTACAGTCATAATTGATAATGAAAAAATTCCTGGAAGTAATATTGTTGATTTAATAAATGATTCACTAAGACCCTTAAAAAGAAGTGATCCAGTAGGGTGGGATAGATTTGCTGAAGCATTAAAAGATATTAAAGTACCACTTACTTATATTGGAAATCCAAAGAGATGTGAGTTTATTAACCAACTTCAAGCAAAAGATCTGAACAAACCCTCTGAGATTGAATTTCAAGAGTTTTCTACACCGAGCAGTAGAGATAAAAGTCTACAACTAAAATACGTAAAAAGGCTTGAGTGGGAAAAATGGACCCCGTACTAGAAGAAATTAACAGGATTTATTATGATCCATCTAATCCCGCTGGTTTTGGTAGTATTGATAAATTATCAAAAGCCATGAAGGGTAAAATGAATAAAAAGCAAGTAAAGGAATGGTTAAAATCACAAGAAACATACACATTACATAAACCCATTCGAAAAAAATTCCCGCGTAATAGGTACATTCTATCAAATATTAATGAACTGTGTTAAGCTGATTTAAGTGATATGCGAACTTATTCTCAATATAATGATGGTTTCAAGTATATACTTTGTGTTATTGATGTATTTAGTAAATATGCTTTTGCAAGACCAATGAAAAAGAAAAACTCAGAAACAACTAAAGAATGTTTTGAAAGTATATTTACTGAAAGTAATTTAACACCTACTCACATACAATCTGATAAAGGTACAGAATTTGTTTCAAAAGATGTACAAAAATACTTTAAATCCAAAAAGATTAATTACTATACCACTAACAATCCTGACATTAAGGCCAGTATTGTTGAACGATTTCAAAGAACACTAAAAATGAAAATGTGGCGTTATTTCACTCATAATAATACTTATAGATATATAGATGTTTTACAAGATTTAATATACTCTTACAATCACAGCTTTCACTCTAGTATTAAGATGTGCCCATGTGATGTAAATTCCAACAATATTATGACAGTTTGGACTAATCTTTATGAAAGACGGTCAAACAAACTTTCTTTAGAAAATCCTAAACCAAATTTAAATGTGGGTGATTATGTTCGAATAACTAAATATAAACATGCTTTCCAAAAAGGATATGAATCAAATTGGAGTGATGAAATATTTATTATATCTTCAATAATTGATAGATCTCCATGGGTTGTTTATACAATAACAGATTTACAAAATGAACCAATAGTTGGTACTTTTTATGAAAGAGAATTACAGAAAATCACTTACAACCCCACCTCACAATATAAAATAGATAAAATAATTGACACTCGTTACTCAGGTAACAGAAAAGAAGTATTAGTGAAGTGGAAAGGTTATCCAGATAAATTTAACAGTTGGATTTTAGCTTCTAGTTTAAAAGAAATATGAATAAAGAAAGTTTTTATTTAACTTTGCTCAGCAATAGTTCAATGGAATACTTTCCTGATAACAAGACCACAAATTTTTCAACGAAATTACCGAAATCTATTAAATTAGAAGGTGAATGGTCGGTTGGAGTTGTCGAGTTTCAATATCCATGTACCATATTTACTGTTCAAGATCACGAAAATGTTATATACATTACAAAATCTATGTTAATGCCTAATGAAGATAAACCATGCACAGTGTACTACAAAAAACATATTCCAGCTACCAACTATGATAACGTTGAGCATATTTTAAGAGTGTTAAATGGTATCGGAGAGAACTTGAAATTTCGCTATGATGAAATAACAAAATTTGTGTCTATTTCTGTTTTGGATAAAAATATAACTTCCGTAACATTATCACCCAAATTAAGTTTACAACTAGGTTATGAACCAAACAAAAATCTCCTAGAGAGAAGTTTTGCAAAGTGTCCTGCTAATTTACACTTAGGGTTACCATCTCAACTCTTTATATATTGCGACATTATCGATCCTCAGATTGTGGGTGATGTTATGACTCCTTTACTAAGAGTCATTTCATTAGATCCTACAAAATATATTTATGGTGCAAATAAAATGCACGTTTTCTCTCAACCTCACTACTTACCTGTTATGCGAAGAGAGTTCGATACGCTGGAAATAGTTATAAGATCGAGCACAGGACAAAAAATACCATTCCAGTTTGGAACCGTGTGTATTAAACTACATTTCCGAAAATTATAATAATGAATTCTCTTCGTGATCATCATAAATGTCCATATGAAAATTATTATACACATCAAGCTGGGTCAGGAGTTGGAGTAATTTATAAGGGTGCACCATACCAACGCGGTCATGGTATTGGGAGTTTCTTAGGGGGGTTATTTAGATCAGTTTTACCTTTACTTTCAAGTGGTGCTCGAGTGATTGGTAAGGAGGAGTTAAGCGCTGGAGTAGGACTTTTATCGGATATGGTTCAAGCGCGTTCTATGGAAGCCTCAATAAAAGATCGTCTAAAGCAAGTTAGTACGAATTTAAAACGAAAGGCTGATGAGAAAATTGATCAATTTAACATGACAGGATCTGGGTATAAAACTAAAAGAAAACGATTGACCTCGTTCATTCCACCATTAACTGCTAAAGTGAAAGCTGCGAAAAAACTTGGTCTAAAGCCAAAAAATAACAAAGATATATTTTCAAATTAAATATGTCTTTCCTTCATAATCATTCTTGCGAGTGCGTTAAGTCAGAATTGGATTTGTTTGCACTACCGTCTACACAAACTAGCATTGAAAATGGATTGTGGATTCATTATAAACCAATTTCATCTCTTGGTGATGATGGACCTATCGAGTTTCAAGTTCCTGGGACAGGCGATGACTACATAGATTTGTCTCATACATTACTCCACATAAAGGCAAAAGTATTAAATCAAGATTCAACTAACTTGATATCTACTACAATAGTAGCACCTGTAAATAATTGACTGCATTCACTTTTTAGTCAACTTGATGTTTATTTAAACCATAAACTTGTATCACCTCCTAATAATACCTTGTATCGAGCATACATAGAAACCCTTTTAAACTATGCTCCTGCTGCTAAACAATCTCATCTTACTTGTAGTCTTTGGTATGATGATACAGCAGGAAAAATGGATTCTACGGATGGTAAAAACATAGGATTTGTTAAAAGTGTAATAGTGGAGATGAACTGTCCACTATTAACAGACTCCGAGTGGTTTTCTTTAAGGTGGAGAAATGAAACTACTGTTTATGTTTATGAATGTACTGTCGAATGGGATTCGGAATGGAATGGAATATATTTTGCATCAACCTTGCCTATATTTATATGGCTGGCTCACTATTGATTTGCCAATGGTAACAATTAATATTTTGCCTAGCCAATTATATTGCTTATTTTATGACCAATGAAAACTATTTAAAATATACAATTATCTACGTTTCGTTTCCCGGCGTGAGACTTGTTTGTTGTTCACGAAGCTACGTCGCTGGACCGGGCTATATAAGACATGCAGATCGGTGCGCACGCGTAGTCGGCGGGCGGCGGCGGTGTGGAATACAGCTCCGGAACAGCAAGAGGAAACGAACTGCGGCGTTGAAGAAACGGCTCACCATTGGTCGACGGATACGTGACGATAGCGGCGTGTGAAGTCGGTGTGGCGCTGAATGATATTTGCGGCTGCTTCTTGTTTCTTTATAAGAACGTCAAATTATCTATATACAGTCCGCAGTATCTCAGTAGCCAAGAATAATTAGGAAATAAAATGTTTTTTTATTTATTCTCGCCTTCCGCGTTATGGTAGCAGCGGAGTATATATTATTTATTCCCGTTTCGGTTTGATTAATCTGGCTGCTACATCACTCTCCCCCAGCGAAAGCGTACCGGAGGCTTGACGACTCGCCCGTATTTCGTAGTTTTTAAAATAGGTTTCAACTGGGTTGATGTAGATGATGAAGTTTCAAGCTTCCTCGCTGGTGGTTTTGATGATGATGATGAATCCTCTGCAGTATCCTCGTTAATAATATAGGCAGGCTTTAGTCGGTCGATCGATATAATCGTAGATTTCCTTCCGGGTATTTGTAGTTTAAAAGTCTTGCTATTTCTCTCTAATACTTTATACGGTCCATCGTAGGTAGGTTGAAATTGTTTTTTCATTGCGTCGTTTCTTACAAAAACTTGCTTGCATGTTTTCAAATCTTGGTGAATGAATACTGATTTATTATTTCTGTGTGATTGCATTTCGGTGCATTTCAACGATAAGGCTTTGTTAATTGATTCTCGAAGTTTAGTTACGAAATCGTAATCCATTTCTTGTTTGTTTGACGCTGCTGAACTGAAGAAGTCACACGGCAGCCTTATGCTGCAGCCGTAGGTTAGCTGAGCGGCGCTAAGACTAGTGTCTGCACGCGGTGTTGCTCGTAGTCCGAGTAGCACTGTAGGTAGCTCATCAATCCACTTTGTATGTTGAGATAAACGAGTTTTGAGTGCAGTCTTTAATGTACGATGCCATCGTTCGATTATTCCGTTTGACTGAGGATGGTATGCTGTTGTACGCGTCTTCTGTATTCCCATAGTTTGAAGAAGTTTGAGGAATAGGTTGCTTTCGAAATTCCTTCCTTGATCCGTTGTGATGGTTTTAGGTGATCCGAAACGAGTAATCCAATTTTCATAAATTATCTTCGCGACGGATTCGGCTGAAGTATCATCGGTAGGTATTGCTTCTGGCCATCTTGTTGTTCTGTCGATCATTGTTACGAGATAACGATGTCCTTGCGGTGAAGTAGGTAATGGTCCAACGATGTCAACGTGCAAGTGTTCGAATCTCTCCGTGGGTGGAAATGTAGCTAGACTACTTGATGTATGCCTTTGTACTTTGCATTTTTGGCATTGAATGCATTGCTTCGCCCAGTTGCCAACATCCGCTTGCATTGCAGGCCAAAAGAATTTTTCAGTGATGAGTTTTCTTGTTGTTCTAACACCTGGATGACTAATGTTGTGCAGTGCATTGAAGACTTCGCGACGACATTCTTCTGGTATGTATGGTCGCATGGTTGTCGTTGAGGCTTCACAGTATATAGGTAGATGCGTCATTGGCATTGTAACTTGCTTGATGGACAAGTTACCTTGCTTCGATAGATGTTTTATGTTGTCACTATCTCTGTCTTGTGCTGCGGCGATCTTATGATAGTCGATTGATGTAGGGCACGTTACACTGTCGATTGGTACGCGACTGAGTGCGTCGGCAACTATGTTGTCCTTTCCACTGATGTGACGTATGTCGGTCGTGAATTCACTTATGAAAATAAGTTGTCTTGCTCTTCGTGGTGTTTCCGATAGTGATGGTTTCTTTGGAAGTACATATGTTAATGGCTTGTGGTCGGTAAAAACGATCAGGTTTCGACCCTCGAACGTTTTTCTGAAGTGCTTGATAGCCATGTAAATAGCGAGTAGCTCTCGGTCGAATGTACTGTAGTTACGTTGAGTATCGGAGAACTTCTTCGAAAAATATCCAAGTGGTTGCCATTTCCCATTGCTGTATTGTTGGAGAACTGCTCCTGCTGAGAGATCGGATGCGTCGCTGAAGATAGCAAGGGTTGCTTCGTGTGATGGGTGAGCGAGTAAAGCTGCATTTTGGATCGCAATTTTACAAGCTTCAAATGCCTTCGTGGCTTCATCGTTCCATTCGATTGACCTTTTATCTTTTTTCTTCGTGTTGTGAAGGTAGGCGTGAAGTGGTGCTTGGATTTCAGCGGCTTTAGGTATGTGTTCTCTGTAAAAATTTATCATCCCAAGAAAACGCCTTAGCTCTTCGATAGTTTTAGGTTTTGCATAATCGATGATTGCTCTGACTTTTTCGGCAGGCGGTTTTATTCCTTCCTTGCTGACGGTGAAACCAAGAAATTGAACTTCTTGCTGTCCAAATATGCATTTCGAAGGGTTGATTGTGATTCCGTTGTCTTCTAATCGCTGTAGCACGGTGCGTAGATGGGTTTCGTGCGTTTCTTTATCAGGGCTTGCAACAAGGAGATCATCAATAAATGCGAAAACGAAATCCAGTCCATGAAGTACTTCGTGTATGAATCTTTGGAAAGTTTGACCTCCGTTCTTTAATCCTGGGATCATTCTTGGGAATTCGAATAATCCCATTGGGGTAATTATTGCTGTCTTCTCTATGTCTTCATCGCGGACTCTTATTTGTTGGTAAGCTCGGTTGAGATCGATGGTGGAGAATATAGTCTTGTCTGATAGTTGATGAGTGAAATCCCTGACTCGCGGTATTGGGTAGCGGTCAGGAGTGGTAATAGAATTCAGTCTTCTGTAATCTCCACAAACTCGTAATTCTCCGTTCTTCTTCGGTACAATGTGAAGTGGTGATGACCAAGGGCTTTTGCTTGGACGGCATATTCCTTGCTCAATCATGTTTTCGAATTCCTTTCGAACTTGCTCGTATAGGTGTGGTGCGATTGGACGTGCACGACAATGAAGTGGTGGTCCATTGGTGTCGATGAAATGCTCAACGTCGTTCTTCGGTGTTAATTTCATTGAAGTTATTCTTGTGATACCAGGGTATTCTTCGAGGATCTTGTGATACGGTTGTTGCACATCTATGCTTCTTATTGTGGGCAGATTGGTTGCTTGTACAAAAGACTGAGATGCAAGATTGGTTTTCCCGTCGATGATTCTTCTATTTTTGATGTCGACGACCAACTGGTGATGTTGAAGAAAATCAGCACCGATGATTGGTTTGCTGACTTTAGCGACGATAAATCTCCATTTGAATGGTCGGCGTAGATTAAAATCAAGTTCCATTGTTTTTTCTCCATATGTAGGAATAACCGTATTGTTTGCTGCATAGAGTTGAAAATCTAGTGGCTTCAACTTCTGTCCTTGCTTCGGCGGTAACACTGAGATATTTGCTCCGGTGTCGATAAGGAAAGTAAGCTTGCTTTTTTTATCGGTGACGAAAAGACGGTAGGACTTTGCTGTTACGCTGGATCCCGTCGCATCGAGCGTACTAGTTAGTTTTCCGTATTCGTATTTTCATTTTTGAATGTACACGGTGCTGTGCATTTTCTTGCCTCGACCCCGAAACGTCGATGATAGTAGCAGTAAGGGGATCTTGATGTTGAGCTTATTCGACTTCTACTTGCAGAGCGGTTGCGACGAAAAGGTGATCTTCGGTGTTGCTGATTGCGCTGGTTGTACTGTTGCTGGTAAAAGGTATGATGCTGGGAAGCTTTGAGCGCGGCGACTTCGAATGATAGCTTCCGAATTTCTTCGAGAAGAAACTGGGTATCATTGGCCTTTGTTGAAGTGCCTTCGATGATCGATATGTGTGAGCTACTGCTGTTTTCGATCATCTTGTCCGCCAGGAGTGCCAGTTCGTCGAGCTTCGTCTGCGTGCTGAATGTTTCGCTGACTGCTATTACCGATCGAATATGTGGTGGTAGGTGGTTTACCCACATTAGCCGTAGTGTTGAATCCGGAACTTTATCTCGCGCCAAAGTACGCATTTTGCGTAGGAGTTGTGTGGGTTTCTGGTCTCCAAGTTCTATTTCTGATAGAAGTTTCTGTAGCTGTCGACTGTCGGATTCTTCATATGCGGAGATCAGACGATCCTTCAGTGAATTATACTGGTCGACTGCTGGTGGGTTGTACAACAGGTCCGCAATTTGTTCGATGTCTTGTTTCTCAAGTTGGGCTATCATCATCTGTGCTAATTGCGCTTGGCTCTTCTTTAAACCATTCGTTGCGGCTTCAAAACTGACGAACCAAAGTCGTGGTTTGTCTCTCCAAAACGGTGGTATTCTTAACGATAGAGATATACCGGCGATTTCTGGTTCCTTTACCGGGTTTGATGTATATGTGTTTGCCTCCTGCTCCATAATGACGGCTTGATTACACTGATTTTATATAAACTGAAGTCTTCCTTCTCGGTGTTCGTACGGGTTTCCTTCGCGGTGTTCGTGCAATAGTAGTGGTACGTCGCAGGGTGTTCCTTCTTGGTGTTCGTACCGGATCTTCCCCCCTCGGTGTTCGTACGGGGTCACCACTGTAATAGTGGAGACGAACTGTCCACTATTAACAGACTCCGAGTGGTTTTCTTTAAGGTGGAGAAATGAAACTACTGTTTATGTTTATGAATGTACTGTCGAATGGGATTCGGAATGGAATTATATTTTGCATCAACCTTGCCTATATTTATATGGCTGGCTCACTATTGATTTGCCAATGGTAACAATTAATATTTTGCCTAGCCAATTATATTGCTTATTTTATGACCAATGAAAACTATTTAAAATATACAATTATCTACGTTTCGTTTCCCGGCGTGAGACTTGTTTGTTGTTCACGAAGCTATGTCGCTGGACCGGGCTATATAAGACATGCAGATCGGTGCGCACGCCTTCCTACGCGGGCCCCGTCTTTGCCCACGCAAACCCTAACATTTTAAATGAACTCCAAATAGTTCAGAACCTATTCTGTCGTCGAGCTGCGAACGCACCGTGGTACGTCCGCAATGCCGACCTTCATCGGGACTTAGAGCTCCCAACAATTCAACAATTTCTTAAAAAACTCTCTGAGAACTTCTTCAAAGCCTCAGAGTCGCACCCAAACCACTTAATTCGTGAGGCAGCTTCTTATGCAGCCCCACCCCCCTCTCGCTATCGTGTCCGCAGGCCGAGAAACTCTCTCTCGGACCCGCCTAATAAACTTTCAAACGACCTGAACTGTCTCCTGGCAGCTCAGGCCAACTCTAATTAAATAAAATTATTGTAATATCTGACATTAATTTGCCTTCGTAGGCACTCCCTCAGCGGCACTTAGCCGCCTGCGCCCTCTTTTCCCAAAAGAGGGTCGCTCATGATAAGGCACAATAGAGCTTAATCAGCCGGTTGCCTGTCCCTAAAGGCGGTTTTTAGGGGGTATCACTTAGGGTCCCCGGTAGGACAGTGAGTCCCCCATAACCACGATAGACCGGCTATCGTGGTATGCGTAATGCATTTTCCGCCTCCCTACGTACAGGGTAGCCCTTTAATTGCTTCGGGCGCAAAAAAAAAAAAAAAATGCGCACGCGTAGTCGGCGGGCGGCGGCGGTGTGGAATACAGCTCCGGAACAGCAAGAGGAAACGAACTGCGGCGTTGAAGAAACGGCTCACCATTGGTCGACGGATACGTGACGATAGCGGCGTGTGAAGTCGGTGTGGCGCTGAATGATATTTGCGGCTGCTTCTTGTTTCTTTATAAGAACGTCAAATTATCTATATACAGTCCGCAGTATCTCAGTAGCCAAGAATAATTAGGAAATAAAATGTTTTTTTATTTATTCTCGCCTTCCGCGTTATGGTAGCAGCGGAGTATATATTATTTATTCCCGTTTCGGTTTGATTAATCTGGCTGCTACATTTTTTTTTTTTTTTTTTTTTTTTTTATAAAAAATTTTTAAATTAAAAAATTTAAAAAATTTTATATTTATTTTTTTTTTTTTTTTTTTTTTTTTTTTTATTAAAAAAATAAAAAAATTTTTTAAAGACAGGAATTGATTAGTGAAAGTAAGGAAATAGAAATGATTGGTCATCTTCACGGTGACATTTTCAACCAAGATATATTTTTAATTAATGGTGTTGAAATGAGTGTTAAATTGGTTCGATCGAGAGAGAGCTTTAATTTAATTGCTGGGTCAAACGATGTAAAGTTTAAAGTTTGCATTACGGACGCAACTCTTATTGTTCGACGAGCACGAATTAATCCAAGTGTATTACTCGCACATCAAAAAGTTTTAGCTTCTACCACTGCTAAATATCCTATTACTCGAGCTGAAGTAAAAGTTTTAACAATTCCATCGGGTGTTCAAGGAAAAACTCTTGATAATATATTTTTAGGGCAGGTACCCAAAAGATGTATAATTGGATTTGTGAACAATTCTGCATTTAATGGTTCCCTTACTAAAAATCCATTTAACTTTGAAAACTATGGTATTAATTCTTTCAGCTTATATATTGATGGTCAACAAATACCTTCAAAAGCTTTGCAACCATCTTTTAATAATAGCATATTTACATCAGCATATCATACTCTATTCTCGGGAGAACTGGTATTCACTTTCTTAATGAAGGAAATGGAATCTCTTGTGAACAGTATGCCAAAGGTTACTGTCTATTAGCATTTTACTTAACTCCTGATTTATCAGCCAACTCATCAGCTCATTGGAATCTCATAAAGCATGGTAGTGTAAGATTAGAAGTACGATTTGAATCCTCACTAATACAAACAATTAACTGTATAGTTTATGCTGAGTTTGATAATATTATTGAGATAGATAAAAACAGAAATGTTACTGTAGACTATAGTAGTTAAGGTTATAATATGTGATGTGTGTTAGATTTTATGAGTTATTTGTAATGCATTTTGTGTGTATGTAACTATGTGAAACATTATAAAATTAAATAAAACAAATTATATGCAATATATTATTTTTTATTTCTTTATAAATATTCTATTTAATCTAATACAAAACTCTGTTCGAGTTTAAATTTTACATAAGCACACTGACTAAACCACTGAACATGCTGCTGCCAAGGATCATCATCATCTTCCCAATCTTTTAAGCCACCACCACAATGGAAACACTTGGTCCTGTCTGCATGGCCAGTATAAAAGAAACCGGCTTCTGCAAGATCTTCAGGTTTCTGTCGCATAACGACAGGCCAGTTTTCAAAACTGAGCAACCGGCTAGATTTTGAACTGAAGAATGGATATTCAGCTCTTGAGTACTGCATATTTTCGTTTTCATCTCCACTCAGTGTTGTAGTTTTGTTCTTCAATGATGTGTTCTGTACACGTATGCCACACTCATCTCTTTCTTCTGCTCTTGTCTTCCTGTAATTTAAGTAAACAGAATCACATTCACTAATGATCAGCTAATGACTGTCATTGTTAAAAAAGTATTTTTTAACTTTTTCACTTTCTGCTATTGTCTTTGTAATATTGTATACGAGGGCGTTTGTGTTGTCGTAGATGCTATCCTTATTAGTCTTTACGTAATATTTAATCCTCGTGGAAGCATGTTTCCAATGATCAGTAGTTGGAATCTTGGATAGCTTCTTCATATCGTACATTTCAATTTTGATGAGATGCGTCGCTTGGTCTCCGTCGTCAGAATTAGTAGAAATGTATGATACACCATCTCTAGCGGCTTGTGCTACGGTTGATGATAACAGCTTCCTCTTTTTTATTTTTGATTCAGCTTCAAAAAAATGATCAATCGATTGCGATTTTCTTTTTCCACCATCGCATGTGTTATTATTAATGACGATGTCATCACTCTCTTCTTGAGGGGAGAGTGGCGAGTAGTAATACTGTTTATAGGTATTTTCATCGAAGCTCAATGATTTCTGCAACAACACAGTTATCATGTTAATATCAATTTGTTAACACTTAATCATAAAAGTTAAAAAAGCTAAAGTTACAACCTATTAAAGTCCACTGCTGAACATAGGCCTCCTCTCATTTCTGAGAGGGTTTTAGGGCTAGGAAATGTTCGCTGTGATACCTCAATGCGTGTTGGTAAACTTCACATGCCTTCGAAATTTTCTCAGACATGCATTCCTCACGATGTTTTCCTTCACCGCTGAGCACGTGGTAAATCAGCACTTAAAATTGTAATTAACAATTTAATTGGTGCCGGCGGGGATCGAACCCGGGTCGTGTACTATGAATTTTACATTTTGCGCTAACCATCTGAGCTACCACGGCTTAACCATATACACACACATAATATTTAAATATAATTTGTTAACACTAAATCATACACACGTAAGAAAATAACAAAAAGAAAAGTAAGTTTGTCAATAGAATAAACACTTACATCCATGGCCTTTGATGCGTTGAAGTAACACAAAAGTAGTATTGATAGATCCACTGCGGTCAAACGACCATACACTAACTCCATGACTGCAGTTGCTTGGTCTTATATAGTACCAGTGAGTAATAATTCTAATCTAAAGAATTTCTGCAGTAGAATTGATAGTATCTTTATGCGTCAACAAGCTTACCTTACATTCTGTTGCTTATCTCTACATTCCTACGTCCTTCCTGTCGTGTCTTGTTCAGTGTATTGGTGACTCAAATACGTTTTGTATAACACAAAGAAAGCAATTTAATATTTAGATATCACTATAATTGATCATTCCTATATTAGTCATTGAGTAGATTGGTACTGTAATAATCTACTAATAGCAGTAATATTATGGATACACTAGATGTACAACAACATCTGAAAAAGATTCACCCCACTCTAGAAAATAATGTTTATGCTGTCAATAAACTACCCATGTACACCCACGTACCAACGTATATAATATGCAATTTGGATACAGATGATAAACCAGTGTCACATTGGGTAGCTTTATATATCGATACGAATGACGTCGGTCAATATTTTGATTCATTCGGACGGGCACCCGTACGATATCATCTAGAGTTTTTTAAAAGAAATTGTAAAAGATGGAACTGGAATGTTGATAGGATTCAGAATGAGTGGACTTCAGTTTGTGGCGAATATTGCTTAATGTATTTGCTATATAAGTTTCAGGGATGTTCAATGCATAGTTTTACGAGTATATTTACAGAGAACACATTGTACAACGATATTTTAGTGGATGAGATGTTTCGCTCCTATTTTATGGATAATAAGTAATAAGATTTTGTATTTTATAAATAAAAATTTTAACAAAATTAGGTAATGTGTTTTGTTGATGATTCAGATTAGTGTTGTAGATAGGAACAAAGGAGTATAATACAATAGCATAAGCCGACCAACACGCTGACGAATAATAGATAATGACGGTAGTCAATCAACAATAGATAAGTAGATAAGGACAATGGAGCGATAATGACGGTTGAGTCTCGTAGAGGATATCAATTAGATAAGAGTTAATTGATCTGCTCATCTCCGGAACCGTGGATCCTACGCAAAAATGGACCGCAGATTCGTGATCAGAGCATGCCAAAACCTTTTTTTTTCTTTTTTTTTTTAGGATTTTGAGTCGACGAACGTCGTGCGCCAGAACTGGTACAACCTTTCTACAAGTGCGCCAGAACTGGTACAACCTAACTACTAGTGTACAAGCTTGATTGTGGTCTCTCATATATAGGGCTAACAAAGTGATCAATTAGAACCCTCGTAAAAGAACACATAGCTGACGTGAAGCATCAACGTTCCGGGAAGTCTGCAGTTTGCGATCATATTCTAGATGGCCCCAACCATTACATCAGATTTGATAGACCACAAATCCTCGCGAAAGAAAATCGATTCCTAGCAAGGATGATATGTGAGGCTATTGAAATTAAAAAACATCCTAATTTCAATAGAGAAGGAGGCTGGGTACTACCACCTGCTTGGGATCCTATAATTAATAAAATTAAAACTAAACCCAAGCATACCACTGCAAGACTTCATAATACAGTTAGTTCATTCTGCGTAGATCGGACCAAAAACAATATTTAAAAAGCTGAAGGTACTCCGGGTTAACTTTGAAATCGGGACGTCAGTCACCTCAGTCTCCCGTGACCATGGGTGCTGGAAAGCACCCGAAACGTCGGGTATTAAAATTAATATAAATAAAACGCGATAAAATCCGTAAAAGTAGTTTTAATCAAAATAAATTGTTATTAGTATCAGTTTATAACAGAAGAAAAGAAATATTATATTTGAACTTACAAAATTTTTATTTATATACATTTCGGTGACCTTTTATTTTGTAAGCACAAAGAAGGGCTCTTTGTACTTTTTAAACATGTTAATTACTACACTACACTGTATGCTATTAATTATTAAAGTGTTTACGTTTCATAAATCACTTTTAAGTGCTAAATTCATTTCATGCGATATTCATTACAGAAAGTAAACACGTCCGGTACTACTTTAGCCTTTATTGTTAAAGCGCATTTACCGTACGTGTATATGGTTATTAGGGAAGTCTACTACGGAGCTCAGTTTTCAAAGTGTTGTGTTTACCGAGATTAGGTTGGCTTTACACTAAAACAGAGTGAAGTGAACGACGCTAAGTTGCGTAGAACTGTCAAACACACACATACCCACACAGATACACACACACACGCACGCACGCACACGCACACACGCACACACGCATACACGCACACACGCACACACGCACACACACACACACACACACACGCACACGCACACGCACACGCACACGCACACCCACACGCACACTCACACGTACACGCACACGCATACGCACACGCACACGCACACGCACACGTACACGCACACGCATACGCACACGCACACGCACACGCACACACACACGCACACGCACACGCACACACGAACGTACACGCACACGTACACGTACACGCACACGCACACGCACACGCGAACGCACATGCACACGCACACGCACACGCACACGCGAATGCACACGCACACGCACACGTACACGCACACACACACATACACACACACGCACCCACGCACGCACGCACGCACGCACGCACGCACGCACGAACGCACGCACGAACGCACGCACGCACGCACGCTCGCACGCACGCACGCACGCACGCGCACGCACGCATGCACGCACGCACGCACGCACGCACGTCCGCACACACGCACGCACGCACGCACGCAGCACGTACGCACGCACGCTAGCACGCACGCACGCACGCACACCGCACGCTCGCACGCACGCACGCACGCACGCACGCACGCACTCACGCACGCACACACGCACGCACGCACGCACACACACACACACACACACGTACTCTCTCGCACGTGCATACTTACATCATTTATTGCTGTACTCTAGCTTACTTAGCAACACCGTTTGGTGGATATTTGTATATCCACGACTGGTCATCGCTGCTGGTGATAAGAGGGCTGGTTGTTTTCTCGCCCAAAGGCTAAGTACTATTCAGCGAGGAAACCAGCCAGCGTTCTTGGCACGATACCATGGGGAGCAGGACTTTATGACAATTTAAATTTTTAGTTTTAGTTTTTCTATATTACTGTTTTTTATTATATTGTGTGTAATGAATATTAATTGTAAATATTGTAACATAAATCATCTTAAATAAAATTGTAAGAAAAACAATTGACAAATGTTTCGCCAATAAACGAGGTATCATTGGGAGAAATAATTATCTGCGATGGATAACCGAAAACTGACACTGTCTTAAGGGGATTACATCGCTCGAATCCCAAAACTATCCTATATTTAAAGAAGTTTTTATGTGAATCTCTTTGTGCCTGTGCCTCACAAAATTTGAAGTAAATAGGCACTTTTATGAGATATATTGTAAATTGTCTCAATAACGGCTTAATAGTTAGGCATGTATTATGTACCAAAAAGACCGCAATGACGCATTTAACAGTTTCTATTATTTATTTTTTTAATTTAATTTAACATGTTGGAATAATAAATAATACCCAAAATTACGCTAGCACCCCACGACAAGCACCCACGTAAAGACCTGTGACGGATACTCGGGACAAAATACATAAGTCCCTTGAAATCCTCAAGGTCATTGGGCAATGTAATACCCTTAAACAAGTCTTAAATCTCAATAGGTACATATTTTTTTTTTAAATTACCCAATTTACACCAAATTCGATTTATCAACCTAACGTCTATATTTTGGTGACCACATTTTGTAACCATACCAAACTTTAAGCATCTAAAGAAAAGTCTCCAAAAAGGCATTATGACAAACGGAAACCGAGGTGATTTCATTAGAGTTCTAAGAGAGTTCGACAAATTTATACGGTTTATTCCTGAAAATTAATATTCTTTCTTTTGTTTATCAATGTTTAAACTTATGCTCTGTAACTCTGTATTTTAGTTTCATTCCTTTTTATTTAATACTGTTACATTTTTAGGGGGATATTTCCATAATTGCCACATTTGGCAATTATTTTGCGTTGTGATCAGGTTCCGCTGATCACATTCCGCTGGCCATATCCTGTTTCAGTTTCCGTCTGTCGTCTCGTACTAACCCACGGGACAATATGTAGTTATTCTTACACTGCCACGGTAATTGGGTAGTGTTTCTTAATAAATTGTAATTCTTTATTATTGTAAAGAAAAAATATTTTGGTGATTGCTCGTGAGTTATAGGTAAGGGCATCAACAGAATATCAGCTGTGCGCTTATTCCACTGCCGCAT
Organism: Parnassius apollo; assembly: GCA_907164705.1. Classification (NCBI taxonomy): domain Eukaryota; kingdom Metazoa; phylum Arthropoda; class Insecta; order Lepidoptera; family Papilionidae; genus Parnassius; species Parnassius apollo. The sequence continues at coordinate 869,465 of CAJQZP010000246.1, read as the reverse complement.
AATGGCAGTTCGAAAGCCAGTTGTTGCGATAAATCATCGTGTCATGTGGCCAGCTTTTAATCCCATGTCGGTTCAAAACTTCAAAATTAGTTATTGCGTTATTTTACTAAGAAATTCTGAGTAGCAGCCCTGAGTAGGAGTCAGGAAGAAAGCATTGTTTTAAATAGCATACTATTATTTACATAGCAGTGTTTTTCTTTCTTTTTATAGAATAAGGGTGACAAACGAGCACACAGTCCACCTGATGGTAAGTGGATGCTGTGACCCATAGACATCTACATTTATCCTCGATTAAGAATCAAAACGCAAATACGTTGTCACCTCTGAAGACTAAGATGGAATACCTCGTTTCCAGTAAAAAAGGGTCTCCGGATCTCTATACTCACCATACGAAACACAGCAGTATTAAGCTGCTATTTTACGCTGTCTGTGAGACCTTTAAATGTTTTACCTCGTGCCTCGGAAAGCAGGTAAAAATGTTGGTCTTGAGTCTGATCTTTCTCCAGTCCTGACGGTTCGCCGGCCCATTGGACTATGACAATTAGGAAATAAAGAGTGTACCTGGCCACCACACACTTTAATCCTGTTCTGCATAGATTGCCAATCTCCGTGGAGACTCGCCGCTGTTATCGAAATTCGGTCTGAAGGACATTATCATAATGAGTGCTAATTAAAATTACTTCTATTTAATAGTATTTTTCTACTTTAAAACTCCTGTCCTCTAAATTACTAAGTCAGGCACATTCAATGCACGTCTGAAAAATACCATCTTAGTCACTATATAAATTCGATAAAGTTACTACTTTTAAAATATTTAATCTAATAACCTAAGTCCGTGGCTGAGTTGGTAAATTAGGTGGTGATGTATCAATCAGTGGGAAAAGTGAAATAATAATCGTTGGGATATTCAGTTGGCATTTTAAAAAGAAGGTGAATTAGTTATTAGAAGCTTTCTCAATTTTCCGTTGCTGTTCAATGTTAATTATAGAAACAAAGGTTGGTTTTCTTGGCCAAAAAAATCTTGTGGCTTGACTTATAATCTCCCTATCATAATCATTGTAATTAACATTTTTTTTTTGTAGCTGAATATATTTCTTTTTTGCTTAAAACACATAAAATATATAAAAGTCAGTTTGTGGCAACAACCATACAAGACTAACACTACTGATCATTTTTGATAAGCAAATCTTGGAAGTAAATATGATGTGTGAAGATAAGAAAACGATTTATTATTTTATTTGTAGTTAGCAATCTCAAGTTTACTACTTGCTTCAATTTTTCCGACGGCTGAGTACTGCAGTGGATCCATCTATCGACAAATCTGCAGCTAGGTTCATCGATTTATTAACTCTTAAATACAAATCAATGCATTTTATCACATTGCTTTTATTTTTGGATAAAATATAATACATACGTTTACTTTTTTTGTGTATTTGTATCTTAAAATATTTTTATACAGGTTATTTGGAATGAATGCCCGAATTTGCAGAGAACGTACAAATTAAGTAATATAGGCGATTGGTGACAAATAATTAGTAAAAAATCTCAAACATCCTGTTTCTTTTATCATTTAAATTCAGAATGCATGGTAATGCATTACTTTCACCGATTGTCATTCATAAATAAGTTTACTACGCACGCACACATTCGTACGGTTACAAATTTAGGTACGGTAGGGTACCTTGTCGCATGGCCTCCCAGAAGTGTGCGTAAACGTAGTTGTTACACATAAATCACATTCAATTTGGGATAATATCAAATAAAATAAGAAGCTCGTATTTTCATAAGCTGCAATAACGGTATATTATTATTTACATATTTGAACTTAAGTTTAAAAAATACGTGTGGCACTCGGTGACTGTCGCGGTAAAGCTATTGCATAGCATTTTTTATCAACTTATGCAATTATAATTATTTATTTATTTTATTTATGCAGTTTTGTTTATGCAAGTCTTTGATATTAAATCAAGTTACACTTTTTGAGCGTGGTGACCGATAAGAAAACAATTTTTTTTCTCTTATTGAATAAATGAGAAGTTAATATTGTTTAAAATATTTTTAATATCTTATTTTTATCATTGAGTTAGCAGCTAGTGTACACGCACGCATACGTCCAGTCGCACGCACACAAACACCGTGCCGAAGTCTGCCGAGTGCCGAAGTCTGCCGAACTGAAACGACGTTATACGATGCACGGCTTTCAACGCCACACCTCCGTGCCCGTCGGAGTGGGGAGCGTGAGGTTTTTTTTCGTTACGGAATTTCTGGATTCGGTCCCCGCGCTCAAGGCCCGCGATAGAAGCTATGCAATAGCTTAAAAATTTGGCTTCTCTTTGAAAAATAACAATGTACATATATATACCATTTTTAAAATAGATATTTTTGTGTACGCATAAACCAAATAATTATTTAAATCCATACATACTATTTAAAAACGTTTTGATGGGTTCAAAGCATGACTATTTTTAAATTAAAGATAATGTGAGAGTTGTAACTCTAGTTTCTACATACTCGTTATACTAACACGTAAGGAATGTCTTCCTTACGTGTTAGTATAACGAGTATGCAGAACCTAGAACCGCTGCGATTTTTGTATTGATCCATCAGATTGTAGCTTGTATGCGGTTGTCGACTCGTTACGTGAAACATTTCATAAATTACAAAGCATCTTTAGATTCTTTTACTTAATTAAATGCACTTGCCCATGATCTACAGTATTTACTCAAGATCAGATGGGCTGTTAGTTTGATTTAAAAGAAAAAAAAGGAGATTACTATTAGGAAATTCGCAAGAGTAGACAGAGTTGGTTCAAATTAAGATTTTTACAGCGGAAATTAAATAAGTTATTTAGATCGAGAAGTCTCTGACGTTATCGGATTTACTTATCTACTTATACTCATGTATTCGCCTCCCAATAGAGCTTAACGTTTCATTTTCTAAAAATAAAGATTTTCTTTTATAAAATTCAGGGTTACAAACGACACAAAGATTTCTAGACGGAAGCTAGATATTGTAGTCCAAAAATTATTATAACTGTATCAATTAAGAAGCAAAATGCAGGTCCTTTATCACCCCTCCGTTATTAGTAAGATATAGTACCTAAGTTAAGAACACAGAGGACAGAAGAATTACAGCTAAGAAACATTCATATGGAAATTATTGTGTTTGTTTTAGATTTTAAAGTCAGTCTTCACTTTTATTTTTATTAACCGTCTTCAAAAAGGAGGACGTAATCAATTCGACTGTATGTCCTTTTAGGTGTATTACCTCAGTACTTTTTTCTGGGAGAACCGATTTTGATGACTCTATTTTTATTTGAAAGCTGGTACTTCTCGAGTGGTTCCATATAATTTTGATCAAGATCTGACCAATAGTTTTTGAGTTATCCTTAATAATGCGTATTTAATTGAATTCGTACACATTGATGATGCTCTCGTTTTATTTATATTGAAGTTGGTTGTACAAAATGTTTAATTTTGACACGTTTTTTTGCTTGCAAAACTTACAGCTTATTTACAAAAATAATAGGATTATAACAAAAATGGAGGCGATTTACAACTACGTTTTGTCTTCTTTTTCTTCATCACAGTAAGAGTCGGACCTCTTTTCGTTTCGATGGGTGATCACAATACAGATGCCTCGCACTTTCGACGTCGCTCGTGGGTGACGAACGCCTTGACGCCGCTATTACTCGGAAAATTAAATAAATCATTATGGGTGCTCGTCATAAACCTCTTTTCAGTGTAAGCCTACGAATACAATACTAGTAATAAATTCACCCAACTGCTTTAACCTGAAATCTGTTCAATATAAAATAATTTAGATAATTTCATAGTAATGAAATTTACAGAACGCTGTAGGGTGAAAAGAGAAGTTTTGGGGAGTCAGGGGGAGCGCAGAGTCCGTTAAATCTACTTTAAGCTGCGTTGTTTTTCTGATTCATTCATTTCTCGGTCCGGTTATTATCAGATATTTAATGACTTTTGATATTAAATTTTGACGAAAAGACCAAATTTATATTGAAAAATGTTTCATGAAAACGAAAAATAAACATTTTAAGACGACTTCACAATGGGAGGATGTTATGAATCCAGCTAAATATATTTTTATTTGCATGTTAAATTATCGTCAAATGTGAACCAATGTCTACGATTTTTTTAAAATTAAATAGGTCATTTACTTTATGTACGGTCCCATATAAATTTGGCGAAAAAATTTCACCCCGAAGGATAGATGAAGGTTTTAATTTAACCACTAAGACAATATTCTAGTAGGTTAGTTCTTTGACATTAAATTGTCTTATTCCTTGTGGCCGTCTTCGCATGACTTTACCTAGTAGATGTTACTACATTATGGGCCGTGATTCCGATTTCAATCGGATATCAAGCATTGTTTTTCCAGAAAAAAAAATACGATTGTGTTATTATTGTCGACGCGAGATAACATCTCTTTAAGTCATTCATTGGTTCAATATGTATTTTGGTTTTATATATATTGATTCATGTCAAATTTATATTAATTTTAGATGCTAATTTCTGAATGATAAAGATATTTTGAATTGACTTAGAGTCGTGTATTATATAGCATGCTTGCATAGCTTGTGATAATCTTAGTCGTCATAATTTTCTTTGGAGAGAGGGCAAGGTTCTGAGTTGAACGTCTTAGGGGTCACGCCCACCTCGTTGTTCCCGAACCTAACGTGGTGTGGCATGGAATAGAAGGTCAATAATTGATTGATCGCTGCTGCAGGGCGCGAGACGAAGAAAGTTGACGCCTGTTTCAGTTACCGTTACTGTCTGACTCTACATCCAAGGTTTTTGTTTATTTTACCGTATATTAAGTATTAGCCGGTTAAGATGAGTAAATAATACGACCTACGCAGGTAAAAGCTTCTGTTAATATTCGGAAATTGCATCGTGGTCAAAATCAGCCAGGAAACATCGTTTAGAGGTCCGAAATTCTGTGTTAAATATTAAACGAAGTACATAATGCTTGCAGTAATTTATAAACTTTGTGACCCAAATCTCGTGGGTCCTAATTTAATATTAATCGGAAAGGATCGACGGCGAGATCCTGTTTGAGTTTTGTGTATAAAATTTAAAATTTTGTTCTACATTTTATATATTATCTTTATGCCTATATATAATTCTTCTGTACATGTGTTTGTCTCCAAACTTCTTTTAAACGGTTAGACCGATTTTAATGAATTTTTTTGTGTGTGTTTGTGATGTGAGTTTAAGTGTGTCCCTGGATAATTTAGATTCACAACTGGACCCGGTATGTGGCGCTGTTGTCGAGATCCAGAAATCACCCGAGCGAAGTTGGGTCGGATAGCTAGTATATGTCCATTTATCTGTTCATTACAGCCCATCAAGGTTCACTGCTAAACATGTATCTCCATATTGATCGCCTCATTAGGAGGATATCTGTTCCAGTTGCCACACTTGGCATTGGCATACCCCGTCTGGCGGGCAACCGCTGTTTAAAATTTCTTAATTGTTATTAGGAAGGTGCTGCTGCTCATCTCCACGTTTATTTCTCTGTTGTCTGTAGTGACACCCACCGGATGACCCTTGACTAACGGATATCAATACACTGTCACTATTCGGTGACACCGCCCCTACTCAATGCATACATATAAATTATTCTAATACGCGATTAAATGCATAATGCATAGAATATTATTATATTTGTATTTTTTTTATAAAACTGCTTTGTTGGTCTAGTGGTTGTAGTATTGCGACTGCTGATCATAAGGTCCTGGGTTCGATTCTCGGGTCGGGCCAAAAAATTAATTATTGAATTTTTCTGACAAGAAATTCTCAGTAGCTGCCCGGAGTCAGGAAGTTGGCGGTGTCTCTCCCAGACGCCTCGGAAAGCATGTCAAGCAGTTGGTCCTGTGCCTGATCTCTCTCCAGTCGTGTCGGTTTATCATCAAATCAGATTATGAGAGTGGGGGTATAAAGAGTGCACTTGTGCTTGCGCATACTCTTGGGTACTATAACCCTGTCCTGTGTTGATGGATAGTCTTCGTTGAGGCTGACCGCCGTGACCGAAATTCAGTCTGGAGGACATCATTTTTTACAATTGAAACTGTTACTAATACTAAAAACAATTTATTGTTAAGAATAAATAATTTATATGTAAATTGAAAAATTACGTAATATATTTACAATTTTCTTCATTTTCGGTTTCTGATAAACAATAAAAATAGTTTTGTACATATGTTTTCACTAACATGATAAATGTGCAACTCGGATCAACTATTATAGAATCAGATTGTGGTGTTTGCTGCAGTTTCGAATCGAATACAGATTCTGAAAGGCCTACCATCAGAAGAATAAATTATTGCATCTAATGCATATAGTGCTAGATGAGTGTTGGGTATCATACGGATATCACACACGTAGAGTAAGCAGAGAGTTGGGGACAGTGGCGAAGCTAGAGCTCCAAGCTAGGAGCCCAAGATATAAATTGATAAAAATATAGATTGTTGTTTTTAGCAGTTTTATAAAAATACACCAATCTTGATCTGTCTGCACGCTTCAGTTTTATATTCAGTGCTGTCAAGAACGTGTTTAACAAAGCACACAGAAGGCATACCTCTGGTAGATGGATTGTATTACATATCAGCATTGCATAGCTTCGGTGGCTTTGGAGGTTTGGGTTTGTTTAAGCGAAAGAAACAAAATATTTACATCCAATACAATACATGAACAAAAGTAAAACACGAACAAAGTACAAACAAACTATGTACAAAATTAAAAAAAAACACATTATTTACATTCTAATGGATAAGAGATAAGATAAGATAAGTGAAATCGTCTCGCTTTCTTATGGAAAGATTTAATTACGTCCACGTAAAATGTTGGTGAACGTTTTAATTGTACCAATAACTGTTTTTAATTGCGATAATTGATAAGTCTGAAATACACTCTTAACCTTGTGTATTATCTCAACAAAGTTCAAAGATTTCCTCTCCAATTATCACTTTAACACACTTCAATTCATCACAAGGAACACTATTATCCTCTATTTTCATTAAAAATCTTAAAAAAAGCATAAATTTTGAACCCGTAATATGAAATCGCTTAACATAAGCACACAGAGTAAATAAATATTGAAATGTGAAATGAACTTGCAAACGTATTGCCCGCGCGCCTCCGCTTTTAACAAATTTATTCCCAAAAGCCTGGCTTTAAATCTCTATACTAATTGCTATATATACAATCGTAGTTATATTTCATTATAGAATATTTTGCCATAGGTTAGAAAGAGAGCGATCTTCTCGAAAGCCCCGTAAAAAGCCCACGCGAGCAAGGGAGACAACTATTAGCTCTATTAAAACTAATTTTTTATGACAGCAGCAGTATCGCTAAGGCAATACGAGGTCATCGGTCGAGATGTGTCGAACAGTGGAGTGCGCGGGAAATTTGAAATAGCTTGAAACATTTTACGAGTTATTTTATTAGTTGATATTATTGATTGATTCAGGTTTAATAAGGCAAGCCCGGCTTTTCGGCTTTAATGGAAGCTTCGCCACTGGTTGGGGAGAGCACAAAGTCCTGAGGAACTTCTGCTCTGATGGGTCTAAAAGAGGAAAAGCTCCCCTCGACGCGAAAACGAAAGGATCGATTGACCAGGAAACATAGTAGCATTAAGCTGCCATTCTATGCTGGTATTCTGATTCACCATAATAAAGCTACAACATGGCTTTACCACTTAAAATTCAAGTCAATCAGCCGTCTAAAATTTCGTGAAAATTACTTTAAAGGTTCCGTTAAAGTCGATAGATAAACATATAGGTACTGGCGAGGCTAGTAAACGCGCGTTAATTAGGATTTATTTGAGAGCAGTGAAATAACTATTATATATGTTAATTATGTTTTTAAACATTATAATAAATATGTTTTAATTTTAATATAAAATATAAAGAAACTTTTTCTCCGACCTTATAGATACTGAAACCGGTCTTTGAAATGTTTTAGATTTCAAATAATATAATAGCATTTCAAGAATAAGTTTCAAAGAAACTTCATTCTTATTTTTTAATAGAAAACGGGTAAAAAAACACAGCTCTACTCTGATGGTTAATGTATAATGTAGTATATCTATATACACCTACATTAATAGTTCATAATAACTTGTTACCAGTAAAAGGGTCCCGGTCGAGCCAACTGATTCGTACTGCAAGATAGTTGCAACGCTCTACCACGTTAATTGTCTCTGAGATTTTCAGTTCAAATTTTTGACTTCGAACTACTTAAATTATTGATTCGCCTGCTAGCATCATCAATGTTTATGATTAATCTAATAATTCCACCAATATTGTTAGTATTTTTTGTACTCACCTGATTTTTAGACTGGCTACATTAAAACAACTTTGTAATTCTTTTCCTACTGCTGCATATATTTAGGATTTTTTATAGGATGAGGGTGACAAACGAGCACACAGTCCATGTGATGGAGTTGCGGTTGGCCATAGACATCGACATCTATGATCGACAACGAATCAAAATATAGATGTGTTGTCACCTGTGAGGACTAAGATGTAATGCCTCAATTCTAGTTTAGGGTTTCCGGTTTCCACACTCACCATACGAAATATAGCGGTGAGCTGCTATTTTACGCTGGTATTCTGTATGAGCGTGGTCATTCCCCGGTCGAGCCGATCTATTCGGGCTACAACTATACTACTAATATAGCTGCAGCATAGCAATACCACGTGAATTTTAAACTATCGATCGGGAACTTTAATAAAAACTAAATTTTAAAAGTTTTCCTGATAGAGTTAACTTGTTAGTCACATGTTTCTAAGTTCTAAGTATTTATATACTACAAAAAAGAGTAGAAGATAAAGTGAACTTAGTGGATCTATAATGAATCAGAAATTTTATACAAAAAGGTAATGTTGCAAGTATTTGTGATTTTTAAAAATGTTTCTGCCAAACACGTCGACGACAAAATATATTGAAGGATATGCGATCGATAACCGCGTCGTGGAGTGTTACTAACGGATTGACATCACTAATAATTGAGTACCCTGGAACTTAGTGACAGCCCCCGACGTCTGCTCTTTCACGTTACACTCCCAATAAATATAGTCCCCATCCATTGCACTGCTGGGTTTTGTAAACCTAGGTTTAGTTATATGGTATTTTCCAATAGTATTTTGTGCTACAAGATAATAAAACTCGCATTCGACAAGCATATCCTTTTACTTAAAGAATTCCTGTGTTCCCATTTTCATTTATGTGTTTTGACCACGCGTGTGAATAAACCTGTGCTGATATTATATGATTTTCCAGCGTTTGCTTTCCATGCAAAGAGGATAAAGTTCTATTCTATCAAACGTTTGGTCCTGATTGAGGTAGATAGCGTCTATGACTCCTTGGGTTTCTATGCCGGTTAACGTTTATTAAAGTTTAATTTTAGAGTATAAAAGGTTGAATTGAAGGTAAAACATTAATGTGAACGACACATATTTAATATTATTATAAAATAAAATAGCAACTAGGTATAATCCACAAAAAACTACTCTAAAAGTTTTCAGATTATATTTGGCCTAGATCATTCTTTGGTATGGCTCTCTATATGTTCGTGTACAGACAGATACTTAAATCAATTTATCTGTATTGATTAATGGTGACGAGATGTCCAATAATTAAAATCTTTACTAACATTGACTTTCTTTAATAAAAGTTAAATTTAAGTAGTTACGGAAATTGGAAATAGCAAACCTTTTTATTAGTTGTTCTACCGACTTCAAAAAGGAGTAGGTACTCAATTCGACTGTATGTAATGATTTCTTATATTTACGCAAACACTACACATTTCAATAAAACTAGTTTTTACGATTATTTTTGCGTATATTAACTTATTTTATATTCCCGACGTTTCGAGCACTTTACAGCACTACTTAATAAGAGAACAAAATTATTAATTTACTGCGTAAATCGAAACAAAACCTAATAGTTGTAATCCGAAGGTAGCCTTTGATAATTACGACGTTGGGAAGTCGAACACGTTTACAGCACCCGTGATCATGGGTACTGTAAAGTGCTCGAAACGTTAATATACGTGATAAAAAGCGTAAAATGTAGTTCTATTTAAATCGTCGGTATGATTTTTTTAATGTTTTAACCTCAGTAAGTACTTTTTTCTGGGCGAACCGATTTTGATGATTCTTTTTTATATCTGAAAGCTGGAGCTTCTCGTGTGGTCCCATATTAATTTGATCAATATCTTAAAAGTAGTGTTTGAGTTATCCTTAAATAATGCGTATTTAATTGACTACGAATACATTGATGATAATCTCATTTTATTTATACTGAAATCCGTTAAACACAATTTCAACACTTGTAATGCAAAATGTAAGGACAATGGCGACCTCCCAAACAAATTTCTCTTGAAATTTTTTCTTGAAAAATATGTATAGATATTGATTTTGAATCCTGAACAAGTTTTTATTCCGTCATACTAATGCCGGGAGTCAGTAATTAAATATATTCTACTTTAAACAATATTCACATCAGGCTAGGCTGTATAGTATAAAAATTTTGTCTGCCTTAACTTCATATTTTTAAATTAATACTTATGTGATGATTTTATTCCAGCATTCGATAAGCCATAAGCTTGATTAGATAAAACATAGTAAATTATTTTATTGATATCCGGATATCTGTAACGAAGATTTAAGTGTACGCATAATAACTCCATCAATATATTTTTCGCCATTTTCCATTAAGTTTTTGTTATATTGTTTCTAAAGATATTAAATTAAAATTTTTATTCCTTAATTATATTTTACTAGTTCGTAGGATTCCATTTCTGTCTTGAAGTCCGTTGTTGCAGGTGCCACTTTCTTATATATATATATATATATATATATATATATATATATATATATATATATATATATATATATATATATATTCTAGACTTACACATTCAGACATTGTACGAGTATAGCGTTCCAAGACGAACGCGAGGTCGCAGAAACACGTCGTACACGAGGTTCAATACCCGCGCGTTTTTAGTTTACGACTCGTTTCTCTAATTTCGATAGTGGTTCAAGCCGAGGTTCGTACATCCTTCTGAGAGGCCATTGAATCACATCCTAGCTCGAGAAGCCTCGCTCCAAAAGCACGGGCCCGGGGTACCTCGGGATTGCAGTCGGCGTCGCGGTGCGAAGCGCCAGCACATACGGTGCACCCAATGGTTCGTAAGTCCTCGCTTACGTGTTTATTTTAATGAAACTGTGAAGTCTGCTAAGCATACACTAAAAAAAGCCAGATAGATTGTCTCCAGCAATACACTACAGAATATCGTATACGGTACGGTACACCTATCCTTAAAAAAAGTCTTATTACTTAGGGAGCCTAAACTAACACAATTGCCGTTATTTTCAAAGAAACGAAGCTGCGGACGTTCGCTAGTACTGATTTAACATTAAAAAATATATTCATATTAATTGTAAAAACTGGGCACAGACCTTTCATTTCTGAGAGGAGTAATATACAATGTTTTATAAAGCACCATGAAAACTGTAAAATGGCGCTTTGTCAATTATTTGAATTATTTGAAAATTTAGATTAATAATCACTTAAAGCTTAATCGATGTTAGTTGTTAAATTAAGGCTACATAATGATTTCTTATATTTACGCGAACACTACACATTGAAATAATACTAATTTTTACGGAATTTATCGCGTATATTTAACTTTTTTACCCGACGTTTCGAGAGCTTTACAGCACCCATGGTCACGGGAAGGACTGAGATGTTCAACGTCCAGCTGTCATAGTTAACCGCGGTTACCATAGATTAAAATTTAACTTTTGTTCCGATCTACACAGTATGAACTTATGGTATCATGGAGTCTTGCAGTTGTATGCTTGGGTTGGGATTTAATTTTATTTATTATAGGATCCCAAGCAGATGGTAGCACCCAGCCATCTTCTCTATTGAAATTAGGATGTTTTTTGATTTCAATAGCCTCGCGAATCATCCTTGGAAGGAATCGGTGTTCTTTAGCGAGGATTTGTGGTCTATCAAATCTGATGTAGTGACGGGGGCGATCCTGTACATGTTCACAGACTGCAGACTTCCCGGAGCGTCGATTCTTCACATCAGCTATATGTTCTTTGACGCGGGTTTTAATTGATCTTTTAGTTTGTCCTATGTAGGAGAGACCACATTCACAATCAAGCTTGTACACTCCTGCATCTTGCAGAGGGACGTTACACTTGACTGATGGTAAAAACTGACCAATCTTCTTCGGCGGCTTGAAGTATGTTTTGATGGAAGCGCGCTTCAAGATGTAGCCAATCTTGTCAGTGACTCCTCTAACATACGGCAGTACAGCAGGTACACGCTCGACTGTGGCCGGCTTCACTCGTTCTCTGTGACGTAGGCGCGGGACCCGAAGCTTGTTGTCATGCAAAACTTGCTTGACATGTTGGAGCTCGGCAGCCAGGTGTTTGCTGTCACAGATCCCTCGTGCTCTCTGAAACGAAGATTTACCCACGGTAGCTAACTGTGAAGGATGGTGGTGAGAATCACCGTTTAAATATCTATCTGTATGGGTCTTTTTTCTATACACAGTATGGCTCAAGGTGTTATCAGGATTCCGAATTACTAACACATCTAGAAAAGCTAAGGAATTGTTTGCCTCTAACTCCATTGTGAACTGAATTTTAGTATTTATAGAGTTAAGATGGTCTAAAAATGCAGTTACTTTATCTAAAGGTAGAATTGTGAAAGTGTCGTCTACGTACCGCTTATAGAATCTTGGATTTATGGGAGAAGTAAGCAGGGCTTTCTCCTCAAAGTCTTCCATGAATATGTCGGCGACAATGGGAGATACAGGTGAGCCCATCGCCACACCATCTACTTGCTTGTAGAACTCCTCCTTCCACAATAGGTAGCCAGATGTAAGGCAGTGTCTGAGTAATACTGCATATTCTACGGGCATGTTGTTTTCTTCAAGCCTTCTAGTTACAATTGAGATGCAGTCTTCAACAGGTAAGCATGTAAACAATGACTGCACATCAAAACTGACCATAGTTTCATTGTCTGCCAGACGTAGGTCTTTAATCTCGCTGACAAAATGGTAGGAATCCTTTATGTGTGCTCTTGTATGTCCCCTGAGCGGTGAGAGTATTTTCGCTAAGTGTTGAGCCAATCTGTAAGTTGGTGAATCGATTTGGCTCACTATGGGTCTTAATGGATCATTGGGCTTGTGTATTTTTGGTAACCCATACAACTTTGGTGATTTGGCGCACGTAGGTATTATCCATTTTACGTCCAGATTTAATTTTTCGGAGTGTTTCTTTATGAGGTCACTAGTTGTTTTTAGTGTGCTGTTTGTTGGGTCGTTTTTAACCTTTTTATAAGTACTTACATCCGACAAAAGTTCTTGTATTTTAGAATTATAATCTGACGTATCCATGACCACCGTGGCGTTTCCCTTATCTGCGCGGAGAATCGTAAGTTCTGGTTTATTGCGTAGGTTCTTTAAATCGTAGTTCTTTTAATCTATGGTAACCGCGGTTAACTATGACAGCTGGACGTTGAACATCTCAGTCCTTCCCGTGACCATGGGTGCTGTAAAGCTCTCGAAACGTCGGGTAAAAAAGTTAAATATACGCGATAAATTCCGTAAAAATTAGTATTATTTTAAGGCTACATTTTTATCTTAGGAAATTAAAGTACCTACTTATAAATTATAATTGTAGACATAGCACTCCAAACCCTTACGAAAACATCAAACATCAGTTACTTTGAATTAAACTAAAATTGTCGATGTAAACGAAAAGTCGACATAAAAGTGTTATACTTATGTTTCTTTTTTAATAAATATAATGCAAAAGAATGCTATATTTAATACTTCGAGAATTAATTGAGGTGATTAATTTATACCTACTACATTTATAAGTTATATTCCATTGTCTTTAACCATTCATTCATTCATTACTCTAAAAGCTCTCAGACTACACAGGGACCCTCTCAGAATGCCTCATAGGAGAGGTTTGTTCATAGTCAAGACGCTTCACAGGCGGGTTGCCAACCGCAGTTTTTTATTATTATCAGTTATTAATAGGACGGTGCTGCTACCCATATCCTGAAACATTTCCTTCTATCGCCGCTTGATGTGTTTATGACAATTCACCCAAATAGGTGAGATTAATTTTCACCTATTTGGGTGAATTGTCTTACTACCACTACACGGCGGATTAATATTGAGTGTAAGTTATATTCAGCAAGATTTAATCTAAAAGTTGAATTATGAATTATTATAAAAAGTTCTTTCTTTCTCTAACAGATGCTAATTTGCCTGGTAGTAATAAAGTCCTTGTGTCTTTTGTGTAATAAAAATGGTCGTTAGACAAATTAACATAGGCCGTTAAAAATTACATTTAATATTAAAAAGTAATGTAATCAATGTTTACCGAGGAACACACAATAAGTACTGTCTTTTATATTTTCCTTGCATTCTCCATTGACGGTTTTTACATGTTTTTCTAGCAATATTATTTTACTAAACGATTAATCCTCTTAGCAAATTCTGTTGTTAATCAACTATGAGTTCATTTGCTGAAATTAATGTTAAGTAACATCGTTTCCGGGACACCTGAGATTTTGAGTGAGATTGAGAGGTTCTATGGGCAGCTGTACACATCATCGTTGGAGCCACACGTAAGTGTGAGTAACGATCCAAGAGCAAGTCTTATCCGACACTATTCCGATGATATCCCGGACGTCAGTCTGAGCGAGATTAGAATGGCTCTCCACCACCTTAAAAACGGCAAGGCCCCGGGCGAGGATGGAATTACAGCGGAGCTTCTGAAAGCGGGTGGAAAACCGGTACTTGAAGTCCTTCGGAAGCTCTTCAATTCCGTCCTCCATGGTGGCACAACTCCGGAGGCGTGGAGCAGAAGCGCAGTGGTTTTGTTCTTTAAGAAAGGCGACAACGCTCTCTTGAAGAACTACAGACCGATTTCCCTTCTGAGCCGCGTCTACATGCTATTTTCGAGAGTCATTACGAATCGTCTCGCACGCAGACTCGACGACTTCCAGCCTCCCGAACAAGCCGGTTTCCGAAAAACTTCAGTACCATAGACCACATACATACCCTGCGGCAGATTGTACAGAAGACCGAAGAGTACAATCTGCCACTTTGCCTGGCATATGTGGACTATGAGAAAGCCTTTGATTCCGTCGAAATTTGGGCGGTGCTACAGTCCCTTCAGCGGTGCCAAGTTGACTGTCGGTACATCGAAGTGCTGAAGTGTTTGTACAGTAGGGCTACGATGGCTATCCGAGTACAGAACCAGAGTTCGAAACCTATCCAACTGCAGAGAGGTGTAAGACAGGGTGATGTTATATCCCCGAAACTCTTCACCGCTGCGTTGGAAGACGTTTTCAAGCTACTGGACTGGAAAGGATACGGTATTAACATCAATGGCGAGTACATCACTCACCTTCGATTTGCCGACGATATAGTCATTATGGCAGAATCGCTGGAGGACTTAAGCATTATGCTCAATGACCTCAATAGTGCCTCCCAACGGATAGGTCTTAAGATGAACATGGACAAAACAAAGATCATGTTTAATGTCCATGTCACACCTATGCCGGTAGTTGTTGGGAGCACTATGCTCGAAGTTGTTGACGAGTACGTTTACCTGGGACAAATAGTCCGACTAGGTAAGTCCAACTTCGACCGAGAGGTCAATCGACGGATTCAACTCGGCTGGGCAGCGTTCGGGAAATTACGACATATCTTTTCGTCAGGTATACCTCAATCTCTAAAAACTAGATTGGACAACCAGTGTGTGTTGCCAGTGATGACTTACGGATCTGAGACGTGGTCCTTCACTGCTGGCCGTATGAGGACGCTTAAGGTCGCTCAGCGAGCTATGGAGAGGGCTATGCTTGGAGTTTCTCTGCGTGATAGACTCAGAAATGAGGATATCCGCAGTAAAACCAGAGTGATCGACATAGCCCAACGGATTAGTAAGCTGAAGTGGCAATGGGCCGGCCATATAGCTCGAAGAACCGATAACCGATGGGGAAGAAAGGTTCTCGAGTGGCAGCCTCGTACCGGTAGGCGTAGTGTAGGGCGACCCCCCACTAGATGGAGTGACGACCTGGTAAGACATGCAGGAAGTCGATGGATGCAGGTGGCTCAGGACCGTGCTTTGTGGCATTACTTGGGGGAGGCCTATGTTCAGCAGTGGACTTGTGAAGGGCTGTAATGATAATGATGATGACAGTATACCTACGGAAATTGGACCATTTCATATGAGACATTTTTTGTACCTAGATTTAGAATTTTTGTGGTAGAGCCAAGCGATAGTAGGACCACGCTCTCATTGAATACATAGCAGCTTAATACTGCTGTTTTGTACAGTGAGAGTAGAGTTCCGGAGATCCTTTTTTTCCGGTAATAAGGTATTTTATCTTAGTCCACAGGGGTGACAACGCATCTAAATTTTCTTATTGGAAGAAAGATGTAGATATTTATTGGCAACAACATCCACATATCATCAGGTGAACTGTGTGCTCGTGTTCACCCTTATTCTATAAAAAAACTACTACGAAGAAGTGACTACGCGATTTTGAATACTTCTTAATGATGTTTTTATTCATAACTAAATACGTAGTAAATCTGAAAGTGGAAAATGTGGTTATCAACTTAATTGATGCCATCAGGCATCGTACTTTAGTTGGCTGGTTTTAGCATGAAATTCAGGGTTGGCGACCGGAATGGCAGACAAATTTAAAATCGTAGTGAGGATTTATGAAGATAATAACATATTAAAATTTGTATCATCAATAGTAAAGTTTGAAAAAACACTTATTTTGGTGTATTAAAAGCCTTGATTATATTGTTTCGTTTATGTCAATATAAATTCACTTTTTTTTTTTCATAAAATAAAAAACAGTTATTAAACTAAAAACAGTTGAAACGCTTAAAAGTAAATGACTAATACTTTTTTTTAAGTAATAAAATCCATTAATGCTGTTTTTGCTAACGTTTTTTTTTTAAGATTAGAGGAAAGGACCATACAGACCTGATGATAAGTGGCTTTTGCAGGTCATCGACACCTGCAGCCAAATTGTATAATTCCGTGTCCTTGTCCGGGCCAAAAATTGCTGCATAATCGTTTACATCTCAGGACTAAGATGGAATACTTCACAGTTTGTAATTATTCCGGCTCTCTATATCCTTCAGACCGGAATATAGCGGTGCAAATATGTACTGCTATTTGATAGACGGACTCTAAGGCAGAAAGTAAATCTATGAACACTTACTACGGACTTCAAAGTCTACATACAGATGGGCCCTGATTTCTCAGGATTAAGAATAAATGTCTCAAAACCTGTAATAACAATTATGGTTCTCAAATACCTAATGAAATGAAACACAATGCATATCACATGCATTTCTACTTAAAGGCAGATTTATGTTAGACGGATTCTAGGCAAAAGGGCATCTAGTATAGTTAATTACTACTTATTATTGCATTAAAATTCTTTTTTTTTAAGGTTAAAAAGTTGAAGCCACAACGAACTTACGGTCTATTTGATTGTAAATGACTACTGCAGTCGATGAACATTGCTGCAACCGACTTCGAACAAAGCACTTCGCAGTAAAGGACGTCTCGCACTTTTGACGCTGTTTCCTATCGCAAGACTGGGTCGTTTACGTCTGGTGTAAATGGGTATTATTATACCGCCATCTACTGGAAGCCTTTAGATATTTTTGACATTTGCCATAGTCATCTTTTACGACACCAAGAACGGGACGAAATAGCGGGAATGGATTCTTTTATGCTGCCATCACAAGCTAACGTAATGAATATCTCATGCATATAAGTGGTAGAGCCATGCTGCAGTTATATTAGTAGTATAGTTGTAGCACGAATGGGTCGGCTCGACCGGGAAAGGACCACGCTCTCACAGAATACCAGCGTAAAATAGTAGCTTAATGCTGCTGTGTTTCGTATGGTGATTGTAGAGAACCAGAGGCCCTTATTATGGAAACGAGGCAGTCCATCTTAGTCCGCACGGGTGACAACATATTCGAATTTTGATTTGTAATCGAAGATAGATGTAGATGTCTATGGGCCACAGCAACCACTTATCATCAAGTGGACTGTGCGCTCGTTTGTCACCCTATCTATCCTATAAAAAATACTTCCAACTCACATGTTACAATGATTCTTCTATTTACACCTATTAGGTTTACACCTAATAGGTGTAAATAGAAGAATCATTGGGTTTTATGCCCACTCATGTTATGTCGCCTCTACACGTTGGCCAACACAGTGGCGAATGTCGCCTCTACACGTTGGCCAACACAGTGGCGAATGGAGTGGCGAATATATTGGCTGAGAGTTGGTGGCGTCGATTACGCCTGTGGCATCGCTTCCGAGTGGTCGCATCCAGGCAGTCCGCGCTTTCGTTCCTGTATGGTAGTGCTCTCCCGCTCTCGCGCCCCCGCTGTCCCGCTCGCGCTGTACAGCGCCGACGCAGTGCTCAGTCCGCCGGCGGCATCGTTCTCGGACGGTCGCCTCCAGGTGGTCCGCGCTCCCGTACAGTACGGTAGTGCTGTCACGCTCTCACGCGCCTCCGCTGTCCTGCTCACGCGGAACAGCGTCGAGGCTGCCGGTGAGTCACTTTCACGCTACAGTTCTTGCCCCCCTGTCTTCGGGCAGGGAGGTCTGACTGACTTCCGCTTTTCACTTTCATTTTTCATTTTCATTTCATATCATTTTCATTATCATTTTCATTTTTCAATTCATTTTCATTTTTTTTTTGTGTACTGTCTCCTTTATTTTCTTGTTTTTCTTGCTATTCTTGCATTATTATTACGTGTATAGTGTGTCGTAGTACGTCTCGCGATCTAGTCCCTGTTCTACCGAGAACAGGGACCCGTCCTCACCCTTACCTAGCTTAGCTTACTGACCCAAAATGGCCACATCCAGTTTCACTGAGTCACTCGCCGCCCTCATTAACCAATTCGGTTTAAATGGCAATGGGACGGTCCTCGCCGCCATCGCCACCATCGCCGCCCAGGCTCCCCTCCCTGCCCCTCAGGCACACCTTCCGCCGCCGGTAATCGCGTCTTACCTCGAAACGAGGAACTCCTTTGCCCCCCTTGAATCTGCCCCCTTAGAAATGGAGTACGCATGCTCCGAGTCCTCGGCGCCGACCTCCCGGAAGAGGCCCGCCTCTGACTCCGACGGAACCGGGGAGTCCACTTCCACTTTCACCACCGTCACCTCCAAGCGCAACGGTAAGCGCGCCGCGTTAAAACGCACTCCCCCTATTTCAGCGGCCCCTGCCGCTCCCACAACCTCCGCAGCCCTCGGCGCTGCCGCCGTCCCACTGATGTCACTAAACATCCCCACACACACACCGACCAAACCAGCCTCTCGTTGTGCTCCAGTCCTTGCTAAGAAGCAAGTCCCGCCCCCTGTCTTCCTAAGAGACAAGGCAAAATTCACCCAGTTATCCAAAACCTGCTACGACGCAGGTATCAAGTATGATCATGCCGTCAACCTCGGGGAGGCGATCAAAATCATCCCAAGCTCGATCGAGGACTTCCGTCAGATCACCCGGCTATTCACAGCCGAACGACGCTCCCCACACGTACGCTCTCCCTGAAGAGCGTAAAGTCAGGGCCGTCATCCGAGGCGTCCCATTTGAGTTCTCTAACGAGGAAATCCTTGAGGACCTTAAGTCCCAAGGTTTCCCCGTAGAAGCAGTGCACAAAATGCACAGCAGAACGGGCAAGAGATACAACCTTGCCCTAGTAATCCTATCGAACGTGCCGGAGGCTAAAGTCATCTTCCGGCAGGTACGCACAGTGTGTGGCCTGTTGAGGGTGAAGGTAGAGCCCCCACATAGGCCCGGTTTCCCGGCGCAGTGCCACCGCTGCCAACTTTATGGTCACGCGGCGGCCAACTGCTCCGCCCCACCCAGGTGCGTTAAGTGCCTCGAACCACATAACACGAAAGAGTGTCCCCGGCCCAAAGACGCCGAATCCCCGCCCGCCTGTGTCCTGTGCAACCAGACAGGACACCCGGCTAACTACAGGGGTTGCCCACGCGCACCTCAACCTCGCCCCAGTAGGCAAGCTCCACCGCCGTTGAATGACCGCTCATTCCCGGCCCTCCAACAACGGCCCCGTCAGGGCCTTTCTCAGCCCATCCAGGGCTTCTCTCGACCCTCTCAGGGTCCCCCTAGGCCCCGTCAGGGCATAATTCGGCCCCTCCGGGCTTTTCCAAGCCAATGCAGCCTCCAGTCTTTCCCTGGGGACCCAAAAAGCCCACACCCGACGACTACAACACGCTATATTCCGCTATTAGGAATATCGATGTTAGGGAAATAACCGTAGTAGCACGCAAACTGCGCGCGGCGAAGTCCCCCCAAGAACGCCTTCTCGTTCTTGCAGAACACAATAACCTTCTGCTAGCGTTGTAAGTTAAGTTAACTTAATTAACTTAACTTCAATGACTGAGCAAATCGCTTTACCTAAATCTCACGGTCGTATCAAACCTAAGGGTTTATCGCTTGTAACATTTAATATTCGCGGCTTGCGAAATAACCTCCCAGAGCTTAAGCTCTTTCTTCGGAATCGTGAAGTCGATTTCCTCCTCCTACAGGAAACTAATCTCAAAGCTTAGGACACTAGAGGCCTTTCTATTAAAAACTTCTCTCTTCTTCGTAACGACAGACCCGACCGCCGAGGCGGCGGAACGACCATCTATTACGAGAAGACACTTCATTGCTCGCCCATTTCTACTCCGCAGCTTACCAACATGGAAGCCACGGTATGCAGGCTAGCTATGACTGGACATCAGTCCATCCTCATAGCCTCCTGTTACATCCCTTCAGGAACCTATCCCCTCAAAAAAGATTTTGAGGCCATTTTATCTTTAGGCAATTCAGTCATTATGTTTGGAGATTTTAACTCCAAGCATACTGAATGGACATGCCGCACTACGTCCCCTAGTGGCAAGATACTGCTCGATATCACGCAGTCTCTTGATATTACCGTCCATAGTCCTCTCGGTGTTACTCACTTTCCCGATAACACCGATGGCAAGATACTGCGTCGCATCTCTTGATATTACCGTCCATAGTCCTCTCGGTGTTACTCACTTTCCCGATAACACCGATCACGCCCCCCGATGTGTTAGATTTTGCGTTACTCCAAGGAGTTTCTCTCAACCTCAGAGCAATAGAGACACTAGACGATCTAGGATCAGATCACCAACCGGTCTCCCTCATTCTTGGCCATCAGCCACCTCCCCCAACACACACGAAAACCTTCACTAACTGGAAGGGATTCAAGGAGTCCCTAGCTAAAGCTTTGGACTCACAGGACTCTACCATCTCCCTACCGTCGGACTTAGATAGTCCCGAAAAAATCGACACCGCGGTCGATTCACTCTCCACCCTTATTAAATCCTCCCTTAAGGAGAACGAAAGGGTCGTCCCGGTTGCTAACAATAGTGGGCTTCCCCTACATATTAGCAACCTATTAAAAGCCAAAAAAGCTGCTTTCCGGAGAGCAGCAAAATATCCCACCCCCCGAATATAGGCGCGCGGCCAATCGTCTTCAACGAGAACTCCGCTTCCGCCTCTCTGAATTTCGAGACCTCGAAAAGAGTAAGCTCATGGAGAATATCTCTCCATCTCACACAGCGTACTATCAGATGGCTAGAGCCCTCCGCATAGACGCTATCACCCACACTCCCCCCTCTCTCCCGTCCCGACGGCACGGTTGCCTTCGAGGACGAGGAAAAAGCTGAGTGCTTTGCAGTTAGCATTGCCGCTCAATGCTCTCCTAGTTCTCAACCCGTCAACCCCTCTCACGTCCAGGCAGTGGAGGATGAGGTCCGCCGCCGGAACTCACCCCCTATGGCCTCCGAACCTATCTCTGTGTCCAATGATGAGATTTCATCCCTCATCAAAGGACTTAAGCCCAAAAAGGCTCCGGGCGCGGATGGCATCTCCAACCAAGCCCTAAAACACTTTCCTGAGCAGGTGTTAACCTTTTTATCTATTATCTTCAACGCCTGCTTCAACCTCAGTTATTTCCCCACTACGTGGAAAGAGGCTACTGTGATTGGAATTCCCAAGCCAGGCAAGCCTCTCAACCTCCCCCTCCAGCCATCGCCCCATTAGCCTCCTCAAGGCAATGGGCAAGCTCTTCGAAAGAGTCATCCAAACGCGTATGAGGCGCTATCTGTTTCCCACAGACGGTGACCCTCTTATCATTCCCCATCAATTCGGTTTCCGAGCCAAACACTCATGTCCCCAATAAGTTCACCGCATTGTGGAATATATCCTCAGCGGTTTCTGTCCTCGTCGTCATAAGACCATCGCGGTCTTTTTCGATATAGCTAAAGCTTTCGATAGAGTCTGGCACACAGGCCTCATCTACAAGCTCTACAAAATAGGTCTCCCCGATCGTCTAGTTCGTCTCGTGGCCTCCTATTTAAAACATCGTACCTTTCGTTTTAGACACGAAGGCACGCTTTCTTCACAGCGAACTATCAAGGCTGGTGTCCCTCAGGGCTCAGTACTTGCTCCTCTGTTGTACATCCTGTTCACCAACGACATTCCCATCCCGTCGAAAGGTGTTCAACTCTCCCTCTTCGCAGACGACACTGCCATCTACTGCAAAGGTGTCTCACTACCCTTCATACGGAACAAGATCCAAAAGTCAGTTGATGACCTAGGAGCTTGGTTCAAAAAATGGCGCATCGATGTGAACCCGGAGAAGAGCTCCGCCGTTCACTTCGATTATAAACGACGCCGTCTCAAAAACACTCCACCAATACGTATGCTAGGGACCCCTGTCCCCTGGCATACGTCCGCCAAATATTTAGGTGTCACTCTAGACACAGGGCTCACTTTCAGGCCCCACGTCAAAAGAGTAACCCGTCACGCACGATTTTATCTGAGTAGGCTCAACAGTATGTTGGGCCGACACAGTAAAATGTCCCTTCGAAACAAGCGTACCCTTTACAAGGTCTGTATACGACCAGTCATGTCCTACGCGGGCCCCGTCTTTGCCCACGCAAACCCTAATATTTTAAATGAACTCCAAATAGTTCAGAACCTCTTCTGTCGTCGAGATGCGAACGCACCTTGGTACGTCCGTAATGCCGACCTTCATCGGGACTTAGAGCTCCCAACAATTCAACAATTTTTTAAAAAACTCTCTGAGAACTTCTTCAAAGCCTCAGAGTCGCACCCAAACCATTTAATTCGTGAGGCAGCTTCTTATGCAGCCCCAACCCCCCTCTCGCTATCGTGTCCGCAGGCCGAGAAACTCTCTCTCGGACCCGCCTAATAAACTGTCAAATGACCTGAACTGTCTCCTGGCGGCTCAGGCCAACTCTAATTAATTTAAATTATTGTAATAACTAACATTAATTTGCCTTCGTAGGCACTCCCTCAGCGGCACTTAGCCGCCTGCGCCCTCTTTTACCAAAAGAGGGTCGCTCATGATAAGGCACAATACAGCTTGATCAGCCGGCTGCCTGTCCCCAAAGGCGGTTTTTAGAGGGTATCACTTAGGGTCCCCGGTAGGACAGTGAGCCCCTCATAACCACGATAGACCGGCTATCGTGGTATGCGTAATGCATTTTCCGCCTCCCTACGTATAGGGTAGCCCTTTAATTGCTTCGGGCGCAAAAAAATAAAAAAAATAAAAAGTGACGGCGTCCACACGTTGGAAGGTCGTTCAGTTTACTTCGGTTCGGGCCAATGTGCGGACGAATTTATAAGCACCGTGGCGCAGTGGCTCAGCAATGAGTGGCTGCGCCGGGCGCCGCGGGTTTGATCCCGCACGGAACAAGTATTTGTATGTCCTACAAATAATTGTTTCGGGTCTGGATGTGTGTCCTTGTGCAATTTATGTTTGTAAACTGCCTGCGCGATACGGGAGAAAATCCTAGTGTAGGGTTAATGTTTTTATAAAAGAATTATAAAATAATAGTGGTTATTAATGGGGCTGTAAATAGATATACGATATACGATTAGCTTTATTTATTCTTTACATGCATCATATACTGGAATAAATACCATTAATAAGAACTTAACTTATTTTAAAGTTAAAGGAGTTATAATCGATTAGTCTATGTTTTAAAATTGGGTTTTGATTTTAAAGTTTAGCAAAATATGTACTTGCATTTCTATCAGAAATTTGATGTATATAAAAAACACCTTATAATTTATTTGGTAATTTATTTTTTGAGAAAGACAAAAACAATAGCAATAAATATAATTAACACTGCCTTAATAATAGGTACTAATTATAACTTAGAACATAAATGAAAAACTCATGACGAGCAAAGTGGCTCAGGACCATGCTTTGCGGCAGTCTGTGGAGGAGGATGTTCAGTAGTGGACTTGTGAACAGCTGTAATGATGATGATGATGATTCGAAATCTTGCACGATTAAATTATAAGAAATCGACGCTTTTTTTTATAGGATAGTGTGACAAACGAGCACGCAGTTCACCTGATGGTAAGTGGTTACTGTGGCCCACGGACATCTACATCTATCCTCGATTACGAATCAAAATGCAGATGCGTTGTCACCCGTGAGGACTAAGATGAAATGCCTCGTTTCCTTTAAAAAGGGTCTCTGGTTCTCTACACTCACTATAGGAAACACAGCATCATTAAGCTACTATTTTACGCTGATATTCTGTGAGAGCGTGGTCCTTCCCCGGTCGAGCCGACCTTCGTGCTGCAACTATACTTCTAATATAATTGCATGGTTCTACCACGTATAAACGACGTGCTTCATTTTTTTTTCATTTTAAAATTGTTCTCGTAATAATCTGATTGTAAAAAAACGTTAATTATTTTTTGATAAATAGCTTATTGATGAAAACAAATGTTCAATATTAATTAAATCGCGCTAATTAAAGTAGTAGGAATGTTTAAAGTTGAAATTGGCACTAAAAGGCTGGTAATTGGGGCATCCACCCTACAAAGCTTGAATATAAAATTTAAATCAGATGCGTGTTATCACTCTGGGAGCTTGTAGCAAACTAAACGCGCGGCCAACGTGTGGACGCGGCGACCAAACTCCGCCAACAATCCTTTGATCTTTTGTAAAAAACCGACACCACACGGATCTCGCGCCAACTTGCGGGCCGTCGTTCCAATACATACCAATGAAGCCCAAACACCACGTCTACACGTTGGCCAATGCTATTGGCCACTACATTCGCCACTGTGTTGGCCAACGTGTAGAGGCGCCGGAATGTTGTGGCCAGTAGCATTGGCCAACGTGTAGACGGGGTGTTTGGGCTTCATTGGTATGTATTGGAACGATGGCCCGCAAGTTGGCACCAGATCCGTGTGGTGTCGGTTTTTTACAAATGATCAAAGGATTGTTGGCAGAGTTTGGTCGCCGCGTCCACACGTTGGGCGCGTGTTCAGTTTGCTACAAGCTCCCAGAGTGATTACACGCATTTGATTTAAATTTTATATTCAAGCTTTGTAGGGTGGATGCCCCAATTACCAGCTTTTTTAGTGCCAATTTCAACTTTAAACATTCCTACTACTTTAATTAGCGCGATTTAATTATTATTGAACATTTGTTTTAATCAATAAGCTATTTATCAAAAAAAATAACGTTTTTTTACAATCAGATTATTACGAGAACAATTTTAAAATGAAAAAAAAAGAAGCACGTCGTTTGTACGTGGTAGAACCATGCAATTATATTAGAAGTATAGTTGCAGCACGAAGATCGGCTCGACTGAGGAAGACCACGCTCTCACAGAATATCAGCGTAAAATAGTTGCTTAATGATGCTGTGTTTCGTATAGTGAGTGTAGAGAACTAGACCCTTTTTAAAGGAAACGAGGCATTTCATCTCAGTCCTCACGGGTGACAACGCATCTGCATTTTGATTCGTAATCGAGGATAGACGTAGATGTCTGTGGGCCACAGTAACCACTTACCATCAGGTGAACTGTGTGCTCGTTTGTTATCCTATAAAAAAACGTCGATTTCTTATAATTTAATCGTGCAAGATTTCGAATCATCATCATCATTACAGCTGTTCACAAGTCCACTACTGAACATCTTTCTCCACAGACTGCCGCAAAGCATGCTCCTGAGCCACTTTGCTCGTCATGAGTTTTTCATTTATGTTTTAAGTTATAATTAGTACCTATTATTAAGGCAGTGTTATTTATATTTATTGCTATTGTTTTTGTCTTTCTCAAAAAGTAATTAAATTACCAAATAAATTATAAGGTGTTTTTTATATACATCAAATGTCTGATAGAAATGCAAGTACATACTTTGCTAAGCTTTGAAATCAAAACCCAATTTTAAAACATAGACTAATCGATTATAACTCCTTTAACTTTAAAATAAGTTAAGTTCTTATTAATGGTATTTATTTCAGATTATGATGCATGTAAAGAATAAATAAAGCTAATCGTATATCTATTTACAGCCCCATTAATATCCACTATTATTTTATAATTCTTTTATAAAAACGTTAACCCCACACTAGGATTTTCTCCCGTATCGCGGAAGCAGTTTACAAACATAAATTGCACAAGGACACACATCCAGACCCGAAACAATTATTTGTAGGACATACAAATACTTGTTCCGTGCGGGATCAAACCCGTGGCGCCCGGCGCAGCCACTCATTGCTGAGCCACTGCGCCACGGTGCTTATAAATTCGTCGTGTTATAAATTCTTCCAACGTGTAGAGTATACATAGATAATGCTATAGGTATTGATCATTCTCCTCCCCGTGTATTTCCGAAACCCGCATTGCGCGCCGCGCCCTTTTCGTTAACGGATTTTGTCTAAAAACTAATTTGATAGATTACTATTTTCGCATTTGTGTATTTTATTTATTTAGTTATTTAAAGTTAATGCAAAATAGTACATATATGGCGGATTGTTTATTTACGTTTTATTTAGAGACTCAATATGAACAGGGTGAATACTTATGTTATTTAATAGATAGCACGTCCTTTACATAGAAAACCAAAACGGAAGAGAGAAGTAATAGAACATTGTGTTGCTAAGAAACATCAAAAAAACAAGTTTTATTATCTTATGTCTTTGACAAGTACTTAATGCCGAAAGGTATTCTCAACTGTTAAGTTAAAGACGCCGAATACCCAAGTCATTCCATGGGTATTAGTCACAAAGAGTAACAGGAGATTGACAGCAGCATCTTTCTAACATAAACTTTATTATATTTAAAAAAAACTACGGTTATCAGTCCGACTGCAAAGCAAACAATGACAAAAATATTTCTCCTATTAGGTCAATCTCTGGGAGAGACCTACGTACATAATTGAACTTTTGACAGGCTGAAATGATTATGATGTAGTTTGAAAAAATATAATATTAACGTTAGTCTTTTTGCTTATGACAATATAGAGTTAGAATTCCATTGAAATTTTCACTGACATCATTTTTATACACAAACGTGTTCGTTTACGTATAACTTATAAGTTTGTTTGTTACATGCCATTTACACGCGTTTATCATATTTTTGCTTCCACCAGTTAACTGCTAATAAACTTTAAACTTTTATCACATTACCTATACATCATTCATCAGTCATCACTCATCTCATGACACATTGCCTTGATATTTTGCTATAAATGCCAAGCTGGGTGTCGAGTTGACAACCATAGTTCTATTACTTTAGTTGTTATCAGGAAAATGCTTTCGCCCATCTCCAGTTTCAGTGTACCTCCGTCGAAACCAACTAGCCCATCATACAAATCACACAAACCATAACTACATATTTAACCGAATTACAACGTAAAACGTGTTGCTAACATCAGACATGCATTCTTAGACGTCAAAGGTACCACCAAAGTATTTATATTTCGGTTATTAATCGCAATGAAACATTAAAATGTTTTATTAGCGTTTAATATAAATCTGTTTCTACCACTAACTTCCTGTTAATTGCCGTGCATTGTTTAACTTGGCAGCAAATGCAAGTTTGTTGACGCATTTATAAGTTTCGTGATATTTGAAGACGCTTATTTTTAGTACTTAGGTACTACATGCAAAGTTCAATAATACTTTTTTTAGAACAATTACTTTGCCGTTTCCCCTCGAGCCTGTGACTCTGCGAAGTGACCAGGTCAAAGATACCTACTAATTTTACTGTTTTATTGCCATTTGTGAAGTACGGTGGGTTTGACACATGTACATGTACACCCTATTTCTTTCCAGACGGTAAAAAAGGTCATCCAGTATGTATATATATATATATATATATATATATATATATATATATATATATATATATATATATATATATATTTTCTTCTGTTTGTTTGTTTGCCTTTGAACTCCTGCTGGACCGCTTTTGATCTTGAAGTTTCTTGTGTGTGTGTGTGTTTTAATGGGTCCCTGGATGATTTAGATTCACAATAGGACCTGGTAGGTGATGCTGTTGTCGAGATCCAGATATCACCCGTGCGAAGCCGGGGCGAACTGCTATTAAATTCTTGTTTTATTAAAATATAACTTTCACTCTTGGTTGCAATTGCTAAATTTAAGCCTATTTGTATAGTATTGATGGATCTTTAAAGTTTTTGCAGTCCATGAAACGATGTTGTTTGTTATGTACGATAAGCTAATTTAATTTTCGACTTGTTAATATCGTCGACACAACATTAGTGCCTATACAAGTTTATGTTGTCGCAGTCCATCCAACAATACGGCACGAACACTATTTGCAATTAATTGTTTGATTGTAGTGTTTAGCATTTTTTGAATTTATTAGCATTTTACAATAGATTCATTTATTAACACTTTACGCTAGGATTTTCTACTGTATCATGGAGGTAGTTTTTGTGTATAAATTGCACAAGGATAAATACCGAGTCCCGGAACAATTATTTGTAGGTCATACTTTGTTCCGTGCAGGATTAGAAACCCGGTCCTCATTGCCGCAACTCAATGCTGAGTCATTGCGACACGGAATCGTTAGATACCTACATTATTCTGATATTGTTTTTCTCATAAATAAAACATTTTTCTTTAATATTGGTGCGTTGGAGTAGTTTTTGTAGCAATAGGTACCTAATTTCAAGATCTTTTTGGTTGATTGAAAAGGTGTAGAGCAACGACATGACTATATTGCGTCCCTAATAACAGCTTAAAATAATATATTTAATCATTATGTTTTTGTCATTGTATTTTTGACAAAAAAAGAGAATCTACAACAGGCTATGAGCAGCAGCTTCTTACTGACAACAACTCAGAATAATAAAAACTGCAGTTGCCAAAGAAGGAATCTATCTGGGAGGTTTATTTACTTTGAAAAAAAATTGGTTAACCCTGCATGCCATCCATGGAACTTCCCGCTAATTTCAAATTCAAAGCACTCCAAAATTCATCAAATTATGACGTTGAATATGAAATATCGGAGTAGTTGAAGATTAACTTTTTCAAAATTTTTCGTTAACGATATCTCACGAACGAATCAACCGATTTTGACTGGACTGGCAGCGATCGATGTGGTTTTTCAAGTTTAAATAGAATTTTAAAAAATGTTTTTCAAACATTTTATTTTTGAAAGTTCTTAAATTCTACCGTTCCGCATTAGTTAAAATGCATAGGAACTCTAAGTCTGATAAAACACTTTGGATATCCGCTTAGATCACTTCAATCGGTCAAGCCATTGAAAGTTATAAGAGGTTTACATACATACACACACACACACACACACACACACACACACACACACACACACACGCACGCACGCACGCACGCACGCCCGCACGCACGCACAAACGCACGCACGCACGCACGCACGCGCGCACGCCCGCAGGCCCGCACGCACGCACGCACGCCCGCACGCACGCACGCACGCACGCAAGCACGCACGCACGCACGCACGCACGCACGCACGCACACACACACACATATGTATATATATATATATATATATATATATATATATATCATTCAGAAACCATCGATAAATTGTCGAGGTGGCATCCTGTGACCTCAAAACGTCATGATTTGATGAAAACTCAATTTTTGAAAAACGGGGTAAAAACAATAACTTCCCGATTTTGAAAATTTTCTATTTTCTTAGCGGGAAGTTTAAAAAGTCCCGATGGGTTTCTTGCTGCTTCTTTTCCCAAGGTATTTTCTGAACCAATAATAACAGTAAAAATTACTTCACTGTAACGTCAACAGTTTCCCTGTCCGTAAAACAAACACAATAGTTAAACAAACGAAATGTTCACATAAGACTCACGGGACTGGAAAAGTGTTAGTAATCATGATGACATACACATTATAAGGTTTTTGTTGGTAGTACATGATAAAGTGATTGAGAAGAAGTAAAAAATAGTCGCAAATCTCTTTTTATACTTTAAATTATTCATGACGTTCTTTAAGTGAAGGTAGAAGCGAACGTTCCTTGTTTTATTTATTCCCTTTTTTCGTTTGTTACGACACCCACGGGACGGATGAAGTGATGGATCCTTTGAGCCACCTCTAGGATGGAAATTCATGATGTGTAGCTTGAACTAAAATGTAATAAGGCAAATTTTACTTATAATTAACTGGAAACGATTCGTTATCCATTACGATATGTTGTATTAAATGGGATTCGCTTAAAAAGCTTCGGTAACTAAAAAAAAAAAGAATTGACACGCATTTAAGCCATTCTAAGTTACAGGACGAGTTTCCAAAAACGAATATTTATATATAGATTTTACAATGCAATAATTACAACGGTATATTATAACGCAAAACGAAATGCTTTTTGACACGTTTATTCTATTAATTAACATCAAATAAGATTCTTGCGTAACGCCCAATAAACTCTATGTAAATACTATGTAACTGTTAACTATTTTAACTCATAGTTTTTAAGGGTATAATTTAAAGGTTAATGTAGACAACGTTGTGGTTTGCGTTTTGGTTGGTGTGCGATTTATATTTTCAACACCGACAATGCAAGTCCACTGCTGATCATAGGCCTACCCTAGATTGCTTTTTAGGATGGATTTTACCATATTTGCCACAATTGGCAAACGAGATTTTTTTATTATTTGGATTTGTTATCAGGAAGATGTTTTTTTTTTGGATAAAGGTGACAAACGAGCAAACAGTCCACCTGATAATAAGTGGATGCTGTGGCACATAGACATCTACATCTATCCTCGATTAATATATAACTAATATATAACTCGATTAATATATAAAATATTATATTGTATAATATTGCTACGCCCTATCAGGGCTCATGTTTTGCTCTAACATATCCAACATAAGAACTGTTTATGTAACCACATGAACGCAATAAAATGTTTGAGTTTGAGTTTGAGACTGGGGATGAGTTGTCAACCACTGAGATTTAAGATGGAATGCCTCGTATCCAGTAAAAAGAGTCTCCGGTTCTCTACACTCACCATACGAAACACAGCAGCATTAAGCCGCTATTTTACGCTGGTATTCTGTGAGAGCGTGGTCCTTCCCCGGTCGAGCCGACTCACTCGTGCTACAACCATAATAAGGAATATACCAACCACAATACAGTTGTAGCGTAATCTTTTATTATGAACCGTACAATAATCCGCCGTGTAGCTCCTCTACAGCTTCACGGCGGATTAATGTTCTAGTTTAAAAATGCCATATGATAGAATTCTCGTGCGTGTCAAGTAGGTAAACAGTAACCGGAGACAGATAACAAATTTAAAAACATATTGCGGTTGCAAAGCGAGAAGCACTATGGGGAATTCCCTCCAACGAGGCAATCTATGGGGGAGTACTATGTTCATCAGTGGTCTTTTTTATGATATTGAAAATATAAATCGACAGTAATGACCAAACCACAACATTGTATATATTACTCCACAGTTAAAAACTGTGGGTTAAGACACTACGATTACAAACATACAGTTTAGAACTCACAGTAATAAAAACTACGATTGTCGATCGGCGTCCCAAGCTCCCAAGCGTGGTAACTGGCAACTACAGCTAGGTATAAGGAAATCTACGTTGGAGGCCTATGTTTATCAGTGGACTTTTTATAAACTGTAATGAATGAATGAAATGTAATTTGACGTGTTGTCAACGTAAAAGTCATCTCTCACGCCATTCCAAACCTAAGAAGAACATACAGTGAGTCATCGCGTTTGATGTTGTCGGGAAAGCCGACTTAAACAATAAATTACTAGGGTTGTCAAAATGGGATGTAATAAAAAAATAAACGACTGATTTTATTTTATTTCACGTTTAAACAAATGATATAACTTAATCAGACAATTATCTTTCAGAAATAATAAAAAAACGGTTATATAACCCACAGTTTAACAACTACTCGGGAACTTTCCGCTCACGTCTCGCCCCGCACCGCACCGCACGATAGTAGTATTTATACTTTTCTTGCTAATTCTTCCTAGGACAGAGGTTTTTTCCGAACCAGTGGTAAAAGTAAAGATGACTTTCAATAAGTATTACATGTAATCTATATTAAATAAAAATTATTCTATTCTATTCTATTATAGTCTTGTAAAAAAGGATATACCCACCTCATATTATATCATCAATAACATATCAGATGTCAATGCTCAAACCGATTACGAAGAGCAGCGCCAAAGACGCGAGAATACGGTACTGCGATGGCTAATGTGCCTGGTGTTTACAAGTCTTTCCTGCAATACGATAAGTGCATGTCCAACAGTGGACTGTTTTACTTGCTTCTTTGATGTAGTTGCAACCCATGGCAGGCCTGTTGCTTAATGCAACAAGCAACACAAAAATTAAAATAGATGGCCGCTTCTGAGGCGGCGGGGTTTATTCACTCTACTTACGGTTTGCAGAAAACCAGGAATCCAAGAAGAAGAGTTACGCACAAAACACTCTTTGCATCACAACAAGTGTCCGATAAACTTCACTGTGAGACTGCTATCACCCGGGACAGAGTGCTTCGTGCATCACAATGTGAGCACCAATACGGTCACCAAGTACAGAGCGCTAAGCTCACTGGACACTAAGTAGGTTGTTCCAGGTACCAACACGTTCGGAGTCTACAGAGCCCAAGCGCAGAATCTTTCTTCTTTTCTTTTGATTGACGATAGCAGTACGAACGCCTCGTACCTTTGACGCTGCTGCCCGTCGCTGACTTTTACTCACTATTTGGATATTTTACATCTGACGTAAACGATTTGTACGTGGTAGAGCCATGCTGCAGTTATATTAGTAGTATAGTTGTGGCACGAATGGGTCGGCTCGACCGGGGAGGGACCACGCTCTCACAGAATACCAGCGTGAAATAGTAGCTTACCTAATGCTGCTGTATTTCGTATGGTGAGTGTAGAGAACCGGAGACCCTTTTTACTGGAAACGAGGCATTCCATCTTAGTCCTCACGGGTGACAACGCATCTGCATTTTGATTCGTAATCGAGGATAGATGTGGATGTCTATGGGCCACAGCAACCACTTGCCTTCAGGTGAACTGTGTGCTCGTTTGTCACCCTATCCTATAAAAAAAAAGATCGTTTTATCGGAAGCCATATGTTGTTTTGTCATTTCCCGTAATCACCTTCTACTTCAACCACGCGTGAAATAGTGAATGAAATGGGGTGATGAATGACTGTTACTGGCTTACGAAGGAGAATAAAAATAAAAATAAATAATATCGTGAAGTTAATAAGTTCAATAATAGTAATTTAAAAATAAAGCGATAGTGGCCAACGTCAAACAGTAGTTATCGAACGATATATCCTGCAACGAGTTGAACAACACGCTCACTGAATTTTCTACAATACGGAGAGTTGAAGTGAGTAATAAGCTAAAGTTACGACAGACCAAATAAAATATTAAGCCATTGTCTCCTTCATAATGAATATTGCCGGAGTTCATTTACAAATAGACTAGTACGAAATTTATTGCCCGAAAACGATTTTAATTTACTGTACTTATTCAATATTTGGTTATAGTAATTAAATTAATATAACATAACAACTTTAATAATCGTAATTGGTCTGTAGTAACTTCTTCTTTAGAAAGTTTAGATTCACAGTTTGGACCACATAATAATTACACAAGTATTATACTACTATTAAAAAGCATCATCGTTACAGCCCTCCACAAGTCCACTGCTGAATATAGGCCTCCCCCAAGGAACGCCACAAAGCACGGTTCTGAGCCACCTGCATTCATCGACTTTCTGCATGTCTTACCAGGTCGTCACTCCACCTAGTGGAGGGGCAAACATCCCCCTCATGAGTAACTACTAAAAATATTTAACTTTTATAAAAACGGAAACTTTTCTTTAATATTAAATTTTAACAACATACCTAGAACAAATAGAACAAGCTTGAACCATCATAGATAGCAATTATTAAATTGTTATAATTATAACAGATAAAACATTTTTCATATTTTTACACCCGTTTCTCGATCGTTTGTTATTGCCCGTACTTACTTAAAGAATGAGGTTAGAGTAAGAGATTTATGAGGTGTATAGACTACGTGAGAAGTCGCCGAGAGACAAGCTGAAGATTTATTGAACAAGAATACTTCTAAAAATAACTATTAAACTGCACATAAAAGATACCCAACACAATTCTGTAAATTTTATTTCATATAGCAATCTAAAGACAATGAGGCAAATATCAAATGTCAACTTCATCTGCACACAGTATATTAACGAAAGTTAACGACGTAATTCACACAAATTGACGGCTGGCGGAAAATCTATCCATTAAATTCAAATTTTACAGACTGTTATGAGAGTAATCATTACCAATATAGAAAATTTTCCCACTTTCATAACCCTCAGCGTGGTAAGTATGAGTAAATCATCGAAGTTAAATAGTACTAACAACTACGTACTAACTAACGAGTACGTTTTTTGAAAGACCTTTCTGCGTAATGCGAGAGATCGTGGGGTGCATAAGCCATTAACTATTAGGTAGACGCGTTTATCACTTCAATTAAAACAATAAAATAAATTTGCTATACTTTACTCTAATAAGATGGTTAAACTCTCCACCTGGCTGCCATCCAAAATGAAGAGAATTTCTCAATTAAGGAATTCACAGAATGTTAGTTATGGAAGCGAATGAACTTTGTACCTAACCGTCAAGATGAAGTCGGATTTACTGCATTATAAACATTAGTCTAATAATGTTTAAATGAAGGAATGCTTGGCTTCGAGTGTATGAGAAAAATGTTTTTCATGAATTGCAGTATATTTAAAAAAAATCTGACATAGCGCTCACATTACACCATAATAACCGTCAATGCGACGTTCTCAAGTTAACACAGACCTCTCTAATTCCCAACCAACGAACACGGTCCTAAGTCATATTCACTTGATCCATCGACTTCCCATTACTATTATATGTATATGTCGCAGGGATATGATAAAAACAGTGATTTGCTCAAATCCCTTAGAGATTTGATCAAATCACGGGGGATGTTAAAATAACAACACGATTTTATCATTTCCCTAAGCAAATCTAGTGATTTGAACAAATCCCTAAATTGATTCAGTGAAATGATAATAAAACATGTCCAGTTTTTGTTTACGTCGCGCTCGCGCTTGCTTGTCAGTGACCGCGCCCCCTGCTTCACCGCGCACTCACCCGCGGTGCCCGTATGCGATCTCAGTTGGTTCTAAACACTATTAAAGACGAACGCACGCACTTTTGAGTATAATTTTACGAAAATTATAGAGAATGGCTTTTAATATGGGACAAAATCAGTCTTGTACTGAGTTTATGTGTGAGGAACAGTTTAATGAAGCTATTATGACGATTTTAAAGGGGCGGCATGATAAGGAAAAACCGTTATGGACTCAAGAGACGATAGTGGAAGCGATTTTTTTACAGAAGAGGGGGCATACGAGCATGCGGCTCACCTGATGTTAAGTGACTACCGCCGCCGATGATCAACCGCAACACCAGTGGAATTGCAGGTGCGTTGCCGGACCTTTAGGAGTAAGCTTTTTTCTTGAAGGTCCCTAGGTCGTATCGGTTCGGAAAAATCGCCAGTGGTAAACTATTCCACAGAGAGGTTGTACGCGGAAGAAAACTCCTTTTGAAACGTACAGTGGTGGACCGCCAAGCATCCAGATGATGTGGATGGTATTACAGCGATTAAACAATTTAAATCAGCTCCAGTACTGAATCTTAAGAGAAGAAACAAGCAGTATTATTACGGTAACAAATATGATGTAATGGAGGTAAGCACAACCAAGTTTTTTATATTAAAAAGAAAGTTAGCTTCTGACACTCAGTGGTTAAGAAAGTGCCTCAAAATGAATTTTATGCTATACTTTGTAAGACCCATCAAGAGACGGAGGCAGAGATAAAATGCTGTACAATTTGAAATCCAGATATTTAATTCCCACTTCCGTTGTGTTAGAATTTTTGAAACTGTGTACGGTATGTCAATTTAAAAAAAATTCCCAAGAAAAGGAATTGTTGTTTGCCCGATTGTCTCTAATGGTTTTAACCATCGCGGCCAGGTTGATTTGATTGACCTACAGTCAGGAATTATAAATGGCTATTACATTATCAAGATCACGCAGTAAAATTCAGCAGCTGAAGTAGCAATGGAACTTTTAAAAAAATTCCTGGAAGTAGGTTGTCCCCATATACTACAAAGTGACAATGTCCGTGAGTTTACTGCTGCAATCATTCAAGAATTAATTACCATGTGCCCAACATACAAAATCATTAATTTTAGGCCTAGACATCCAGCGAATCTTGGTTTGCACGGTCAGTTGAGCGTGCAAACCAAGATATGGAAGCGATGTTACGGGCTTGGTTAATTGACAATGACAATAAAAATTGGGCAATCGACTGTTATTTTGTTCAATTTCAAAAGAATTCCTCCTTTCGTCGTACCAGCTTTCACATTACAAGGCGTTATTTGGAACAGAACCAAAAACAGGACTTCGATCTACTCATATTTCAACAGAATTACTTGACAAGTTAGTTACTGAAGAGGATTTGGATCAGCTTTTTAAACAGCAAAACGTATTAGCTACTGAATCAATTGATAACAACGCTACAACTTCTGAGGAATAACTAACTATTGAACCAAAAGAAGATAACACTTCGACTTCAGCTATTTTAACAACACATGAATTATCAGCTGAACCACCTTTTGTATTAGAAAGTGAATCGGTTGTGAGATTACAGGAAATGATTTGTATTGTTTGTGGAGAAGAATCTACAGGAGCACATTCATGTGACATTTGCGGAAATTCTGTGTATGTAATATGTGGCATCACAACAAGCGAAGAAGGATATGGGTCGGGAGTTCTATGCTTATTATGCCAAAAAGAAGAGAACATTAAAAACCAAAGGGAAGATGCTTCACAAAATTTAAAAAGATTGCCAATAAAATGAAATAAACTTGTTCGAAGAAATTCAAGGATGTATTAGTTGATTCCACCGTTTTGGTTGATGTACCAAAAGTAGACAGAGGTCCACTAGCTGCAAATAGTATTACAGGGATTGTATTAGATACGAAAAACAATTTATTTCAAATCGGTACTTCAGTTGGCATCATAAGGGATTGGCTTCCTAGAAACACTCTTCAATTATCTACAGTTACATTAACCGATTCAGTTCCATCGTATAAGCTGAGTTTGCGTGAAATTGCAGGAAAATTATCTTTATTTGGAGGTCAAGGATTCAAACAGTATTCTTGCCAAGAGTCCAAAATACGATGCAAAACGAATAAATGTGCCTGTAAGAAAAATAACGTTCTGTGTTATTCACGTTGCCACAAATCTGCTACGTGTTTTAATAAATGAATATTACAAATAGGCATATAATACGTTACGTTTTTCTATTTTTTTTTATTTTTTTTGTTTCTCTTTTTTTTCAAATAATTATGTGCTAGTGGTGATTTTTGAGATCAATATTGCATTGTACTACACCTGATTATTATAATTATGTAGGTAATCTTACAAAATAAACCTTTAAAGTACCACAGAAAAGTTATTTTTGTCATTTCACTGAACCAATTTTGGGATTTGTTCAAATCACTAGATTTCTTTAGTGTTATTTGTCAAATCACCAGATTTGCTTAGGGAAATGATAAAATCGTGTTGTTATTTTAACATCGTCCGTGATTTGATCAAACCCCTTAGGGATTTGGCCAAATCCCTGTTTTTATCATATCCCTGCGACATATACACTAAATTTGTCTTTTCGTGGTTGCCACTCAATAGAAACAATTGGAGGTTGTACGAATTGCATGGACAACCCCATTGCCACTTTAATTGACTGAGTCCTCATGGTCTAGTGCAGGGATGGCGAACCAATGGCACGCGACACAATATTTTGGGGCACGCCACCGATCACAGAGTTCACTAAGATGTATTATCTATATTACGAACGAATATGAGTAATCTTAAGCTCAAAGATAGTTATATATATATATATATATATATATATATATATATATATATATATATATATATATATATATATATATAGACTATAAAGAAAGATATATTAGACTGCGTTCCTATGCTGCGGAGTGTTCGGGTACATTGCGCGGAGCTGCGGTGGCGGGTGGGAAACGCGCTCGTATTGTTATTGTAATTTGTAATCTTATCGTGGACTACTACTGCTAATTACGCATAGTTCGTTTCATCATCATCGTCATCATTACAGCCTTTCACAAGTCCAAACCTTCCCCAAGGAGGGGAGCATTGCATAATTCGTTTACGCATAGCATAGTAGTCAATTTCGTTGACACAATGGCATTTAAAAGTTTATTCGTGTAATATTTACGATTTTACAACCCTAATATAAGTTATTTGTCATCTAATCTGCTACAACAGAAGTTACACTAATGTCACTTTCATTCGAATTCCGCGTCTGAAACAATTATTATTATAAATTGCAAAATTTATTTTGCAATGTATAATAATAAATGTCTCAAATCAAAACTCTTTATTTATTTTTTGTAGTTAAAGAGTTTTGAGTTGATAGTATTTAGTATTATTATTTTCCCAATAATCACGAAGTCAAATTAATTTACGGCACGTCTATGACCTCATTGAACATTTCTTTAGAAAAATGGCACGTTGATACATAAAGGTTCGCCACTCCTGGTCTAGTGGTTTTGACCTCTGGTGCTTATATAGAATACCGCGGTCTCCTTGGATTGAGATAACATTGACATATGATAAACATCAGTAAATATTTAAAAATGATGATGCAATTTGTTTCCAATGGTGATATTACTCGTATATCGTATACATTTCTAGATCGTTATGAATTAAGGTCACTAGAATCCCTCGCTGCACTCGGCATCCACAGGCGACGTATTAGCGTAAGGTTTTTAGTACAATATACGTAGAAAATCTAATATAATACGTCTATCTTGGTTTATCTAATTCTAATATTTTGAGCCTGAACATATTTTGACTAACTAATGTTACGAATAATTTTTTTAAAAGCACGGATTTATAATAAACAAAAGGATATTCAAATTTAGGTGGCATATGTATAAAAACTATATAAGTATATAGTTTATTATAATTATTGTAATCTGACGTTATTTTTCGAAATTTCGTTATATTAACCATCTTAAAAAAATATTAGCTAAGTTTTGCTTAATTAATAAAAATTATGTGATTATTTTGAAGAGCACCTCTCATCATCCCTCAATTGCGTGCACTAGCCCCGTAATCACTAATCCCAACACCACAACTTCCAACACCACTACGCCCAACACCACTACGCCAGGAAGGATACACCACCATAATACGACACGTGTTTCGCTTCTAAACGAGGCATCCTCTGTCGGAGAAGACTATGCGGTGGCTGACCGTGAAGATATGACTTAGCGGCAAACTTTACGTGTAACTTTTATCTCGTCGTCATGGGAAAAAAATTATCAGAAATCCGACAATGTGATTTGCTATGAGCTATTCTTATTGCTTTCAGTTTACAAAAATATTTAATAGAGAACGAGAAGTTGAATAAATGGTAGCGATATCTACAATTCCTTCAGCCATTTTTACTTATAAGGTAAAGAGAACTCTCTCCGTGTGAAATCTCCATCTGTCCATGATGAAAGTGTCCGTGAAGTTGAGCAAATTTAAGATTACTACGCCACTGTAGGATTGAGTACAAATAGCCAAAAGTAGTTAGAGAAGGACAAAATTAAACGGAGAAAGATTAATACTACCCAGCGCCATTCTAGAGACTGAAATACCAACTGAACTGAACTGAACTACCCTTCTACGCTTTCTATAGCTACCTATTTCTGTACTTTCTTAGCTGTTGTCATTTTGACTAGGTGCCAGTATTAATGTGTAATTTGTTATATAATACTCGTAACTCTACGGTGGTAAAAAGGCACCTAATGTAATATACTCCTCCTTAGAAATATCTAGGTATCAATATAATATAAGAGATTGGTCCTGAATACAACATATGCAGTGCAGCGGCGCGTGGCGGGGGGCGTGGGAGGTATAATCAATACACCATGGAACTATAAACGGCGGCGTTCAGCGCGTTACTACTTTTTGGCGGGAGTTTATTTAGAATTTGTTTGTTAAAGTTTATGTTTAAACACTAAGGGTGCTTAGGTGTTAAATGTGTTTATTTAACGGGCAGCACTGTAATAATTACAAGACGAGGAATTTCAGATTCAGATAACTGAAAATTTATTAAGTTATTAAGTTAAACTCATAGACGGCCGATGGGAAACAACATTTAAAATAGCAGCTTAATACTGCTGTGTTTCGTATAGTGAGTGTAGAGATCCGGATTCTCTTTGTACTGAAAACGAACTTCTATCTTAGCCCTCAAGGGTGACAACGCACCTGCATTTTGATTTTTAATCGAGGATAAACGTCTATGAGCTACAGCATCCACTTACCATCAGGTGGACTGTGTGTTCGTTTTCACCCTAATTCTATGAAAAAAAGAATATACATATTCATTTATTCATTCACACCGCCTATCATTACCCACTGTTGAATATAGGCTTCCGCATCCATTGCTTCATAGGGGAAATAGCCATAAGTACCACGCTTGGTTACTGCAAGTTATAATATTTTGAGTTGTGATAAAAGATGCTGGTGTTGCCATCTGCTGTTGTGTTTCCCTCTGTCCTCTCTTACGTCTTCAGTGGGTGAGCTGGTGCAGGGGATTCCCTTACGCCTACACGGCTACCATTACAAGGAATATTGATATAGTTAATCTATAGTTCACATATGTATATACGAGATGGAAATAAAGGTTCTTTTATTAGATCTATATAATTCCCCTAGCTGATACCCGCTCGCTTCTTTGGGCGCACGATAGCATTTTATTGCGGAACCTAGATGTGAAATATCAGGATTTTTTTGATGTCACTATCATAAAATTCGTTCTTAGTGAGCGTCTACATTAAGAAATGAGTGACTTATACGGAACTTTAAATAAATCGAGCGTATAGTTTTAGAGATATCGTAATGACAGACAGCAGGTTTTATTCCCGTACGAAACATATGGCCTAAAAATAACTATTCCTGACCAAAAATCAAATATTAAAGGGTAGGTAGATTTGGATGACTTACAACTTGGAAACGACATTTACGTCTGGAAAATGACCAAGATGGCGCCTTTGTTTACGCGATTGTAAAGCCTGGGCCAGTATCTATTTAAAATATATTTCTGTAAAAATCTGATATGGAACCTGATATGTATACGTCTGCTGTTAGATGCGTACTTCATTCCAAAAATGGCGAGAAATAGCAGTAGATATTAAAGAACTTATGTTTAATGCAAAATGTTTTTATTGCATTACCGTGCTCTGTGGCATTACTTGGGGAAGCGTCCGTCCAGTTGTAGACTTGTGAAGTTGTATTAATGACAACGATGATGATATAGTATGAAAATGGATTGAAGTTGTGACTTTGTCCTTTTGGTCCTTAACTTAAACTTATAGCCTATATACGGCCTCCTCTCATTACGGAGAGGGTTTCAGGGCAAGGAAATGTCCGCCGCGCTACCCCAATGCGTGTTGGCGAACTTCACACATCTTCGAAATATTTTTTTTTCTTATTTCTCAGACATACAGGTTTCCTCACGATGTTTTCCTACACTGCCCAGCAAGTGGTAAATCAGCACTTAAACTTGCAAGTAACAATTTCGTTGGTGCCGGCGGAGATCGATCCCGGGCTACTCGCGTACTGTGAAATTTACAGAGAGCGCTTGGCCCGTTCCTTAACTTAAACATATATATATATATATATATATATATATATATATATATATATATATATATATATATATTCATATATATATATATATATATATATATATATATATATAGTCCCTATAGACAAACTACGTAATTACTACTTGAGGACTAATGTTCTCCAGACCGAATTTCGGTCACTCTAGCCATTGGCGCAAGACAGTATTATAGTGCCCAAGTGTATGCGCAAGCACAGGTGCACTCTCTATTCCCTCACTCTCATAATCCGATGGGACGGTAAACCAACACGACCGGAGATAGATCACGCGCAGGATCAACGGCTTTACGTACTTTCCGAGGCAAGGGGGTGAGACACCTCTCTCGGCAGCCATGAGAATTTCTTGACGGAAAAACTCAATAATTGATTTTTTGGTCCGACCCGGGATTCGAACCCTAGGATCTCATGATCAGCAGTCGCACTACTACTATAAGGGTGATAAACGAGTACACAATCCACCTGATGATAAGTGGTTGCTATGACACATGGACATCTACATTCGTCCTCGACTATGAATCGAAATGCAGATGCGTTGTCACCCGTGAGGACTAAGATGGAATGCCTCGTTTCTAGTAAAATGGGTCTCCGATTACACACACCATACGAAACACAGCTGCAAGGAGTCGCTATTTTACGCTGGTATTTTGTTGGAGCGTGGTCCTACCCCGGTTGAGCCAACTCAATTCTACTATAATTATACTGTTAAAATACGAGCAGCTGCTGCATGGCTCTATTACGTAAAAAGTATTTTGACATATGTATTCTATGTCGACTGTAACGATGACAATGATGATTATACGAATATTACAGGTCTGACTGCCTCGTTGGTCTAGTGGTGGTAGTAGTGCGACTGCTGATCATGAGGTCCCGGGTTCGAATCCCGGGTCGGGCGAAAAAAATCAATTATTTAGTTTTTCCGTCTAGAAATTCTCAGTAGCTGCCCGGAGTCAGGAAATTGTCGGTATCTCACCCCCGTGCCTCGGAAAGTTCGTAAAGCATTTGGTCTTTCTCCGGGCATGTCGGTTTACCGTCCCATCGGATTATGAGAGCGAGGGAATAGAGAGTGCACCTGTGCTCGCGTATGTACTTGGGCACTATTCTCTGTTAAGGCTCGCCGCCGTGACCGAAATTCGATCTGGAGTACGGTCGGTTAAAAAAGCGGATCAATGTCTTCGATTTATAGTTTTTGTTAATTACCTTTACCTTTATTGTTAGGTAACGACCGCTTGCCTATTTTCACCGTTAAGCAGTAACGAGTAATTTGTGCACTGCAATGTTCCGGACTTAAAAGTATTTAGAGCCAGTATATTTTAAGTTGTAAGGCATCACATCATCTTCTTTCACGGAAGTGGCAACGCGTCTGTAACTGTAACCTTATTTTATTTGAAGTTAGTTGCACGTGTCGATGGGCTAAATAGTGGCCGCTTAAAATCAGGTGGAATTTAAGTTCGTGTCACTGTAATTTTAATAAAATAAATAACATAACGATTTAAAAATAGATTGTTACACTTTATTTAAGTATGAGGCCATATTAAACCCACAGTGTAAGTGATGGTCTGGTACACAGGTACTCAACCTGGTTCAGGCAGGTAGCTAATATTATAAACTTGACTTTTTAATTTTTCTCTTGTATATTTTACATTATTATGCAACACATAGTTTTACTTTTATTATAGCATGCTATTTTTGTTAGACTTATTGTTAATTTATTTAATTGTATGTAAACTTGTGTAATTGGAAATGAAATAAAATTATTTATTATTTTATTATTATTATTATGTATGAAGTACTAAGAAAATACACAAGATAAAAGGTATGTCTTGCGCTGGGATAGTAATTACGTAGTTTGCCTGTAGGTACTACACATTATTACTCGTAGTCACATTGAAACTCAACTGCCTCGTCGGTCTAGTGGCCGTAAACGCGGTTGTTAATCGTGAGGCCTTGTGTTCGAATCCCGGGTCGGACCTAATTTGGTAATTGGGTTTTCCTGTTAAAAAATATTCA
This sequence comes from Parnassius apollo, assembly GCA_907164705.1. Taxonomy (NCBI): domain Eukaryota; kingdom Metazoa; phylum Arthropoda; class Insecta; order Lepidoptera; family Papilionidae; genus Parnassius; species Parnassius apollo. The sequence continues at coordinate 825,153 of CAJQZP010000246.1, read as the reverse complement.
GAAGCAACCCGGAGTCAGAAAGTTGGCAGTGTTTCGCTCCCGTCCCTCAGAATCTCTCTCCGGTCGATCGGAATACCTTCTTATCGGACTATGAGAGTGAGGAAATAGAGAGTGCACCTATGCTTACCTATATACTCAGGCACTATCATGCCAGTCTGCTAACATTAGATAAATCTGTATCGCGATGATCACGCTAAGTGGAACTTCAACTTAAATTGCCGGCCTTAGCTGCACGCGGTTCATTCTACTGATTGACGAAAGAGGCTATTCATAAATTTCAGAAAATAAATCCAAATATCCCAAGCCCCAATCACACATAATGGATATAAAGAGACGGTATTGGCTCTGTCTTTACGACCTAGCCTAGTCTGCGTGGTGATTTTGGGCAAATATTACAAAAAGTGGGTCATTTAGCGGTCTTGAAAAGGCAATTCAGTAATGGGCTCAAAAGGCTAATAAGGAATTCCATATTTGCCACATTTGCCATCGACCTGATTGGCCGGTATTTGTCGTCATTTAAAGACCAAAATATCCGTAACATAAATCGAATATTTGCACATAATTTTTATGCGTTCATGTACTTAGACTACGAAAATAAAATCACACGAACTTTTCGTTCATTAGCCGCAGTCTGTCCAAAGGTAGTATTGATGTTATTTCTCATTTGTGCCGTACTTGTCTCATGTCTGAACACGTATTTCAAAATTATTTGAATTTCTGATGTTTTCATTCTTACTTAGAATAAATTTTACATACATATGCTAAAATTTAAAGTACTGAACTGTGGAGTATCTTTAATATAACAATTGTCAATCAACCAATTCAATGTTCTTCTAAATTTAAATTTAGAAACTAAGGTTTTATTTAATTACTTATTTATTTTTTCGCTCTTTCTTTTACATTAAAACTAACAATATATTATGGAGAAGTTAATCAATTCATTCTAAATGATTATGATAATGTATCAAAATCCCTGCAAAAACAAATAAGGTAAAGTACATATTAAGTTAATTTAAGTAACAGTATTTTACATCTACAAATTTCTCACAATCTCATCTCAAAAAGTTTCTTGAACTACACCTGATGTTTTAGCATATTTTGCATCGATAATTAAGTCATACTCTATAATGATAATGATGACGCTGACGATGATGATAAAAATATTGCCAGTTTTGACTTTCAAACCATCACTTCTTTTGTAAGAAAAGTCATTACTTAGATTGTTAATAATTTATCTTCTTTTCGGATAGTTTTTAGAATTTCGTACACAAAGCTCAGAGGCGACTACGCCCGCGATCCCGTCCGGTTAATATTTAATCAGTGCCCAAGAAATTAGGACTAAAAACTTTTAACATAACAGCAGACGTTACTTTATTCAATATTCTTAGGCTGTATTAAATTCGAGTTTGTGAAACAAGTTTACTGGGCGTTACAATGGCTTACCTTTTGTGTTGATATTAACGAATAAATTACATTATTTATTATTTACTAGGTAATTACTAGAAAAAAGAGTCCCGCCTTTTATACTTAGGTATTCGTTGGGTCCGCCCTCCTATCTATTTCTGCCTCCAAAAAGTAGTGCTTGCACTGATGTGTTCGGGCTGAGGTATGCAGAGAACCATCTAAGAGAAGAGAAGAGAGCCGTATATACAGGCTATGAGGCATTCCATCTTAGTCCTCATAGGGCACATACATCGCATCTGTTGCCTTCTTTGCAGGTGACCATGGAATGCGTAGACCTTTTACTGTCAGGTGAATTGTAAGTTCGTTTGACACTTTTTATAAAAAAATACTGCAGTTTGCATGCTGATGATAATGTTGGTGATAAGGCATATATTTGTTTTATAAAATAATCACTCAAAATATATTTGCAACGAACAAAGATTTAAAATTGAATTAATATTGTATTATGTACTAAGAAACCCAAATATGTTTTTTTAGTACATAATACAATATTAATATATTAATACGTGAATAAAAATCTTTGTACGTCTTTTAAGCGTATTAGTGCAAACGGTGGACTGTGTTTGGCATTATTAAAGTTTATTATAGACCCAGAATATAACACAGAAAGCTAAAATTTATCGTATGTATATTGTATATACGTAGGTTACTCAATAAGTTTTGAGATGCTCGAAATTTGAAAATGGAACGCACCTGTGTTATATAAAACAAATTTATTTAAAAATAGAACTCCATAAGCCAATTGCTCAATATTAAAAAAAAACAAAGTTCTATTAATTTTCCTGCAACGCTTCCCGGTTTTTGTTTAAAATGATGGATCTTGAACATTTGCGCGCTACATTGAGCTATTATGTACTACGTACTAGAAGCGATACTGCATTCAGCTACTCTGTTCCACTCAACTGTGGTGCATACACCGCACCTTAATCAGTCACTCGCTAGGCGCTTGTCACGTGTTGTGTTGATTTAAAAAAAATCTCTTAATAAAAATATGCCGTCGTGTGTACTTAGATATTGCACAAATAATTCAAGAAATGTCAGTAAAAACCGAGGTATTACTTTTCATCAGTTAATGACTGACTTAATCAATAAAAAAATATTATAAATTAATAATAAAACAAATTATTCTTAAGACGCCATCTTGTGTCATGTAATATAGATTATGAAATTAATTTGTTCAGATGCGACATTTTTGTGGGTAGTTAAGTATAGAACGAATATATTATTATACACTTTTTTTTGTAGAAACATATATGAGTTATCATAATTAGGCCAATTTTTTTATAAATCTGCTCATTATTCTTTTATATTATTTTTAGGTTTCCACATCAAAGTCAAAGTGGAATAAATTCGTCCATTTTTAACTCTCGCGTGCCCAGCATTTATGAATGACTCTTATTCTAATTTAAATAAATAAATGAAATTTAAATTTTATATTAATAAGTTTTGTTAAACACACATATAGTATGTTTTTTTATATTTGACATAGATACCTTTTAAAATATTCAGATAAAATATCATTAAAATGTTATTGTGATATAATATTATGTAATATTATATTAAATAAGCAAATATAATATACAAAATATATGACAAAATTTGAAAATTGTTCTCGATATAATTTACCTATTTAACAATACAATCTATTATTACGTACTGATCATTCTACCTATGTTTATTCTATGATAAAAAAACCAACCGCGCGAACACAGAGTAGCGCACATGTTTTGTTTGAAATAGTTGTTCTAGTACGTAAGTACATATTACTTCAATGGCGCGCTATGATCTATTATGATTTTAAATTTGGTTTAACCTAACAACGGTCACAATCAGTACAATATATCATAAGGGGACTCAGCTCCATCACGCGCAATAATTTTTAGTTTTCTGAATTCAAAAGGGGTAAAACTAACCTTAAAGATGACCAACGAACCGTGGCCCCATAAATAGCAGTAACGGCAGAAAATGTATAGATTACGGAGATGTTGGTGCGAGAAAACCCACGAATCACATATACGAACATTGAAAAGATTGTAGGCATTAGTTCGGGGAGCATTCATACCATCCTACATCAACATCTTGGAGTGAGGAAGCTTTGTTGTCGATGGATCCCTCGTTTGCTCTCCGAAAGCGAAAAAGAGACTCGTGTGGCCATGAAATGCGTCTACGTTTTGAAAACGGGGCATCTAGGCGTGTTTCAGAAATCGTTACTGGTGACGAGACATGGATCTATCAATATGATCCGGAAAATAAAAGGGATGATTGCCTTATGTATGGTATGGGTATGAGTCTGCTCAGAAGAACAGTTACGGACAAAACTGCAAAAACTTCGCAACGTCGCGGCGGCAAAAAAGTGGTGGCAAATTTTTTTGCGTCGAGCGGACATTTGTCGACGTCAATGCTGGAAAATTATAGGTCAATTAACTCTGAATGGTATACTACAGTTGCATTACCCAAAGCTTTTCAAGCTCTGCGGGGGAGAAAACTAAAGTGGCTTCGGGGAATCATGCTGCATCACGATAACGCCTCTGCACATACCTCCCTTAGAACAAAGGTATTTATTGAGGAATCTGGTGTTGAAAGTCTAAGTAGTCCACCCTACGATGCTAACTTAGCTCCTTGTGATTTCTTTTTGTTCTCAAGAATCAAAGAAAAAATAAAAGGCAAGTTTTCATCAAGCGCCGTAGTAGCCGTGGCTGCCTACGAAGAAACGATTTCCGACCTGTCAGTTTGAATCTTTGCCTGTCAGATCAAGATTGGCAAAAGTGTTTTCAAAGTTGGTTTAGGGTTTAGGCGAATGGAACTTTGTATAAAGCATGATGGAGAATATTTTGAAAAGATGTAAAATAAATTTAAAAGTATCTAGAATACTTTTTGTATATCTCAAAACTTATTGTGTAACCTTCGTATTGTGTAACAAGCACATTAAATAATAAAAACCATCACATGGCACAGAGTGGAGATTGACCAATGAATTTTAAAATACTGCCAGTAAAATAATAAAACAAAACAGAAACAGCACGTTTCAATGTTTTACTGTAATCTCTCAAGCACTTTTACTTTGTTTGATTTCAAAATTATAAAGAAATATTTATAAATACCACACGTATTGTATAAATATACACATACATATGTTATGTTTTAAAACATATATATATGACATACATAAATAATACATAAAATATTAAATTCAAAACATAAATGGAAAAATACAGTAAGTTATTTGCATATTTAACTATAATGAATAGCCAGCCTGTAGATAAAAAGTAGGAAAAGAACATACCTACTACACATTTACATCACAAAATACACCCAGTAGTAAATGACATTATAATAATTCGTTCCTGCGAACAAATAAATTTGTAGAACTTTCGTGACAGTAGATACGATCTGTTGTAGAATTGGTGAAGCAATTTGTTGACGAACCATAAGGGCTAATTACAATGTTCCGCTCGCTAGATGTCGCTAGTGTCGCTACTGAGGTAAAGTTATTTGTTACACAATGTCAGTATAATTAAGAAGCTGCGTTTTAAATAAAAGTTTTCCAGCGTCTAGACTCTAGAGTATGTAAACACACAAAGAAATGCCTCAGTGGCAAGCAGATTATTTTTTAAGGATAATTATTAGAATTTTACATGGTAGAGCAACGCTGCAGCTATATTTTGGTTGTAACACAAATGGGTCGGCACGACCGGGGGGGGGGGGCACGCTCTCACAGAATACCAGTGTAAAATAGCAGCTTAATACTGCTGTGTTTCGTATGATGAGTGTAGAGATCCGGAGACCCTTTTTTACTAGAAACGAGGCATTTCATCTTAGCATTCAGGGGTTACAACGCATTTGCGTTTTGATTCTTAATCGAGGATAAATGTAGGTGACTATGGGGCACAGTATCCACTTACCATCAGGTGTACTGTGTGCTCGTTTATCACCCTTATCCTAAAAAAAATGGAAAATATATATATGTTTAAGTTAAGGAAGGGGCCGTGTGCTCATGTGTTACCCTTATTCTATAAAAAAAAGAATCAGGCGTTACTTTGCGGAAATCCATTATATTATAGATATTAGAATTTAATTGGCTAAGTTCTACGTAATAAAATAAAATAATGTGTCTTACCAAGTTTGGAGAGCACCCCCCGTCCTCTAAGAAAATCACTAAATCTTGAGCGTGAGATTCCCTTCAAACTAGGTAAGACACATCATTTAAGATATATGGTACGTTTGGGTAATACGGTCATCTGGTAAATATGATCACTTTCTTATAACCTAAAAACAACAGCCTTGTTTGTAAAGATGGCTCTGTGGTACGGTAGCTCTTCATCGATCAATCAAATAATATAGGGTCGTAAGGGTGCATTTTTATCGACGCCATTTTGACAGTTGAAATTATAATAAATATTTCTATTGATTTTAGCATGGTTTAGTGTAGTTAGTTTTTATAAAGTTGAATTTTTGAAGTATTCCCAATTATTGCCAAAGCTTGTCTGCTATTATTTCTTAATATATAAAGGCGGCAAAGCATATGGTGACCGTATTATCCTCACGTACCTTAGTTAATTTCTAACATCTTTAATCATTATTTTTTGCATATTTTTTAACTCTCTTTTTAGTATTTCTGTTTTTAACAATATATATAGTTTGGTTTATCCATTTATGTATTATTTATTATCAAATATAACTAATATTCTAGAAAGAAGTATTAGTAGAAGGTAGTAGGTAGAAGTATTAACCACTACATTTTCCTTACAAATTACCTTTCCCAGCATAAAATATCTCAAATATATCACGTCTTTTCAACACCTAAGTGGCACCACTCTGGTGGCAGAAAAAGTCATCCGTTAATAAGAATAGCCACGTTCAAGATTACTTGTCAATATATAAGTATGATATGGAAAGGAATCGGTTAAATTATAGTAAAGTAACAACTATATAGACGTTTCAAACCTGAATACAAGCAGAAGGCCTCGGTTTTGGAGCAGGGCAAGATCCGCAGCGTTTTCTCAGTAAGTGTTGTCGGACTTTACATGACAACGAAATATTTTAAATTTCTTAGACACACAGTTGTTCAGGAAATGTTGCTTTACTGCCGAGCATGTAGCAAACCTGCACTTCAAATTGAAATTACCAATTTCATTGATGCCTACGAAAATCAAACTCGGTTTTCTCATGTATTGTGAAATTTTATGGCGAGTGCTTCGAGCTACGCCTCTATTATGGTTTAACAGTCAAAACGAACGGTTAAAACAACACAAATCCATAAATAACAATATTAAGTCTTTAGTTATATAACTGCTGTTTTATATGGGGAAATACTTTGATTTTACGGATTTTATCGCGTTTAATTTAAAAGTATTTGGGTAAATTTAGGAAATCATAATACTTAACTATTGTAACTCATTTCAAAAACAAATAAGTGACTGATATAGAAGATTCTAGATTAAATTTTCACGTAAAATTTAAAGTAAATATATAGTATTTAATAACGTTGAATAGGTTTAACTGGGACGTGTAAAAACTGTTAAATAAAACACTCATATTGAATTCTATAAACTACTATTTTACTGATGATATTCTGTGAGATCGTGGTCCTCCCGGTCGAGCCGACCCATTCGTGATACAACCAATGTAGCTGTAGCATGGCGCTCCAACAAAAAATATTTTTATTAAATAAATGCTGATGACCGTTATATATGCGATTTCAATTAAATTACATCTGTTGGCACTTAACGAATGGGCCTCACACTTAAGCCATAATATATTATGAGTATTACAGAAACATAAAAACATGGAGGCATCTCTCAGCTTAGTCCAACAAGTCGCTTTACTAATCCGTTAATCGAGCGTCTACCCGTGTTCAGTAGAATTATAGCACAATATGTACATATATATTTCATGGAAACCGAATACTTATGTTTTCTATTTAAGCTGATTACGTTTGGTGAAAAAACGTTTCAAATTGTTAACACTTTGATTTAGCAGAACAAATAAAAATTAACTTTAGCCTTTACTAATAAATGAGCACGAGTGTGTTCGAATACTGCTATGGGTCAGGTTATTTTGTTTTTAAGTGTTTTATCCCACACGGACCCAAAGCTGGGCGAAAATAAATTATTATTGACTAATAAATCGTTGTGTTTGCAGAATGACATACATTTTTATGGCGCTATGCGTACTTACGAGCCTAAATCTAAAAATGCTTGATTACAGTATTTTCTCTGAAAATTCATTGCTACACCTGAATACAATTAAAACCGCTTTAATAATAGAATACTTATTCAAAAAAGTACATACATATAAATGGGATTATATTACAGGTACTTTATATTTCTTCTTTAAAAACGTTCCCGCCAAACTAGGTTTTTCTCCTGTATCGTGAAGGCGGTTATTTGTATAAAAAGTTAGTGGGTTTTGTTATTACCTGAAGTTTATATATACTAGTAAAACAAGTTCGTAACGTGGTTTTTGGTTTATTTTCTTTATATATTATCTCTGAGTAAGAATTAACATAAAATGATTTATTTACTCTGATGTTTTATTTATAAATTTATTATTACAGTTATATTAGTTTAAAATTCTGTGTAGAGACGGTACAAGAATATTCGCTAACTCTGTCGGTGTGTTAAAAGATAACAGAGGAAAACAACATAGGAAACGGACAGCAACGTTTTCTTGGAAACTACTGAAAAAGATTGCGGTCGCCAACCATGACGACTGTGGTAAATATATCATCCCTATGTCGCAAATTATGGGGGAGGCCTAAGTGAAGAATGGACATTTAATAGTCTGTCACGGCAACGGTTAGTACCAGTTACCTTTGAAAAGTTATCAAAACACCCCAATGAAAGCTATTATTACATGTGGGGGTTGGGTGATTAAGAACACTCCAGAACAAAGTAATATCAAGCAAAGTAAAGTCCGTAGTACAAGTTAACCACTACAATTAAATGAATAATAATAATGTTCTGACTTATGGCTCTAAATGATTTTAAAAACATTTAACACAACACAGGGTAGTCATTCAAATTAGCCATATAACCGAATTGATTATTTTGGATATAAATACTATAACTCTTTAATATTATATATATATATATATATATATATATATATATATATATATATATATATATTTATATTTATATTTACAATTATGTATAATATATACATAATTGTACCATCTTAAATTTTTAATGTGACATGCAATAAACAATTCGAATTTGAACATAATCCATTACCTGAAAATATACATCACTCACGCCTGTCACCCAGAGGGGTAGGCAGAGACTACGGACTTCCATTTGGCACGATCCTGACATACCTCTTTCGTCTCCTTTACATCCATATATCTACGCATACATGCTCGTCGGTTAAGGGTACTTTCTAGGGCGTCCCTTCCCGACTCGGCCGTTCACATCTGCCATATAAATTTGCATTGTCACTCTTTCCTCATTCATTCTTTCTACATGACCAAACCAGCGAAGCATTCCTTTCTTAATCCTGGTCACAACATCATCTTGCATACCACATTTATCTCTTATCATGCAATTTCTCACCCTGTCATTTAGATTCAACCCTAGCATACTATTTAAAGACCGCATTTCTACAGCATTTATTCTACTTTCGTGCTTCTTCTGCCACACCCAGCTTTCACTACCATACATTAAAGTAGGGACTAACACAGCATTATGAATTACCATACGTGCCTTTTTTTGACACATTCTGGTTCTTCATAATAGAGTGTAGTGCCCCATTCACTCTATTCCCTGCATTTACTCGTCGTTCTATATCCCTATCATATCTACCATCCCTGCTAAATACACATCCCAAATACACAAACTCATCCACTTGCTCAATTAACTCTCCTTCTATTCTTATTTCACATACCGTTTTGCTTTCTTCTCTTTCAAAAACCATCACTTTCGTCTTACTTGCGTTCTCTTTCATTCCCCTTTCTTTTAATTCCCAGTTCATTAATGTAACTATCATTTGCAACTCAGCCGCCGATGACGCAAATATGACTTGATCATCGGCATACAAAAGGCATTTGACGGTTAACTCGCCCATTCTTAACCCACATTCTTCATCTTTCAAAGTTTGTTGTTACCTGAAAATAGTTATAATATTATATAATGGTTCACTATGAGTTATTTTCCGCAACATCAAATCTTGTATTTTGTATGTAGGCTCCTGTGAATATGTTGTAATTGTGAATAAATGTAATTATTTGAACCATCCAAGTGACTAAAGAATTCTCGGCGAGTGACCACGTCTTGTCGAGATAGTTAACACTTTCTAGCGACTACGGACTATCTCATGAGTTCTTGCTTCATCCAAGGCGATGGACTATAATAATAATATCTTTATTTCGACCAACAAGGATCATACAACATAATCAGTATAATTATGTGATAGCATGACCTATTTTTAGTAATTACTTATAATAATAAAGATATCCAGTAAATTTCGATCTATAATTACGTCAAGAAATTTAATTTGTTCTATTTCCTTAATTTTATTGATATTTAGACTAGAATTAGTTTTTATTTTATTAAAATGTATGTAATTTGATTTATCTAGGTTTATTTTCATATTGTTTGTATGCAGCCAATTAGTTATATTATCGATTGTGTCATTTATTTCCTTTTCATGATTATGTAATGAATTACTGTTTTTTTGAGATGTTACAACTACGGAAATATCGTAAGAATACAATATACATTTGTGATTTGTTGCCAGAGTTATATCATTTATGTATAAAAGAAATAATACCGGCCCTAAAACACTACCTTGAGGAACGCCGTATTTTTTTCTCTGTACTTAGATGACAAGGATAATATTTCATTTTTTACCATTTTATCAATAACGACACACTGCCGTCGATTTGATAAATAAGATGAAATCCACTCTAGAGCTATCCCTCTAATTCCAACCAAATCTAATTTACTTAAAAGAAAACTATGTGTGACAAAGTCAAAGGATTTACTTATATCAAAGAATAATCCTGTTGTTAGTAGGTTATTATTTATGCTAGGAATTATTGTTTTTATAAGATTAAAAGTTGCTAGCGTTGTAGATTTCTTTTTCTGGAAGGCATATTGTTGTGTTTTGATTATGTTAAACCTCTCAGAAAATTCCATTAATCTCTTATAAAAACATTTCTCAAAAACTTTTGATATTATAGGTATAAGAGTAATCGGTCGATAATTGTTGATATCGTCTTTTTTACCTTTTTTTGTACTATGGTTGTACAATTGAAATTTTTAAATTGTCGGAAAATTTTCCTGTCAAAAATGATAAATTAATTAAATAAGTCATAATGTCAACAAGTTCGCATACACAAGCTTTAATTATTATTATTGGGGTATCTATACAATTTTCTCACCTGGTTGGGTTCTATAAATATATAATTATAAATTAAAATGAAAAGATAAATGTACATAAATATCAATAAAATTAAATAAATACAAAAACTACGTAAATAAATAAGATGCAACCAGATGGGAGCCCTCGGCAGGGGAGACCAGACGGCCGAGGGTTAGGGGGAAAGGGAAAGAAACCGGCGGACTATGCGGGCGGTATCGAGGAGCACCTCCTTCTGCATTTAAGCCCGGAGCGGTCCGTCACGAAGTCCCAGTCGCCTCAGATGACCCGAGAGGCTGCTGGGCCCATTCGCAGAGACGACTACAGGAATAATTTCGGTCGGCAGACCACCCCACATGTCGGTCACCTCGTGAGCCAGGTCCAGATATTTTGTTCGTTTCTCTGTTTCGGCTTTCACGAGGTTCTCGTCATACGGAATGGTAATGTCGATCAAAAATATCCTTGAATGTGCCCGGTCCATCAGCACAATATCAGGCTTATTCGCAAGAATAGTCCTGTCTGTGATGATGGCCCGGTCCCAGTAGAGCTTGGCGCGGGCATTTTCGAGCACGGCTTCCGGCAAGTACTTGTAATACGGCAATTTTCGGTCCACGAGACCGTATTTCAGAGCGAGCTCCTGGTGTAGAATTCTGGCTACTAGGTTGTGCATGTGCAAGTACTCAGAGTTAGAAAGCGTCGAACAACCGGAGATGACATGCCTAAGTGACTCCCCGGGATGGCGACAAGCTCGACAGACGTCGACAGTGCCATCCTTTAGGATGTGTCTCCGATAGTTGTTGGTCTTAATAACCTGATCATGTATTGCACAGACAAAACCCTCGGTTTCCCCGAAGAGGTCACCGAAACGTAGCCAGTTGAGGGAGGCGGCTGTATCTACGTGAGGCTCATGTAGAGCCCTGTAGTACCTCCCGTGGAGCTCCTTCTCCTTCCATACGGTCTCCCGGTCGGAAGTGCTCTGTACTGCCGGGTCTTGCCATTGCTCGTTGGCTAAGGATAGAGGGGTAAGTCCTTTATCACTAGAAATGACGTCATTATATAATGGATCATCCGATCTCGCCAGGAAGTAATCACGGAGGCTGCACACTTCGCGATTATGCATGGTGAGCGCGCTCATGAAGCCACACCCACCATGCTTTCGCGGCAAGTACAGCCTCATTACCGACGATCTCGGATGATGCATCCTATGGAACGTCATTGTAGTGCGGAATTTTCTATCCAGGGTGTTAAGTTCAGTCTGACTCCACCTGAGTATGCCAAAGGTATACATGAGGACAGGCATGACCCAACCGTTATATGCATGTGTCTTATTCACACCGGACAAAAGGCTGTTAAGCACTTTGGTCAAGCGTGCATAAAACACGTCGCAAACTGACTGTTTAATACCAGCCTCATCGATACCGATGTTCTGTGACATACCCAGGTATCGGTATGTTTCAGCCTCGGAAAGGGCCCTTAAGTTGACGGGCATAGATAAGTCTATGGCCCTCAAAGTTAGCAACTCTTCCCCTTTCAACATGGAGGACCGCACACTTATCCGTCCCCAGCTCCATTCTAATAGAATTGCTAAATTCACAAGTGATGTTTAGCAATTCCATAAGATGGGAGCGACTGGACGACTGATTTCGAACGCTCAGGCTGTCAAACAAGGCGTTCCGCAGGGATCTATCCTAGGACCTATTTTGTTTGCCGTGTATTGTGCGGATATAACAAATTGTATTAAGCATTGCAAATACCATATGTACGCGGATGATACACAGATCTATATACCTTGTAAACCGGGGGAGACTAAATTAGCGGTGGAAAAATTAAATGACGATCTCGAAAGAATTGCAGCTTGGTCAGATTCGAACGCATTAGTCCTTAATGGAAGCAAGTCTAAATATATGATTCTAGGTACGGCTCAGCAAATACAAAAAATAGCAAAACATGAAGCTAAGGTAACCATAAGGAACGAAAGAATTGAACGCGTGACTGAGGCTCGTAATTTGGGTTTGTTGATAGATGATAAGTTACGCTTTGAAAGTCACATAATAAACACTGCAAGAACATGTTTTTATAGGTTAAAAGTATTATATCAAATTAGAAGTTGCCTAAATACCGATATGCGGATAAGACTGTGCGACTCTTTGATTCTGTCTAAATTTTATTATATGGATATAGTGTATGGCCCTCGTCTGCTTGTGCGTAGCAAGAAACTTGTCCAGAGGGTGTAGAATGCTTGTGCGAGATTTTGTTTTAAAATACCTCCCAGCGCTCACGTTACGCCGTACATAAACGAGCACAATATTTTAAAAATGCAGTATCGGCGAGAACACCACCTAGCCACATTTCTATTTGGATTAATTAAATATAATGTGCCACCTTATCTTTATCACAAATTAGTGTGGTCTCGCGACGTACAATCAAAGATCACTCGCTCGTCATGTTACTCTTTGGTTGTTCCCTACCATCGTACCATCGCCTTTCGTGGAAGTTTCAAATATTCTGCCTCTAAATGCTGGAATAACCTGCCGCCACCGCTTCGTAGTCTGGAAACATTAAATACATTTAAAATAAAATATAAAACTCACCTAATTATTGTTCAAAAAGCTATGGCTTGATATTTACCTACCTAAATAATTATAGACACTTAGCGCTATCCGGCGGGGTCATACGGAAAGCATATGAGTCCATAGTACTTTTTTTGATACTTAAAGGCTGAAATAAAAGTGTTTTTCATGCTATTAGTTATAACTATGATACAAGTACATGTTTAACGTGCAATCACTATTGATTTATTAAAATATTGTTTCTAATGATAACATTGTTGTTTAAGATTATGGTTATGATTACATACCTGTGAGAAAATATTTTTGTAGGGTACCATCATTTAGTGTTTCTTCTTTTATATTATTTCCAACTGATACCTCATAGATACATGACTCTTATGGTGATAGCAATACTTTTTAAAATGTTTCGGACATTCTTGGTATTAGATCCAGTTAGTTCATTTATGTAATCTATGTTAACTATTATTAGTCTATCAATGACGGTGTGAACGTCCGCACGTCACTTAATTTACAGGCCCACTGAAAACCAGCGCTGTAGTCTCGTATCGGCTGCGGCATTAAGCTGAGTGCGGTCTGTTTGCCGTGTACGCCACACACACTTGTGTGCGTAAAATGTGTGATGTTGTGTTTAATATTTTTTTTATTCTTCTTTTTTTTCTTTTTACTATGTATTTTTTATGTTTATGGTTTAAATGTACATGTGGCAATAAAGTGTGGTGTGTATTTGAGCAATAAATGTTTTCTTTCTTTCTTTCTTTCTTTCTTTCTGGAGGCGAATAACTTGAGGTATTTGTTATTATTATTGTGGGGTATCTATATAGTTTTCTCATCTGGTTGGGTTCTATAAATATATAATATATATATAATTATAAACGAAAATGAAAAGATAAATATACATAAATATCAATAACATAAAATAAATATAAAAATACATAAATAAATAAAAGCCCAACCAGATGGAGGCCCTCGGCAGGGGAGACCAAACAGCCGAGGTTTAGGGGGAAAGGGAAAGAAACCGGCGGACGATGCGGGCGGTATCGAGGAGCACCGCCTTCTGCATTTGAGCCCGGAGCGGTCCGCCACGTAGTCCCAGTCGTCTCAGATGACCCGAGAGGCTGACTGGGATTAGCCCGTTTGCAGAGACGACTACAGGAATAATTTCGGTCGGCAGACCACCCCACATGACAGTCACCTCATGAGCCAGGTCCAGATAGTTTGTTAGCTTGTCTGTTTCGGCTTTCACGAGGTTCTCGTCATACGGAATGGTAATGTCGACCAAAAATATCCTTGACTGTGCCCGGTCCATCAGCACAATATCAGGCTTATTCGCAAGAATAGTCCTGTCTGTAATGATGGCCCGGTCCCAATAGAGCCTGGCGCGATCATTTTCGAGCACGCGGGGGGGGGAGGGGCGGTATCTCCGATAGTTGTTGGTCTTAATAACCTGATCATGTATTGCACAGACAAAACCCTCGGTTTCCCCGAAGAGATCACCAAAGCGTAGCCAGTGGAGGGAGGCTACTGTGTCTACGAAAGGCTCATGTAGAGCCTTGTAGAACCTCCCGTGGAGCTCCTTCTCCTTCCATACAGTCTCCCGGTCGGAAATGCTGAGCACTGCTGGGTCCTGCCATTGCTCGTTGGCTAAGGATAGAGGGGTAAGCCCTTTATCACTAGAAATGACGTCATTATAGAATGGATCATCCGATCTCGCCAGGAAGTAATCACGGATGCTGCACACTTCGCGATTATGCATGGTGAGCGCGCTCATGAAGCCACACCCACCATGCTTTCGCGGCAAGTACAGCCTCATTACCGACGATCTCGGATGATGCATCCTATGGGACGTCATGGTAGTGCGGACTTTTCTATCCAGGGCGTTAAGTTCAGTCTGGGTCCACCTGAGTATGCCAAAGGTATACATGAGGACAGGCATGACCCAACCGTTATATGCGTGTGTCTTATTCACACCGGACAAAAGGCTGTTAAGCACTTTGGTCAAGCGTGCATAAAACACGTCGCAAACTGACTGTTTCATACCAGCCTCATCGATACCGATGTTCTGTGACATACCCAGGTATCGGTATGTTTCAGCCTCGGAAAGGGTCCTTAAGTTGACGGGCATAGATAAGTCTATGCCCGCAGAGTTAGCAACCCTTCCCCTTTCAACATGGAGGACCGCACACTTATCCGTTCCCAGCTCCATTCCAATAGAACTGCTAAATTCACAAGTGATGTTTAGCAATTCCATAAGATGGGAGCGACTGGAAGCGAATAACTTGAGGTCATCCATATAGAAAAGGTGGGTCACTTTTGTACCTCCTTTCCGAAGCTGAAATCCCCTCCCGGAGCCCTCCAGTAAAGTACTGAGAGGGTTCAGGGAGAGGCAAAACCAGATTGGACTCAGACAATCGCCCTGGAAGATACCCCTTCTTATCTTTATGTGGTTCTCTGCAGCCATCATCCGCTCGCCCAGATAGCAAAGGATCGTACTCCATTGCCCCATACACTGCTCGAGGAAGTCTCCAACTGTACAGTCAATTTTGTACAGCTGGAGGACTCTCTTTAGCCATGTATGGGGCACCGAGTCGAATGCCTTTCTGTAGTCTATCCAGGCGGCGGAGTAATTCCGACGGTTGCGTTTCACCACTTTGCCAATGACCGCGTCAATGAGGAGTGGTTCCTTGGTTCCATGACCACCGCCCCGGCATCCTTTTGAGCGCGTGACATCACCTGATTTAGCTCCAGATGACGAGTGATTCTCGCGCTCAAAATGGATGTCAGTGTCTTATATATGGTGGGTAGACACGTGATGGGGCGGTATTTGCTCGGGTCCGTGGTATACTGATCTTTAGGAACCAAAGGAGTGATCCCAGTAGTGAAGAGGCTCGGGAGCGACTTCTGATCGAGAGCCTTTTGAAACTGTCGGGCGAGCACAGCGTGACACACTACGAACCCCTTCAGCCAGTAATGATGCAGCCCGTCGAGCCCCGGACTTTTCCAGTTTGGGGCCTTACGGACCGCCTCAGCCACGTCTTCAGGCGTTATGGTGACGGGGTCCATAGGCGTAACACTTGCACTCTGGCTCGCCACAACTTCCATCCAAGGGCCCTCGCTGTGGTTTACGGGCTCTGACCACAGGCCACGCCAAAATGCGACAGTATCGGCCTGATCCGGTCCTGGGCCCGCTCCACATACCTCTGGTCGCTCCAATGATTTATAGAGCCTCTTCTGATCACTCTGGAAGAGACGATTCTGGTTGAACCGCCTTGACCTCTCGCTAAATCGTCGAATCCGCTTCCCCCAAGCAGCGATTTTTTGCTTCAGGTCATCTATGCGCTCCGTTAGTTTTTGCGTGATATCCGGTTGGAACAAACTGATATTTGTCCCAGCAAACGCCATCCTAACGGTGCGCATAATCCTCGGTCTATTATTACCCGACCTGAAGCTTGTCAGTCTGCCGATAAGGGCCCTTGCCTTTGCGATACGGTCCTCAATTCTTTTTCTCCAGGCTGGGATGGCGCTACTTTTTTGAGTAGCACGTCCAGCCACGGGAAGTTTGGCGCCAATAATACGGCATACTGCCAGTGCGGCGCCAAAAAGAATTGAATCCGTCTCGCAAAGGTCCCGGCTGGCTTCCAAATAGGTCACCAGCATTGGGTTAAGAGCCCGCACGACAGCCCGATTTCGCTTGCTAAGGGGTATGCGGGGGAAGTCGCGGTCGATTTTCGAGAGGCATGCTGCGCGTTTCCAGCATCGACTCTTCCAATATGCTCCTCATTTTCTCTAGTTCGTGAAAGACTATTCCATCATCGTCTGAATTAGCCACAAATGGAATGTTGACGGCAGCATCCACATATGCAGTTTGTTGCGCATCTAGTGGCGCCGCATTCCCAGCCGTAGCATTTCCATTCGATGAAGGAATAGCCTCACGTCGTAGTCGCTCGAGTTCGGCGTCACCAAATATGTTGGAGCGCAGGATGTACCTAACTCGGTCTGCCAGGTTTTGCTCAGTAACGGATAGAGATGGCTCCAGCTCTGCAAAAAAGCGATGCATCCGAGCCCGATACGCCAAGCATCCAGTTTCTTCCCCTTTTGCCCTAAAATACGCCGGCAGTGCGTTTTCATTCATTGATTTACACCAACGCATGCGACGTGCTCCACCAGCGGCGGATGCCACTTGCTGAGTCCGAGAAGACCCAGCCGACACCAAGCCTTCTGGTGGGGATGATGGATGCGGGGGGCTGCTAGGTGGTCTTGCAACACCCCGCGCTCGGCTGGCGGCCCGCATGCTGTCGCGTCCAGCGCCAGCTCCAGACGCGCCCTGGCGACCTCCAGGCAGCGGCCCTTTGCGCACTATCTTTTCTTCCATCATCCATAATATGGGCGTCCATTAACGGGAGACGCCCAGGCCCGGCACCGTATCGTGGACGGCCATAAGCACAAACGGGCCTTTGCACCCTGAATTCTGCCGAGACACGGCGCTCACACCTCTCGCAAGGCGCTGACTGACTGCGTTGACGTAGCAGTTTTGTCACTTAACTTTGTTACGTCAGCGGGCGATGGGGTCGTCAATTCCCTACGCCATATTATTATTATTATTTTATTATTATTTACGGTAAGTGTTTTCACTTCTCAGCTCTAGGCTGGATTTCAACTACATTTACGGGCCGAAGCCAAAGCAAATGCAGCGTGTGGTGTGTAGTGTAGTTCATGTGATTTGATGAGGTCCTATTTCGTTTTCTTCTATCTGCATGAATTTCCTAACTATTCTGCATGTATTTAATATAGCTGCTTTTTGAAGTGTAATATATAGAGTTTCTTTTAGTTGTAATAATTTTAAGCTACGGAGGAGATGATTTGGGATGACACCTGTTGTGGAGAGGACTATAGGGACCACATATACTTTTTCTTGTTGCCAGATTCTAGTCACTTCATCTTTAAGTTCTGCGTACTTACAATTTTTTTCAGTTATCGTCTTCTGCAAGTTGTGTGTGTTGGGGACTGCAATGTCTATCAGGTAAGTAATATTATTTATTTTATCTTGTAGAATTATATCTGGTCGGTTATAGTGGATTGTCCTATCGGTGAGAATGCCGCGGTCGTAAAAAAGTTTATGTGTGGTGTTTTCTAGAGTATGTTTTGGTGTATAATTGTAGTACGGAGTGTTGGCATCTGGAATGAGTGCGTGTTTGAGTGCTAGTTTTTGATGAATGACATTGGCCACCTGATTGTGTCTGTGAGTGTAGTCAGTCTGTGTGAGAGTTGTGCATGCGCCTGTGATGTGTTGAATGGTTTCTGAATGTGTGTGGCATTTGCGACATTTGTCATTATTTACTGTAGGATCTTTGATTATATATTTTCTGTAATTTTTTGTGTTTATGATCTGGTCTTGAATAGCTATTATAAATCCTTCTGTTTCTGGAAATAAGTTGCCTATTTTCAGCCACTTATTTGAAGCTAACTTATTTATGTGGGATTGCTCTAAGTCATGAGGGTGCCGACCGTGGAGAACTTTCTTCTTCCATTCGTCAATTTTGTGTGTCTGTGGGTTATCACTAGTAGTGTTTTGGGATTCAATCTGATTGCTTAAGTTAAGTGGAGTGTAGTTAATATCATTCGTTACGATGGCTTTATGAATATTGCTAGTATGGGATTTTGTATAGAAGAATGATTTTAATCGACTAACTTGTTTCCGCCATAGGTGCTGGATATCCATTAGGCCTCTCCCTCCATGTTCTCGTTTTATTGTTAGTCTCTCTATGGCGGATTTAGGGTGTAGGTTATTGTGTTTCGTGAGTGTTGTACGTGTAGTTCGCTCTAATTGTTCTGCATCAGTTTTGGACCATTTTATAACTCCGAATGAGTACGTTAATATGGGGATGGCATAGGTGTTAATGGCTTTGATGAGATGTTTACTTGAAAGTTGAGTTTTACAAACGGCGTTAAGTCTTCTCTTGTATTCCGTAGTGAGAGAATTTTTAATTCGTACGTGGTCAAGACTTTTAAGTTGGACATACCCTAAATATTTGTATAAGTCAGTCGATTCCATTGCTGTAATAGCCTCCGTTTCATTTACCACATAGTCGCCGGGCCTTACTTTGCCTCTTACAATGTGAAGTGTTTTACATTTATCTAAACCAAAATGCATATTAATATCGCTACTGAATTCTGTTGTTATATCTATTAATTTCTTCATATCCTTGTCTGTTTTTGCATATAATTTGATGTCGTCCATGTATATAAGATGCGATATTGTTGTTTCGTCTGTATTAAGTTTGAGGCAATATCCGGCCCCGCAGCTCTGCAGCAAATGAGACAGAGGGTTTAGGGCGAGACAGAACCACAGTGGGCTCAGGGAGTCACCTTGGTAGATGCCTTTTGTGATTGAGATTTGTCGCGTGGTGACAGTATTTTGGTTACAATTTATTTGTAGTGTTGTTTTCCATTGTAACATTATTCGGCGTAAGAAATCGATTATTTTCGGATTTATTCTATAAATTTCTAATATTTTTAATAACCATGAATGAGGAACACTGTCAAACGCTTTTTTATAATCAATATAGGTGCAATGTAAATTTCTATTTTTAGAGGTGGCGTGTTTATGAATAGTGGAATCAATTATCAGCTGTTCTTTACATCCCATGTGGCCCTGTCTACATCCCTTCTGTTCTTCTGCTATTATATTGTGGTGTTCAATGTGCGACTGAATTTTCTTTGTGATTACAGATGTCAATATTTTGTAAATTGTGGGTAGGCATGTAATTGGTCGGTATTGGGAAGGCTGAGGTGAATTTTTTGTTTTAGGTAGCATATAAGTAATTCCTGTTGCAATAAATTCGGGAGTGTTCTGTTGTCCTGTTATTATATCTGTTAAATTTCTTGCTAAAGGTTTGTGTAGAGACGTTAATTTTTTTGTACCAAAAATTATGAATTTTGTCTATACCAGGTGA
Organism: Parnassius apollo; assembly: GCA_907164705.1. Lineage (NCBI taxonomy): Eukaryota > Metazoa > Arthropoda > Insecta > Lepidoptera > Papilionidae > Parnassius > Parnassius apollo. The sequence continues at coordinate 804,809 of CAJQZP010000246.1, read as the reverse complement.
TTTCCAATTATGTAACCTAGCTGTAATGAGTGTTATGTCTAACTCTGTTACCTCTTCGAATTCCATTTCGTCAATATCTCTCCATTTTGCTTCCTCTTCAATTATCCAAGATGCTTTGTCGTTATGTTGTTTTTGCTCTTCCCAAATACTCGCCCAATATGCTTCTAGTTGTTCTTTTGTAGGTAGGTTAGGTGTATGTGGGTTACGTTCATCGATTATGTCTGTTTGTGGTTTGTGTAAGTTTCTATAAAACAATTTTTCGTTTGTGGCAAATCTGACGTTATCTTTTTTGCGCTGTTGTGCTTTTTTATACCTTTTGAGCCTATGAACTTTAAGTGCTAATTTTTGTTTTAACGTGTCTAAAAATTCTTCAGGTCTTGTGTTACTTTTTTCGTGTCTGGTATGCGTAGCATTATTCCTAAATATGACCTCTACTTTTTTGACTAGTTTATTAGATCTACAACCGTTAATATACTGAGTGAGTCTACCTATGTTTGCTCTTAATTTTTCAATGTCTTTTTCTAGTCTCTGTTGCCATGCTGGTTCTGTATTTTGTCTTGTTCTTGTTGTTCTTGCATTGTCTGTGATTTTAAAGTTCAATTCTTCGGATATTACTATCGCTGTGCAGTATATAAGTAAATGTATGTCTATAAGTTGTGTGTCATCAGATATATATTGTGTGAGTATAGTTTCATTAAATAAATTAACCAGTCGAAACAGGTTGGGTGTGTACTTAAGTTTAGGTAGTCTTGGTCGCGCTGCGGGATCCATCCCAGAGTATAACGTTATTGTTGTTCTAAATTTCTCATTGATTTCTTGGATATATGTATCTGTTGTTAAGTGTTGATCTGGGACAACTATGGTCTCAATATCATTTTCTAGCGTTAGGATTACGGTTTCGATTTGTGTGGATGTGTGTGATATTTGTAAAGAAGAAGCGACAAAGCTTCTTCTTGAATTAATTGTGTTCGTACTTCTTCTTTTAATTGATCTATAACTTCTTGGGATAGAAGTTTATTCCTAACTATGGTTCTTCTTTGGTCTGAGATTCTTTGTTCTGAAACAGTAATTTCTGGATATTGTCGAGTGAAATGTGCGTGTAATTGTTGTCTGTACGTGGTCATATCGGTCTCTAATTTAGTAATGTATAGATAAGTTCTCATGATAAATAAATTTACTTCTTTACTCCATTTCATTCGAACTCTTGCTTTACCAGCCTTGGTGGACGCGGGTAAGAAGGTAGATACCTCCCGCGCAGCACTCAAGGAGTAGGTGGAACTGTATTTAAACTAGTAATAGGGGATGGTGGAGGTGTTGGTGACGATGGTATGGATGGTGATGTTGGCCTCGAGGGTGTGTATGATACTGTGCTTGGACTATATGGTTCTACAGGGGTGTCTGTCCTGTCCGTCAGTCTGTCACCATCGTCAATGAGTTCGGCTGTAGTATCTTTGTGGGTGGGAGCCCGCCTGTTCAACTCCTCACCGCTGACGGATCGCATGCTGTGACACCCAGCGTCAGCTCCAGGTGCACCCCGGCGATCGCCCCCGGGTAGCGGCCCTATACGTTTACTTTTAGAACGAGTCTCCATTTTATTTATGGGTTTCCAGAGCCACGTTAGCCACGCCCGTAATTTCTCATTCGTGTGTCCGCCCCCCACGTGATTAGATGGTCAATCAGGACGTGTGGTTGTTTAGGGGCTTATTATTATTATTATTATTATTATTATTCTGGTATTAATTCCGTCGTAACCTTCCGAGGCAGTATTATTTAAGGACATGATCTCTTTACTCACCTCATCTTTCGACATCGGCTTAAGAAACATTGAGTTTGATATTAGGTGTAATATTTTCCATGTTATCATTATTAGTTATAATATAATTAGTCATGTCAATAAAATAGTCATTAAAAGCGATTGCTATATCGTAAGGGTTCGTTAGGTTTTTATCATTTATTTTTAGCTCCTTAATATTATCCAATTTTGTATTTGAAACTTCTTTTTTTATTACGGACCATGTTGCCCTGCATTTATTTTTATTCTTACTTATAAATTTTATATTACAATTCTTCTTGGATTGGTAGATACATTTTTCAATAAATAAGAATATTTTTTATTAAGTATCCTTATTTATTTTAGTTTTATTTTTATAGTATCGATACCGCAGTGCTCTTTTTGTTCTACAACTATTTTTCAAACCTTTACTACTCCAATTATTTTGATTACTATTTTGTATTAGTATTTTTATTCTTGGGAAACATAGGTTATAAAATAAGCAAAATAAATCATAAAAATTATTAAATGTAATGTTCAAGTCAGTTAAATTAAGTCAGTTAGAAGAGAAAGAAACGCTATCTATCTAACGCGAGCAATGCCATTGCGATAGTATTATTAGGAAAATTTTATCATCCACAAATAATAAACATTTGTCATGAGGTTTAAAACTCAACTGGCGGGACTATAAATTAAAAAACATTCGGACCCACGACCGGGTTAGCGGTTATTATTGTTTTGACGCATGCGTACATATATGCATATGTATGCAAATTAAACTTAATCTCAAAGCGTTTTTTTTATTTAACGTAAGCTGCTGAAATAAATAGGTATCTCCAAACAAAAGCATAATGTGCAGAATATGACTGTTGTAAGGGGCACTATTAAACTGCTATCTAATAAAAGTAGGTGTATAAAAATATTACTTTACGGAACCTATAAATCCATCAACGCTAGACATTTACGGCTTAGATACAACTAGTGGGCAATCGCCGCTAAATTAATTACATACAATGGTTTTAATATTATGTAAACTTCAGTACTTACCTAGAATACATACGTGTGGTTAAACTTAATAGAATTTTTAATTGTGTTATAAATTAGCCCGTAAAAGCCTGCTAGACTAGGCCTTTCACATTGTAGGAAGTATATACTTTACTAATAGTAGTTTTTATAGTAGCATATAGTAGGATTTATTATAGTAGTCCAAACATTTCGTTTCTATTTTACCCCTAACGGCGAATAATCTATTGTTGATTGTAGTGTATTGAAATCTATTGTTGAATTATTGAATGTAATGTAAAAGAAAAGAAACGAATGTAAAGTAAAGTACCAACAACCCACATATTTACCACACATGAGCATATGACTCCTTTTAAATTTATTAATTGCCGTGGTAAATCTGTTACAGTATTTTGCTGAACCGCTAGCCGTTTTGTTGATGCAATACATTTTTTTAAATATTTAGTTGAGTAATTTTTTTTTGCAAATAAGTTGCAGAAATAAGTAAACATGTCCTTTCTTACTATCTTTCTTTATACCTTCTTTCTATGAGTCTCTTTCTTTCTATATGGTTATTATTTAAATACACAACATTGACACATTATAAGTTTTTGTTATTAAAATGAAACAGATTCAGTTTCAGCACTTCATTAATATAACTTAGGGGCGCTTTACTGAAAGCGTTTCTTCCTTCTCCTCTACCTCAATCGCTACAACGCAACTTCTTCTATCGTCAAGAAAAAAGCGTTATTAATGTGCTTAACTTTTACATATTTCATCACATAAATTATATAATATAGATAAATTATATAGCAAATTTTCTTTTACTTACTTACTTATCTTCACGCACAATCCCTAACGGGGTAGCCAGAGAGAACAGATCGCCAAGTGTCACGATCCTTACATACCTCGTTCGCTTCCTTTAGGTTCATTAACTTCTTCATACATGCACGTCTAGGTATCCGAGTACTCTTGACCCTCCCCTCTTCGAGCAATTTGCTCACATGGTCTTCGAAAGTTAGTCTCGGTCTACCTCGACACCTTTTAATATTTACTTTCGCTCTATATATTTTCTTCACCATTCGGTCTTCACTCATTCGTTCAACGTGCCCAAACCATAGGAGTACGCCCCTATCAATTTTTGTGATAAGGTCATCTTTCAATCCTGCCATATTACGAATATCTTCGTTTCGCTTTCGGTCGGCTAAGGTAACGCCACACATTTTACGAAGAGATCGCATCTCCACTGCATTCAACTTGCTTTTATGCTTCTTCTGGCATACCCAGGTTTCGCTGCGATATAACAAAGTCGGTACCAACACTGCATTATGTATTGCAAGGCGTGCACTCTTCACCACGCCTTGCCTTTTTACTAATGCATTCAGGGCACCATTGACTTTGTTTCCGGCAGCGACACGCCTATCCACATCTAAATCACATGTTCCATCCCGGCTGAAAGCACTCCCCAAGTATACAATTTCATTTACCTGTTCTAGACATTCCTGATTTACCCATATTTCACATTTCGTTCTCTCTTCATCCTTTTCAAATACCAGAACCTTAGTTTTATTAGCATTCAAACGGAGACCTTTAATTTCACATTACTCTTTCATACACGTGACTAATGCCTGCAGTTCTGCTTCTGATGGTGCAATAAGCACTGCATCATTAGCATACAGCAGACAATTAACTTTTATGTCACCCAATTTCACACGCAAACAGCTATTTTTCTGCTTCTGTAAACAGCTGTCGAGATACAGTATGAACAGCCAGGAAGACATGACACAACCCTGTTTTACGCCCGCTTGGACACTAAACATGGGTGACAGGTCATGCCCTACCCGCACACAGGCTTTACAGTCATAGTAAAGTGACTGCACAGCCCTTAACAATCGACCATCCACACAATATCCCGGCAACAGTTCCCACATTTTCTTCCTTATAACCTTATCAAATGCTTTCTCCAGATCCACAAAAGCACAGAAAATCTTCTGGTTAACACTCAGAAGCTTCTCCGTGATCATGCGGAGAGAAAACTTTTGATCCGTGCATCCTCTTCCAGGTCTAAATCCGCATTGTGCCTCCCATAAGAATCTTTCCGATTTCTCTTGCATCCTACGTGTCAAAACCTTCGAGTAAACTTTACTTGCTAAACTAGTCAAGCTGATCGCCCGATAGCACCCGCAGTCAAAATGTGAACCTTTACCTTTATATAAAGGCACAATGACCGCGGATCGCCAATCATCCGGGACATCTCCCGTCCGCCAGCACAAATTGCACAGCAGATGGAAGCTGTCCCAGACGCGAGGCCCACCGTACTTGACCATTTCAGCAGTAACTCTGTCTAGTCCCGCAGCCTTACCACATTTCAAACTTCGAATCGCACGTTCAATCTCTTTCATGCTGATGACCTCAGTGTCATCGAGGTCCGTGTCTGGCGTGCCAGTCACGGCGTCACCCCCGGATCCTTCACTAAGATCATGACACGCATACATTTCTCTATAAAATTCACTCCATCGCTGCATGACGTCCGATTTTTCTGAGAGGACGTCATTGGTTCTCGAAAGCACTTTGTTCATTCTTAAGGCTGTCGCACCACTCCGGGACCTTCCAACCTCTTTCCAGAAGAGTTTGGAGTTTTCCCTAAAGTTGTGCGACAACCTCTCGTCCGCTTCTATTCTACACCTTTCACGTACTTCCTCAATCAATGTTTTCGCATGAACTTTCTGCAGCTTATATCTTTCTTTCATCTTCTCTCTCATATGCTCATCGTTACTAGAGGCCAAGTAGTCTAACCATGCTTTTTTCTTCTTTTTTACAGCTTCTCTCACTTCATCATTTCACCATGCATCTCTTTTTTTACTACTACCTCTTTTTGTCGTACCACATACTTCTTCCGCTGCACTTACCATTCCATCCCTAAGGTTCTGCCATGTTCTCTCCACACATTCTTTCCTGCCATCGATGGTGTCAAGCTTTTCGGCTACCCTCGTGTGATATTTGTCCCTAGTATCCGCTTCCTGAAGCTTCCAGCTTCGGATGCGACAGACCGACTGTGGTTCTGTTACTGCCGTCCGGTAGCGCCAACCCGCGAACAAACCCCTAAATCTAGTAATTACTAGATAATGATCCGTTCCCAGGTCAGCACCCCTGAACACTCGTGTATCCATCACCTGTTTTCGGAGTCGGTCATCCACCAGGAACAAATCAATCATACTTCTCTCATTCTTTCTTTCTCTAGTGTACATATGGATTTTCCTGTGATTAAACATAGTGTTTGTCACAAGAAGACCCTTTTCCTTGCATACAGCCAGTATAAGCTTGCCAGCATCATTAACCCTTTTATCGCCAAACTTTCCAAGCACCGACTCGTATCCTGGTCGAGCGATACCTACCCATCCATTCAAATCACCACATACAACAGTTCTTTCGTTTCCCTTAACCAAATCTAGAACTTCTCTTACATTCTCCCAAAACTCCTCCAGCTCAGCCCTGTACGACGAAGCTACCGGCGCATAAACAGCCAAAAGAAATAACTTCGTCAGTCCCATTTTGAAGCGAACCCAGAGAAGTCTTGAGTTCACAATCTTGTATTCAGTCATAAGATCGACCAATCGGGACGACAACAACACTCCCACTCCCTGGCAGGCGTTCTCGCTTTCCGGGACTCCGGACCATATAGCTAACATCCCGCCAGGGAGCTCTTCAGTACCACTGCCTTTCCGTTTGGTCTCCGACATACACACGACATCTAATTCTCTTTCTTTCATTATTTCGATCAACTCATTCGTCTAATCTCTCATGCCCCCCTCTAACATTCCACGTGCCAACTCTGCACTCCGTCCTCCACCTTCCGCCGTGTCGGGCTGTGCGTGACGGGTGGCAGTCCCCATCGCCGCTTTGCGCGCTGCATTCCACACCAACGGGGACGAGCTGGTGTGCGTCGCCATGGGGGGACGCCCTAACCCTCGTTTGCATGGGTAGAATTGCAGCCCTGAAAAGGGCTGGCAGGGGTCGCGACGAGCACGCTTCTACAATGACCCCCATTTTCTTTTAATATTGTTTTGTGACTTCAGATATAAATTTCTTAAAATAATTATAACTAACTTATATTAGAAGTGTTTACATTATTAAAATTCAAATGACAGTAGACAGTACACACAAGCAATACGAAATAAAAACAAAATGACAAACATTTCTTAGCCCTAGCGAATTAATCACCAAACAGCAATACTTACCTGGTGTAAATAAAACTAAAGATGAAATATACCAAATATTACGGCTTTGCTTCGTTCATTCTTCTAACGAGACAGTGTTGGTTATTGATTTTTATGTGTAAATTTTAATACATACATATATACCTAAACACTCACGCCTGTCGTCTAGATGAGTAGGTACCTATGGAGACTACGGACTATGTAGAAAGATTGAATGAGAAAAGAGTAACAAAGCAATTTATGTTACAAAAGTGTATGGCAAAGTCGGCACGGGACGCCCTAGAAGAAAATCTATCGACTAAATTGTCGATATATTGAGAATGGGTCAAATTCAGAGTGCCTTTAACCGACGAGTACGTATACGTAAGTATATGGACGGGAAAGGTGTGTCAGGATTGTGTTAAATAGAAGTTTTAGTATTTGTTTATATAATATGGTTGGCAAACAAGCACACAGTTCACCTGATAGTAGGTGGATGGTGTTGTTCATGGACATTTAAAGGGGTATGCCCCAGGGGTCTAGATTGAATGTCTCGTTTCCAGTAAAAAGTGTTTCCCGTTGTCTACACTCAGCATACGAAACATAGCAACGTTAGGCTGCTATTTTATGCTGGTATTCTATGAAAGCATGGCCCTATCCCGATCGAGCCAACCAATTCGTGCTACAACCATAATATAGCTGCAGCGCATAAAACCACAATTCACATGGTGAAACTTTGTCTTCATTTTTGTGATTTTGTTAAGCTCTTGTACGCGTTTCATAATTTTAATGTAATATAAATAATATAATGATACAAGTAGTTAGTTAGTACCAGTTCTGGTTCACTGAGTCGGAAGTGGTACAACGTTCGTCGAGCCTCGCGATCCTAACAAAAAATGGCATGCTCTGATCACGAATCTGCGGTCCATTTTTGCGTAGGATGCACGGTTCCGGAGATGTGCAGATCAATTAACTCTTATCTAAATGATATCCGGTGAGGCCTCCACCGTCATTAGCGCTCCATTGTTATTGTCTATTGTTCATTGAATACCGTCATTGTCATTCGTGCGTCGGCTTATCAGTGCTATTGTATTATACTCCTTTGTTCCTATCTACAACACTAATCTGAATCATCAATAAAACACATTACCTAATTTTGTTAAAATTTTTATTTACAAAATACAAAATCTTATTACTTATTATCTATAAAATAGGAGCGAAACATCTCCTATTTTATAGATAATAAGTAATAAGAATAAGAATACAAAATTTTGTGGTTAATTTTTGCAAATATATGATTATTACACAAATAACGTTTGTTTAAATTTATGACATTTACCAAATCATTGTATTTTGGACATTTGTATTCTTCAATATTAAAAATTCTATCATTCGTCGTCAACATTTTTAAAAATTGTTTTTCTGTTGAACCACCTTTGTATGCGATCACTTCGTCTTTGCACAAATTTCTAATATATCAATTTAATATGGGAATGATGTTCTCTTGTTTGTAGGCACATTTTAATTCTTCGGTCACATCAAAATATGGAACACGTGGATGGTATGGATAACGTGTGTTTCACAATAACGAACAGTTTTTTTGTCTTTTGACGACAAATAATTGAAAGGATAACTTGGCCGAAACAAATAATGATCGATAAACGCATCATTTTTATTAGATAGTTTTACGTCTAGAATAGCCATTTCTCTACATTGAAAATGTTTATGAGGATATGTAATGTAAAATCCGTCCATCTCGATGATGTATCTAATATTTTTTAGATTTTGTGTCATTTTGAACCAAAATGTTAAAAGTATTTACACGTGACTAAAAATATATTTGTTCCAACAAACTTCACATAACAATGCTTCATTACTTCCCATCATCCCATTTCTTCCTTCTGCTCTTGTCTTCCTGTAATTTAAGTAAACAGAATCACATTCACTAATGATCAACTAATGACTGTCATTGTTAAAAAGTATTTTTTAACTACTCTAGTATTCGTAGATGCGGTACACACACAATATTTAAATATAATTTGTTAACACTAAATCATACACACGTAAGAAAATAACAGAAAGAAAAGTAAGTTCGTCAATAGAATAAACACTTACATCCATGACCTTTGATGCGTTGAAGTAACACAAAAGTAGTATTGATAGATCCACTGCGGTCAAACGACCATACACTAACTCCATGACTGCAGTTGCTCGGTCTTATATAGTACCAGTAAGTAATAATTCTAATCTAAAGAATTTCTGCAATGGAATTGATAGTAACTTCATTCTGCTGCTTATCTCAGCATTACTTCATGTTGCGTCTTGTTCAGTGTATTGATGACTCAAATACGTACGTTGTATAACACAAAATAATGCATTTTAATATTTAGAAATCACTATAATTGATCAATCCTATGTTAGTCATTGAGTAGATTGTACTGTAATAATCTACTAATAGCAGTAATATCATGGATACATTAGATGTACAACAACATCTGAAAAAGATTCACCCCAGTCTAGAAAATAATGTTTATGCTGCTAATAGACTGCCCATGTACACCCACGTACCAACGTATATAATATGCAATTTGGATACAGATGATAAACCAGGGTCACATTGGGTAGCTTTATATATCGATACGAATGACGTCAGTCAATATTTTTATTCATACTGACGAGCACCTGTACGATTTCATCTAGAGTTTTTAAAAAGGAATTGTAAAAGGTGGAACTAGAATGTTGATAGGATTCAGAATGAGTGGACTTCAGTTTGTGGCGAATATTGCTTAATGTATTTGCTATATAAGTTTCAGGGATGTTCAATGCATAGTTTTACGAGTATATTTACAAGGAACACATTGTACAACGATATTTTAGTGGATGAGATGTTTCGCTCCTATTTTATAGATAATAAGTATTAAGATTTTGTATTTTGTAAATAAAAATTTTAACAAAATTAGGTAATGTGTTTTATTGATGATTCAGATTAGTGTTGTAGATAGGAACAAAGGAGTATAATACAATAGCACTGATAAGCCGACGCACGAATAGACAATGACGGTATTCAATGAACAATAGTTAAGAACAATGGAGCGCTAATGACGGTGGAGGCCCTCACCGGATATCAATTAGATAAGAGTTAATTGATCTGCACATCTCCGGAACCGTGCATTCTACGCAAAAATGGACCGCGGATTCGTGATCAGAGTTTTTTTTTAGGATCGTGAGGCTCGACGAACGTTGTACCACTTCTGAATCAGTGAGCCAGAACTGGTACTAACTAACTACTGATACAAGAAAAAGTGCTTAGTAAAATCACAAAAATTTATACTTTAACTTTAAGTAGACTGGAAAAAAATACATAACAGGACCAAAATTACATTTCACCATCGCACATCGCGACAAAACTCGCGATATCATCTATATACCATCTGGATGATTGGCGGTACACCACTGTGTGATTTAGAAGAAAGAAATTTTCCTGGTCGCACAACTTTCTTGTAGAATCGTAGTCAATTTTTCTGGACTGATACGACTTAGGGACCTTTGAGAAAAGAGCCTCCTCTTTTTAAGAGGTCGGCAACGCATCTGCAATTCCCTGGGCGTCAAATTTGTTCATGGGTGGCGGGAGTCACTCCCACAGAGTACCTTTATATATACTGAAAGTTACTTCCCGTCAGGTAAACCGCATGCTCGTTTGCCCCCTCTCCTTTAAAAAAACACACGTAATATATAACAGATATGTCATACCACGTTTATTCGTGACAGAGCTGTTCATAGAAATATTACTGTTTTGAGTCCACTGTTGGATATATGAATGATTTGCGCATACTCAATATATATATATATACATATATATATATATATATATATATATATATATATATATGTATATATATATATATATATATATATATTTAAATACTATATAATATTATATGTTATAACGGAGTGAACGAGAGATTCTGAGATACGTAATCGTTTTAATAAGTCAGGACAGTCTATACGATCTTCATCAATATTACTTAGTAAGACCAGGTCAGCTATATAGCGTCCAGATTGCAGCGGAAAGAGATGAAGACGAGAACACTGCAATGCCTTCTTTAGGTATCTGAAATTTAGAGCATATCCAGTGATTTTATTTTAAGTCGCTTCGATTTAATTAACATATATTTTATATTTAAAATAATTATTAAATATGTAATTTACACGCATATTCCAGATGGCGTTCTCCTGTATATCCTTTGTCTTGATTAGGATCACCAGGATAAAATAAAACCATTTGATCTTTAGCGTGTTTCTTTAGTTGTAAACTATGTATAATTTATATAATTTTAAGATCTTTTTCTTTACTTTTTATTTGAAAACTTGCTTCTTACCAGATTTCATGATAGGTCAACGGGAAGTACCCTTTTGATTGTGTTGATAGACGGACAGACGGACAGATTGACATTCGGGCAACATACAGGTAACAAAGTGAACCTATATCGTTCTGTTTTTTCGGAACCCTAATTATGAGTATTTTATGCACAACAAAATGATCGTACAAAAATTCATTTTATGGTAATAAAAAATAAATAAGAAGAGAGACATATTTTTTTACTATATTCTTCGAATTAGGCTTGTTATTATTGTTCTATCTAGTGCGTAAATTGTTGTTCAATTTTGAATTACGAACAACATAATATTTATCTATGGCTTATAAATATGAAAACTATGGAGTTTAAAGAGGTAAGGAGTACAAATTCTGTATAAAAAAGTGTCCGTAGCAAAGCGCTAAATAAGCGCTACTGTAGCTACAGTCTAAATTTTAAAGAACTTTTATAATTTTTTTATTGTACGGACTTTCACCATAATTCTTTTTACAATAGTTATTTATTGCTTTCAAAATTTTTATTTTTAAAATCACTCTCAACATATTTGACGGGGATTTATCATACCCTGTAGCTACTCCAGCGCTGTTGTGGAGAGTTTTTGAACTGTTATTTACTGCTTACAAATGGACACATTTCAACTATTCTCCTATAGGAGGTTGTCGTCCTTACCTCTATACTCCATGATGAAAACAAACCGGAATGTCATTTGTCAATTATTATGTTAAAACTCTTCTTCCTAGTGGTCTCTCTGTATGAAAGCTTTCACATACTCGTATTTATGGCGCAAAACATTATTGCACTAATTCAACCAATAACCTTCACCCTCTGAACTCGTCGTAATTCAACCAATACAAATACAATTATTATGTGTAGAAAAACTAAGTTCAAACGCAAAAACTAAGTCGTATGAACTTAGCAGTTAGATGCGCAAGCCACTATTCTAATGGCCTATTTACAAATACCTGTTGATGTGCTCGAGTTCATGCTTTTGAAATAACATCGGAGGTTCAGTGTCAGAGACTAGGATAATTACCAGGAATCCAGATCAAAAAATTTATTGTTTGTATTTAAGCGCAAATGTTGGCTTGGAATTGAACCTAGGACTCGCGGCATGGGAGACAAATAATCTGACCACAATATATATATATATATATATATATATATATATATATATATATATATATATATATATAGCATACGTAGATATCTGGTTCTGCTCTAAAAACTTTTAAGCTCTACGCAATGGGTGCAGTCGTAGTGCGACGAAGAGGGGAGCCATGGAGCATAATCGATATCCTATAAAAGGGCGGGATATTACTTATTTGGCGCCAAAAATGATTCAACCGAAATGAAACTAAATTGATTGCTTGATTATTATATAGTTTTCTTATTATGTATACACATAATATTGCACGATAAGAACACTAAACGTTCCCATTGTCTATTAATAATGATATACAATTTTTGTGGGTTTTAGATAGGAGTACTGGCAGAATATCAGCGTTGCGGTTATTTACTGCAGCATAATGTTTAGTCGGTTACCTATTTGTTGCTGTAATATATTTACTATCAAGAAAAATATGTGCAGTTCTTTAATGTATAAATATATCGTTTTGTGGCTCTAAATAAACATGTGTTTTTTCTTTTAAAGGCGTTGTGGGTTTTTTTGGGGAGGCTTATGTCCAGACTTGTGATGGACTGTATAAGTGTGCGAATATAAGTATGTACTATAAGTAATATGTGTAGCTTTGTTACTAGCAATTTTTATAACTATTTTGTAACTATAAGAAGATTCGACTGTATAAGTGTGCGAATATAAGTATGTACTATAAGTAATATGTGTAGCTTTGTTACTAGCAATTTTTATAACTATTTTGTAACTATAAGAAGATTCGTTTGGGGGCCTCCCTAAAATAAGTGAATAAATTTAATTCACTATGGTTCATAATACTGTTACGAGCTTGAGGTTCGTGGCAATAAAAACTGCCGATTGAATCACCAAAATTTACACTTTTATTCCCGAACATCAATTAAAACTTAAAACACTAATAATTAACCACACTGATTCACTTTATTTCGCTCCGAAGCTTCGTTTGTCTCGCCAAATTCAATACTGCTACGATCGCGGCATGCAGCGGGTTTAAATAATACACTTTTACGCCGAAACATCCAGAATATTCCCGTAGATACGGGCGCCGACCGATCAGACAAAGAAAGTTCGAGTGTGAGACTTCTAGAAAGCTTAGTTCTTCAATTCGATACTAGATGGCGCTGTTGGTTAAAAGATTAGTCATGTCATTTTCTGTAAAGCTCTCCTCGCTCTGTTACCCGACACTAGATGGCGCTAGTGCCAGACCTCAACTTAGGCGCGCAACAATACGACCTCGATACCAGGTATCAGGGTGGCCAACATGTAAATGAACTATACATAAAAAATTGTATTAAAGTAGTAAAGCAAGTATAAAAATTGTAGCGTGTGGTGTGAGAATATCCACTAGCCCATATCGTCTCGTGGGTTTCGTGAGAGGCGACAGAGGGAAACAAACATGAAGATGTGCAGCAGCATATTTCCAATAACAAAGAAAAAAATTAAAACATTTCCAGTTGTCAACTCAACTACCAAGCGTTTCAACTTTGACAAATATCTCCCTAAGCAACTGTGGCCGTGGAAGGAAAAGGGGAGATCTCCCGCCGGGCAAGGTGTTTTGCCCGGGGAGCGGCCGACACTCCTTGTGATAGTTCGGAGATGTTCTTTATATACTGTTTCTGATTCGGAATGGTGATAGCGTGATTTAGACTTCGGTGTATTTCGATTGTGGCGCAACGACAGCGCCGCTACATCACCCCCTGCTCAGACCGGAGGTCGATAGTGCAGTCGAGTTGTCGACGAATGTGCAAGTGCCAGGAGATTGCCTTGTAGTCTGCGGTGAGTCGAGAAGAAGGCAAGTAATCTGCGAGAGTGCCGTGAAGCAGAGGCGAGCATTAAGGCTCAGAGCCGTGCCGAACACTGTATGGCGCAGAGAGTAGCTTGAAGGAACAGGAAGCATTATTATTCCAGTGCTGCGATGAACCTTGTGAAGCTAGATGGCTTGCAGGATATGAAGACTGCAGGCGATATCTGCTCGGGAGCGAATGGGTGGGGTATTCTACGACGATTATGAAGCTTGAAGTTTCCGAAGGTTGTTTGGTTGCGTGTTCAGATCACGTCGGGGACACCACTGTGACCGTGGAAGGAAAAGGGGAGATCTCCCGCCGGGCAAGGTGTTTTGCCCGGGGAGCGGCCTACACTCCTTGTAATGGTTCGGAGATGTTCTATATATACTGTTTCTGATTCGGAATGTTGATAGCGTGATTTAGACTTCGGTGTATTTCGATTGTGGCGCGACGACAGCGCCGCTACACAACCAATGGGGTAGGCACATGTTTAGAAATGGACTTTAACGAGCTGTAACGGTAAGCGAAATCAAAAATATATATTGAGCTAAACTACATTTATGTTCAGTATTAGCTTTCTTCATTAAACAGCATTTATTGATTAGGTACCTTTGTGACTTATCAAAGTGATACTCGTGGAGACACGCCCTACCCCTACTGTAAGCTAGCAAGAGGCAATAACTTGAAAAACTTGAAAACCTTTATTCTTCATCAGTTAACAACTGTTTCAGCTTTATGATCGCCACTTAACGTTTCCAAATACTCTAGTTTTTCTGTGGATACTCAACACAGTTTCAATCACGCAGAGAAAATGCGAGCGCAGCGCTCTCCAAAAAACTTTGAGTTTCCTCATAAGGCCGACATAGAACGACCACACTTCTTGGTTCTAATAGTCATTGTTAACACGGACTGGGTGGTGTACACTTTTGTTTTAAGGAATACCTGGCAAAACGTATTAGTATAACTTCTTTGTTTATACAAGTGAAGATTACAAACGAGATGTGTGAGAGAGTACACAGTAGATGCTGCGACCTACAGACATCTACATCTATTCTCGATAAATAATCAAAATGTAGATGCAGTGTCATTCCTAATGACTAAGAAAAAATAGCTCCTAATTATTTTTATATAAATAAGGTGACGAACGAGGACACAAGTCCACCTAAATGTAAGTTAATGCTATGATTCATAGATATCGACATCTATCCTCGATTAAGAATCAAAATGTAGAACTGTTGCCACTCCTGAGGACTGAAATGGAACGCCTCGTTTCTAAAAAGGATCTCTGGATATCCATTTTACTAATCGGAGACCTATTTTACCATACGAAACATAGCAGCATTAAGCTGATATTTTACGCTTGCATTCTGTGTGAGCGTCACACCTCGCCGTTCTGACCGACCTATTAGTACTGTGGCTATAGTATAGCTGCGTTATGGTTGTACCACGTAAAGATTAACAAATTATAAGTATAGCATTTATAAAATACAAGTATTTTACATTATCCATTTCATCCCGTATCGTAGAGAATTTACCAAAACACCTGGAAGATCTTGTGGTCTCCAATAAATATATCGGGTGCTATACGTCGTCCATGGTCATGGGAGGACTAAGGTGTTTCACGTCCTAATATCATAATTAAACCGGACTACATTTAGCGTTTGAAGTCAAAGTTACAGCCTATATAAGCCCACTCCTGGGCACAGACCTTCGCTCATTTCTGAGAGGGTTTTAGGGCAAGGAATTGTCCACCGCGCAATGCGAGTTGGCGAAGTTCACATGTCTTCCAAATATTTTTTTTTCTTATTTCTTAGACATGTAGATTTCTTCACGATGTTTTCCTTCATCGTCGAGTACGTGATAAATAATATAAGCGTTTAAATATTAATAATTGGTCCCATCTACATATCATGAGCGTAAAATATTTTAAAGTTTTGTGGTATGCTTGGGGTCTGCATTTAATTTTATTAGTTATAAGATCCCCATCAAATGGTGGTTAAATGCATCTACTAAACTGGGTCATTAAGACGACATTAAGACATCAAACTCTTCAATTCCACTACAATCGATGTTAAATACGCAAAAATTCCGGAATAAAAATAAGTTAAATTTCAACGCGATAAATTAACTAAAATGTGTTTTATTCAAAAGTATCAATAGCTGCCAACAAATCAACGTTCCGAATCCTGCAAAGGCCCTTACTCTGATCCCTGCGTTCTACCTTAACTGTGGAAAGGGATGAGGGTTGGGGAGTACATTTAATTTGCATTTATGACACCGTAAGAAAGTAATGAGTAAAATAATTAAGTATCTCGGGATTACTTAAAGCGTAGCTAATATAGAATAGAAATTTCGAGAACAGATTTAAAATAAATATTTCTCTCTTTTTATTAATTTATTAAAAAATAGTATATATTTATTATTTTCCTACTGCGGCGCAGGTTCGAATTCTTGGGTGTTTGTATTAGGCCCGCAAATAATTCTTCCGGGTATCCATGTTTGTCCATCTGCAGTTTATGTATATATGTAAAACACCTCCATGATACAGGAGATATATTCTAATGTAGGTATTAAACTAGAATATAGTTAGGTTGGTTTAAATAATGAAAAATGAAACAAATGTCTCAGGATTTTTTTAATTATATTTATATTATACGTTATAGATTTGACTCTACATATTATTGTATTCTATTAATTAATTAAATACCATTGTATTGACATCTACGTGTGTAAATACTATAGTTTAAATAATAAATTAAAAAGTATAAAGTAAAATCGTTGATAAAGTAACCGACGTATCAGAGTTAAATGTCCTTTTGTCACTCACCTAAGTTCATTGATTCCAAACTCCCCCCAGCCAACAGTCTGCGCGCCTCGTTTGAAAATAGTTCGATCCACGAGTATACGAAGAACAACCTTTGTCACGTTGAAATACAACGTATTGAAAGGGGCGACAGAGTTCAGAGATGGTTAGACAATTTGTTCCAACATGTGTAATAGCATTGGCCCATTGTGTGTGTGTGTGTGTGGTGACACCGGCCTTTCTCAGCGTGGGGCTGTTTCATTCATATATTTAAACATTATGAAAACAAACACCCCTCTAAACATACATGACTTTGAAACTCTATGCGTTGAAATTGAGGTACTAGTGTTTTTGAATGCATTGGAATATAAACATATAATTATGTTCATCAGCGTAAAAAATGGACAAGGAAAAAACACATGTGAGTTTTGCTTCTTAACCGAGTATACTATATACTTTTTGATTAAGATCTTTGTGACTGATCGTTAAATGATTAAAATAAATCGAATGAACTGGATTTCGAGCAAAATTCTCTAATAAAAATAGTGTTTTAATAAGTTCTTGATTTAGCCGGAAATTGTGCTAAACAGCATCCACTCACCGTCAGGGTCTGTGTGCTCATCTAAACTTTATATAAGTATAATATTTTGCGATAAAATTATAGGCAAGGATGTAAGGTCAGCCACATCAATATATACATATAATAAAGTTAAATCCGACTTTATAACTAAAAGAAAGCCTTAATTATTCTTCAATTTACTATGTCTTCACCTAATTCAGAAGTTATTTAATTATGTAAATTATTTTACTCTGTTTAATCAAGCTCAAAAACAAGAAGACATTCGTCGGTTTTTATGCATATATTCACCAATTTCCTTTAAATTGCTGAAGCGATTTTAGAGATCCTTCTTTAATTAAATAGGTAAAACTACAAAAGTTGTCGCATATAAGTTTTAAGCAAAAATTGCGCTCAAAAGGGTGGAATAAAGTGTGGTTTAAAGTTTTTAGTTGTGTTAAGAAAAAGAAGTATGAACTTGTGATATTTCATAGTTCAAAAGGTATAAAAATTAATGCTCGTCTTCAGAAGCCATCACGGGAAAATAATTCTTTTTGTTTTTGTAATCAGGTTTAACTTTTATTAAGGGTATTTTAAGAATAATTAAAATCAGTTCACAGTGGCACAGATATTGCGTTACTAGCATAGAAAAAAATATACAATCGAATTGAAATTCTCGTCCTTTTCTGAAGTCAAGAAGTGAAGACAAGTGAAGATATTAATTAGATTTATATTATCCGCTGGGATCCAAGTACAGGACCGTCGACACTGTACTCATTAGCTACATAGTCTGACCACTAATTCGTTTGTTTTTTTTATTGAAGCCTGTCTAATGTTAAAATAATGTCCTATGATAAAAATACATAGAGCGACATAGCAAGGCGTCCTCTCAGAATAAGTTATTTTTGATATGGAGCGATGTAACTCCAGTAGCTGCTAGAAAAACAAACTGTGTTAGTAGTGCCTTCTCTGAGTTTACTATACCATATTCTTTTATTTATGTGTTTACTTAATCCACTAATGTATAAGCTAGGATATTATATAACTTGAAAGGCAGGACTAGTTGTCTGCTCAGGAGTTCATCCGGGTAAGGGCCACTTTCTTACCTATTTCCGTCACAAAGCAGCTACTGCGCGCGCTGCTATTTCTGATCTATAGTGTATAGAGAGCCACTATAACACGCTGTGAGGCGCTCCTTCTTTTTCCTCGGATATGAAGACGTTCTGCCTGAACGCGCTGCAGACGTTCGCCCTTAAAAGTAGGTGACATGATGAGATTCACCCCAAACTCCGCATTCACTGTGAACTTTTTACAGTGCAAATATGAAATTCATGAATAATTTCACAACAGCGCCAACCAACATTTTGTGATTGTCTTTTCTGACATTAAACCAACACAATGTACAGTGAATATGAGTCATTTTCATGTGTCATGTCCATAACCTACCTACCTACCTACCAGATCCTACCATTATGTCTTGTCATCTAACAATATAAATAAATATATTGTGTGAATATGACCTCAATAGTTCAGAAGTTACACGATCACTATTAGTCGCAATAACGAAAATATTGTACAGTTCATAATATCTTATTATACTGCGTAGTGGCGTTGTATGAAATATGAATATCCACTATCCCGTGGTTAATATAGGGCATAGCGCCATATTATAGCGCGCTATCTCTTCATAACACATAGCGCGTGTTATGTAAGTAGTCGCCATGGCACTATTGCGCTATGGCGCTTTGGCGCTATTAAGTATTAATATCTAGCGGCAATTAGTTCTAGTAGCAGCGTTGTTGGGAGGGGACGTGACGCAAATTTGATCTAGTAGCACGCTATTCATCGCGCGCGACCTAATTTAATGTTAGACGTTGTTTAGTTAGTGTATACTGTATATTTATAAAGTCAAAGGACACAGTTGTGATAAAAGAAGCCTAATGTTTTTATATGTAAATAAAATATAGATACAAAAGTGTATATAATAGTGTATGTAAATAATTGATTTTTATAAATACAATAAATAAACTTTTAAATACACCTTTATTTGATTTATAATTTATATTAAGGTTATAATAATGTTTACATCAATTATTATAAATATAATTAATTTTATTCCGATTCTAAAAATAAAATTAATCCTATTTTAAAAATTACATGACTTAGAAAAATATTTAGGATTATAGAAAGTAGTAAGCCTGAAAAGTATGAAAAAGCGCGCATTGGTTTTTCTTTACCGCTTTATTTTATTTTAGTCTAAAATGCGACTTATTACGAAATATTGTTCTTATATAGCACGCGATGTATCCAATGAACGACATGTAATGTAACGTGCTAAGAGATATAACGTGCTGCAAAACTTAACGCGCTTACCGGCCTCCTACACGCTTTCTTATAAATAGCGCACTATAACATAGCGTATTTAATAGCGCGCTAGAAATATATAGTTTATAGTCTGTGGCGTGCTATTGATTTATAGTCGTTTTGCACAACTTTAGTATACTCCCGTGGTAGCAGACAGAGAAAAACAAATCAGAAGATGGACAGTAGTGTCTACCTATTAACGACAACATTTAGAAAATTAAACCTTCCAAGTGTGGCAACTAGTAGTACTGGTAAATTTTGTCCATCAGAGGCAATTTATGGAGAGAGCCATGGAATTTAGCAGTGGAATACGATGAATGCATTACTTGTTACTATGTACATAATAGTTTATGTCAAGTAAATTATTTTATTTTACCTAAGTAGTTATAAAGAACTAAAAGTAACGTATTGACAAGTAGAGTTATATATATACACACACACACACACACACACACACACGTGTGTGTGTGTGTTTTTGTGTACCCCCTTGTGTACACTTTGTGAGGAAATAAACACACAAAATAATATTTTAGACTACTTTCGTCCGATATTTTCAACTTTATATTAACTTTACTAACCTGTAAGTGAAATCCGCGATGTTTAAGTTAGTGTAGTGCGGCGACGCGAGGATAAAACGCAGCGCAGAATATAATCGATACGAACCCTATAGAACGGCTATGAATGAACCCGTGCATAATTTTATTGACTTACATTTATGTTTTAGTAAAAGAAGTAATATGTTTCCTTTGTATAATTTTACATTTATGATTTAAAACATAGTAACAGATTGCATAAATTAAAGATGCAAAAGTGTTTTAGGGTTAGTTAAAAAAATATCACCAATTTATTTGCGATAACCGTGTAGTTGCGGTATAAAATACACCGCATAATATCCCGTGGATGTCATATGAGGCGTCAGAATCTAACAAATCAGGATATGGGCAGCAACGTCTTCCTAATAACGACTAGAAATAAAAATAAACTGCGGTAGTCAACCTGCTTACCAAGCGTAGCAACTATGGTAATTGTAATTGGCAACTAGCCTACCTATGTTCTATCTGATATCTATGGGAGAGACCTAAATACCTAATATATACTTAGTAATACGACAATCAGATGGCGATAAAAAATATGGAAAAAATCGATATATCATTCAACATTTATACATAGTAATCATCGATGTTTTTAAATTCGTTTTCGATGTTTCATTCGATATGCTTTACTTTAGAAATATTTAATATTTTAAAATATTGGAAGTTTTGAATCGGCTCGGCGTTTTATTGAATGACACATTCAATATCCCTTCCTCACTTCATATCACTACCGTACGTACCGTCATTTATAATTAGAGGTTTTCAATGATAATGTACCATTGCGACCTCCTTAAAAAAATAGAATAGAATAAACTCTTTTCCAGTATAAGGGTAGAGAGTGTAACTGCGGTACATACTAGGTACGTCGTTGATCAGCGTAACCATACCGTGATGTAAAATACTGTCAACGCCATCTGTCGGTAATAAAACAAACCTACAAACAACAATGACATAGTATAGTAATAGTATGTTCATCAGTGGACTTTAATGAGCTATAATGGTAACGGTAATACCTACTAAAATATCACTGTATGTTGCATGTCTAGAAAGGTTCATAGATCATGTTGTAATAGTAGTAAACTAATTAATAATCCATAATAATCGTTTTGTGCTAAATGCAACAATTTTTTATAAAACTGACGTTAATGAAGGCAATTAGGCACGTTAAGTAATTTTAGGCTGGGTAAAAATTACGAAACTCGTGTGACGTAGATATACAGGAGCTATATAAGTGGTATTTATATATATCTCTACTTCAAAGAGGAATTAGTAACAAAATTTGTAAAATACTATAGCAAAAAATTTATTCATGAGCTTAAACGACTTTAATATTAATTTTATTCATAATATTTTACGGGGTAAACAGGTCGACTGTTTGAAACGAGGCTCTCTTAAACTGGGGGAATAGCAGAAACCGCATAGCTAAACCAACGGATTAGCGACTACCAATGTTGCACTGTTATGTTAAGACAAACTTTAAACAGCAATTTTGTTAAATCGGATATTACAACTTTTTCCGGCAATCATCTAAATCGACTTTTACCACTCTCATGGGATGAGTGTGGGATGGGATGATGGATGATTTAGTTTTTTTAATAAAGGAATGACATCTCATGAGAGCTTTTTTTATAGAATAAGGGTGACAAGCGAGCACACAGTCCACCTGATGGTAAGTGGTTGCTGTGGCCCACAGACATCTACATCTATACTCTATTATGAATCAAAATGCAGCTGCGTTGTCACCCGTGACGACTAAGATGGAATGCCTTGTTTCCAGTAAAAAGGGTCTCCCGTTCTCTACACTCACCGTACGAAACACAGCAGCATTAAGCTACTATTTCACGCTGGTATTCTGTGAGAGCGTGGTCCTTCCCCGGTCGAGCCGACCATTCGTGCTACAACTGTACTACTAATATAACTGCAGCATGGCTCTACCACGCTTAATCTTTTGTAAGGGATAAATGCGTTATGAGCTGATATAATCGTCAAAAATAATTTCTTAGTGCAATTCATTTAGGCAAGGATGTTATAAGATTATGTCAGTATTTATATCCCAAAAAATTGTGGAGGACTAAGAGGAATGACAAATATTTCAATATTTTATATATTTTTTCATTTTCATTCATTTCCGCCCATCAAAAATCCACTGCTGAACAGTGGTACACATAGATTTTCTCATAGGTAGTATGAGATATACAATGTTATTTTAGTATACAATTCCAGTATACAAGGTTATTTTGTGATAACCGGCCAAATTTGTAGAGAAGATTCAGAAAAAGTAATATAGGCAAACGGTGAAGAAAACTTAATTAAGAAAAAATTTGAAACATTCTGTCCTTTTTATCTTTTAATTTCAAAATCGTTATAACTTATAATGCAATTATTAACTGATTTGACTGCACTAAAGTTGCTACGCTGATAGTTGCCACGCTTGGCAAGCGATTGGCAACCGCAGTTTTTCATTATTTTGCGTTTTAAAATTATTTTCAGACAATCTCTGTCCCTTCTCACGACATACACAGAATAGTATGGCGCCGTGGATTCTCTTATATCCTCATTACTCTGCGAATTTATTTCATTGTAGTAACCCGCACCGGCTTACAATTCAATTATCATTTCGGTGGCAACGCATCTGCAGTTTTTTTTTAAAGAATATTAACAATGCTATATTTTATTTTTATTTTTAAAGAATTTTAACATTACTAATATTCCCCTTAAAGTGGTGAGCTTAAATTGCTTGTGTTACGAGTGGTAAACGCCAGTAGTCGAATGGTGGATTCGAACCCAGGAACTTTTTGAGTTCGCGGTCCGCGCCCTGCCATTAGGCTACTGTCGCTTTAAATTTTGTTTGATTCTTAATCGAGGATACATATAGGTGTCTATCGACCACAGCATCCAGTTCCCATTAGATGGACTGTGTGCTCGTTTGTTACCATTATTATTAAAAAAAATCTGGTTACGAAGCACGCAACTCTATTAAGGATCTTATAATTAAGGTTCGATTCCTGATAACAAAGAACCGTTTTGCGATTGATCCTTACTGTTTTTATGGACTCTAGTATCATATATTTTTAAACATATAGGTACCTATGATGTTGGTGTTCATCGGCCAGGACAATTTAGGTTTCGCAGATATGAAAATCTGCCGAATAACGGAGGATCTCTTTTTGTAACTTTTCCCTTATACGGCTCGTACGATAGGAAGAAAGAAAGTTTTAAAATTCTGAGGCTACCAAGATACGGTAGATTCTAATAAGAATATCCCTTGGATCGTTGGAGGAGGTCGCAGAAATGGCATTGGTTCGTCACGTTTGTGGTATTGATAACTGTCAGAAGAGACCAATGAAGGATTGATTGTCAGGCACAGAGTAATGTAGTGTGGAGTTACCTCTGAAGATCTGAGCAAAGTGCGTAGTAATACCTCAAAGAAGTGAGTAATTGGCACGCTGCAGATGCAAGTACTCGTATTATTGCTGGGAAAGACCTTGTGTTTTTACTGGTAATTGGTAACGCGGCATTCTGTCTTGGTCCTTATCAGTGGAATCTGTATTTTAATTCCTAATCGATGATAGATGAATGGGCCACATCATCCACTTACTATCAGATGAACAGTGAGCATTGTCAGTATGAAGATGTCTG
This sequence comes from Parnassius apollo, assembly GCA_907164705.1. Lineage (NCBI taxonomy): Eukaryota > Metazoa > Arthropoda > Insecta > Lepidoptera > Papilionidae > Parnassius > Parnassius apollo. Next base: position 780,575 of record CAJQZP010000246.1, on the reverse strand, counting down.
TTACATTTAGATTATTTATGCCAAGTAACTGTTCAATAATTACAGTGTGAAAAAACTCGGCCAAGAACGTGTCGGGCCACGCTCAGTGTAGGGTTCCGTAGTTTCCCGTCCTTCACAATAAGTGTTCCCACTTATGAGTTTGTACAAAAACTGTTGTTTCCATCCAAGTTAAAAATGATTTTCCTAGAAAGTCCTTATAAAGTTCTTTTCAGATTTTTTTCATATTTTCTAAACTTATGGTTCGAAAGTTAGAGGGGAGGGGACACATTGTTTTTTACTTTTGGAGCGATTATTTTCGAAATTACTGACATTATCAAAAAATGATTGTAGTAAACCCCTATTCATTTTTAAATACCTTTCCAACAATATATCACACGTTAGGGTTGAAATTAAAAAAAAATCACTTCCCACTTTACATATAGGGGGGGCTACCCTAATAAAACATTTTTTTCCAATTTTTATTTTACCTACCACTTTGTCGGCGTGATTGGATACACATATTGGTACCAAATTTCAGCTGCTAACGGTCACAGAGATTAAGCGAGGTCGGACAGACGGACAGACAGACATGGCGAAACTATAAGGCTTCCTAGTTGACTACGGAACCCTAAAAAGGTTTTAAGTATAAACATATTTTTTGACAAGGTTGAGTCATGGAATTAAATGGTGTCTGCGCCAGGTTTTTTAGTTGGTAGGACTCCTATGAGTCCGTCTAAGTCCTTATCTCTGCCGCCAAATAGCAGTGCTTACATTTTTTTATAGAATAAGGGTGACCAACGAGCACACAGTCCACCTAATTGTACATAGACATCTACATTTATCCTCCATTAAGGATCAAAACGCGGATGCGTTGTCACCCCCGAGGACTATGATGGAATACCTCGTATCTAGTAAAAAGGGGTCTCCGGATCACTCACCATACGAAACACAGCAGTATTAAGCTGCTATTTTACGCTGGTATTCTGTGAGAGCGTAGTCCTGCCCCGGTCGAGCAGACCCATTCGTGCTACAACCATAATATAGCTGCAGTGTGGCTCTACCACGTATAAGCGTTGCTGCGTTTCAGTTTGAAGAGTATACGAGAGTCGGAATAATAACAGGTTGTGAGGCATTTCATTCCAAACCTCAGAGGTGACAACGCGTTTGCAGCCTTCTTCTTCTTGCTGCAGTAGTCGATCAAATGAACTGTGAGTTCATTTGTCACTAATTTTTTATAAAAAAATCCGGCCAAGAGCGTGTCGGGCCACGCTCAGTGTAGGGTCCCGTAGTTTCCCGTCCATCACAATAAGTGTTCCCACTTATGAGTTTAAAGGTGGGTATCCATTATGCGGAGCAGCTCCGCGCTCCTGCAACTGCTCCCGGTAGTGGGTACTGTTGTTTCCATCCAAGTTCAAAATGATTTTCCTAGAAATTCCTTATAAAGTTCTACTTTTCAGATTTTTTTCATATTTTCTAAACTTATGGTTCAAAAGTTAGAGGGGGGGACACATTGTTTTTTTACTTTTGGAGCGATTATTTCCGAAATTATTGACATTATCAAAAAATGATTTTAGTAAACCCCTATTCATTTTTAAATACCTTTCCAACAATATATCATACGTTAGGGTTGAAATTAAAAAAAATCACTTCCCACTTTACATATAGGGGGGCTTCCCTACTAACTAACATTTTTTTCCAATTTTTATTTTACCGCTTTGTCGGCGTGATTGATACACATATTAGTACCAAATTTCAGCTTTCTAGTGATAACGGTCACAGAGATTAAGCGAGGACGGACAGACGGACAGACAGACATGGCGAAACTATAAGGGTTCCTAGTTGACTACGGAACCCCAAAAAGTGGCCGTGATGTCGTAGATCCGGTTAAATGGCGCGTCTTGGGGAGACCTATTTTTAGCGGCAGTCTACCAAAGGCTAAGAATGATAAAGGATAATGATGATGATTTGATGATTGAACGGAAAACGACTGTCGTCCTTCGCCTATATTACTATAATAACTTTCAAATCGCAAAATTACAGCTTGTTGGCGGGAAATAGGTTTAAGGATGGCTTACTATGTTGTAATCTTCGGAACCCTAAGCAGGAAACGAGCGTTACCTGTGAAAACGAAGCACTAACACCTAAACAGTCAATCATGTTTAAAGTTGCTTTATCTCTGTTCACTAAATTACATTGGAAAGAGACCAGTATAAGAGATAATTAGTACATATTTTAAGTATGCGATAGTGTGTATATAATAATTGACTTACCATTATGGTTTCGTAAAAGAAATAATTTGTTTTCCTTGTATAAATTTGCGTTTATGATTTAAAACACACTAACCGATTGCAATAATTAAAGACGTCCAAGTGTTTTAGGGTTAGTAAATAATATCACCAACTAAAAAGACATTAACCCCATACTATCCCGTGGGTGTCGTATGAGGAGTCAGAAGGAAACAAATCAGGATATGGGCAGCTGCGTCTGTCTAGTAACGATTAAAAATAAAAAAAACTGTGGTAACCAGGCAAATACTATGACAAATAACCTAATAAGAATATCCCTTCTAATGATCTAATGATCTATCTATGGGTGAGACCTATATACCTAATATATACTTAGTACTACAACGATCAACTAATGATAAAAAATATCAAAAAAAATCGATATATCGTTTACATTTCATAAATATAGATGTTTTTAGATTCGATGTTTCATTCGATATGTTTTACTTTTATAAATATCTATATTCCAAAGTATTGGAAGTTCCAATATTTTGGAACATGGATTAGTAGTATATGGAAGGACATTTAAAACATATTTAGATAAATTAAAGCTGTTTCAAATTAGATTTATGAAAATATTAGTGAACCCAAAAACTAAAATAAAATATAGGGATAATTATGAGCAGTGTAATGTAACACCGATACATGAGCAATTTAAAATATCATTTGCGACATGTGTAAAGTATTATACAATCTTATGTGACGCATTGCGTAGTTTTATCCCCATAAATAAGGATACGCGCAGACCGCATAAAGTAATAACTTTACAATATAAATGTGCTAGTTATTATGGTAAAAGAACGTTCCAACATTTAATAACAAAAATTTATAACAATTTACCGCAAGAATGCCTTACGCATAAATCAAAACAACAGTTTAAAAGTAAGTTTAAAAAACTTTATACTAATAAATAGTAAAAATGGAATGTATCATGACGATCCATTGTACAACATCTTAAGTAAGCTGTAATAATTAGGTATGTACTTATATATTTGTGTACGCGTACATGCAAAATTTATGCATATATGAAAAATGCCGTTACCCTTTAAATTACTGATTAATGTTATATTAATAGTATTGGTTTGTCATATTAGTGATAGTATAATTGTATTAAGCTAGTTCTTTTTTTTCTCTAGTTTATTTTTTGCATGTTAGAAAGTAAGAGAGCATTTTTACTGCCAACAAACAGCTGAGCGGTTTGGCTTTGGCAGACTGTAAAACTGTAATTATGTGATATTTTATGTTAAATAAATAAACAAATAAAATAATAAATAATATCGGCTTGGCGTAAATAGGTATGAGCGAATGAGCGATGTTGCTCAGTGCTCACTTGAATAACATATTCAATTTCCTTTATCCTTTCCTCACTCCAATCTAGACATGTGTCAATTATGCATGATTCGTTCGTTTGAGCTGGTACGCATAAAAGTATTGATGGTTCATTCATTTGTTTTTGAATGTACAACCAATCACAAACAATTAACGGTACCTTTTTAAGCCGCTATTTGTTTGAATTGTGAATGAGCCACAAACCGATCGAATCCCGAATGATCTGAATAAACAGGCGAATCGAATCGACAATGCAGACTGCAGAGTATCAGGAGTATATTAAGAGTTTTTTTATTATAATATTGTAACCTAAATTAAAAATTATTTTACATTTTATTATATTTATTTGTTACACCTATGAGTTAAAAATATCATTTTGTAGAGTTTACTAAAAATAACACTTCAAAGATTTCATGATAAATGATTAATTTAATATGATAATTTTCAACCACCTTATAGAAGTATAAGATAGGTAAAAGTTTAATTTTGTAACAAATAAATGTTACAATCCCTATTTTTAGACATGTAAAGTAAGATGAAATTGTGTATTGCTAGGAAAGAAATTTAAGAATAAATAAATTTATTAAATATATGATAACTTGAGGTTTTGTATTTATGCCATCTAGCGTCAATCATACTTACCACCTTGAAAATCAATAAGTTTTAGTTCGATAAATTGACTTTATTACCTATAACATGTAATAGATGGCGCTTTTACAAATCTCAATTAGAAAAAATTCGGTTCCTAATAATAGATCTCACAGACTCACAGAGTACTGAGCCTGGCAGTACGCGTGACGAAATGTACTAGAATGATTCAGTCGCTAGAAACGAATGATTGACAAATGTCTACTCCAATCCAAATCGTTTTAGTTATCGTTAATCGTTATAAACGTATAAAGGTTTTTCAATAAAATTGTACCATTGAAACTTCTTTGGAAAAATAAAATGGCAGTATCCTTGTTCCCTCTAGAATAGGCAGCTGAACTGCGGTATACACTAGGTACGTCCTTGATCAGCGTAACCATACCGTGATGTAGAATACAATCAACTTCTTTTACAAACGTACGAACAATAATGACTTATAGATATAATATGTGGTATAATATGTACGAGTAGTATGTTCATCTGTGGACTTTAATAGGCTATAACGGTGAGGGTAATACTTTTTAAATTATTGCGCTGTATGTTGGATGTCTATAAACATTCATAAATCATAGTGTAATAATAATAAACTGATTCAAGTCCATAATAATGTTTTTGCGTTAAATGCCACATTTTTATAAAACTGAAGTGATGAACTTACAGCTCGCCTGGTGGTAAGTGGCGACTGCAGCCAACTTCAAACAAAGATGGCTACGGATGCATTGTTACCTTTGAAGACTAATATGAAATGCGTCATAGTTTGTAAAAATACTGGCTCTCTATACCCTTCAGACCGGGATACAGCACTGAATAGCACTGATATTTGCTGGCAGAAATAGGTAAAGAGGGTCGAATCTACACAACACAAATAATAATTTTTTATAGAGTAATTGTTTTATAAATAACACGAACACACAGTCCGCCTGATAGTAAGTGGAAGCTGTGACCCATAGACATCTACATTTATCGTCGATTAAGAATCAAAATGCAGATGCTTCGTCACCCCTGAGGACTAAGATGAAATGCCTCATTTTCAGTAAAAAAGGATTTCCGGTGCTCTACACTCACCAAATGAAACACAACAGTCTTCAGCTGTTGGTATTCTGTGAGAGCGTGGCCCTGCTCCGGTCGAGCCGACCCATTCATGCTACATCTAACATAGCTGCAGCACGACTACCACGTAAAAAAATCAAAATGTATATGTATATGATAACGTACAAGTTGTATTGTTTAATGTTACAGGTACATATGTGGGTGGCACCTACCCGTATGGGTTCCTGAGCACAACAGATGTCCCACCACTTGGTAGGTTAAGTGTATAAATGCCTTTTGCTAATGAGTCGCTGGGAATTGTTAGATCAATTTATTCATAATTGTTTTAGCGATTCATTTATAAAGTGAAAACTTCGTTAGGCACGTTGGACACTTTTGGGGTGGGTAAAAGCACTAAACTCGCGTGACCGTCATGCTCAGATACATATAATATACAGATGTGTATGCATATAAGAGATCTATATACAATATTTTTATATATATATATACATAGAATGTGGTTTCTCAAATGTGAGTTAATATAGGCGGAAGCTTGATAATACGAACTCACGACAAACAATTGACAATAGAGACTTGAGTCGAGGGGTGAGGGTTTCGTGTTTAAAATAGGAAAAAGATTGATTTGGTAATTTTTTTATTTGAGGTTTATTTTTAATTTACCTATAAATATGTAGTCCGTAAAAGAAGTAAAAAACATAAACAATGATAAGTTTTACATATTATGATTAGTAAACCAGTATGTAAAATTGAATAGATTTAAAGTTATTCATTAATTTCTAAATTTTATCAATTTCTCTTCATCAACATTCACAAATCCTTGCAGAAGGAAAGGTAAAGGAGAGAGAATAGTTAAAAAATAGCAACTTAATAAGTTACGTACGGTAAGTGTAGAGAACCACGGATACCGTCCTAACAAACACAGTGGAACCTCTTTCTCAAACAAATTTCAAAAACAGACATTGGATATTCCAACAGAACTCACCACCACCAGCTCATAGGATACGAAACATGCAAAACTGGTTGACCGCCCATGGAATTGACTTTATCGAACATTAAGACTGGCCCTCTTCTGGTCCAGATTTAAGTCCAATGAATTATAAGATATTATATACTTTTTTATTAATATTAAAATAGAGGAAGGAATAAAAAGTATACAATATACTTTTTATTCTATACTTTTTATTCCTTCCTCTGTGGTGCCCATTGGAGGCAAATCTCAGCCATGGTTTGGTCGCTCCTGTAAAATAGCATCATGCTATAAGCAGGAGTGCTACCAAGCCTGGGCTGACGCATCAGCGTCCCGGGATGTAAACACCAGCGCTCTAAAAAAAGAAGTATAATTCCGTCTCTAGGTCCTTCAAAAAAGTCATTGCCAAGGTAAAGTCAGAGCACATAGGCAGAAATGGCGAGAAACTAGTTCGCGTTCCATCTGGAACCCGTGCATTCTGCTCTATCGCCAAGGCTGTCCAGGGGAATTTCTGTCAGCCATCTCATTCATCTCTGCACAGGGAGGACGACTCACTGGCCCATACCGCAAAGGAGAAAGCCGATCTTCTAGGCTCTCTCTTTGCGTCCATCTCGACCCTCGATGACGGGGGGAGTACGCCACCGACCATCCCGCGGTGTGAGTTGTCCATGTCGGAAGTGCAGTTCACACAGCGCTCGGTTCGCAAAGCACTCCTCTCCCTGGACATCCACAAGTCGAGTGGGCTTGACGGAATCTCCCCCAATTATGCTGAGGACGTGTGCTCCAGAGTTGGCACCGGTTTTAACTCGTCTTTTCCGGTACTCCTCCTCCCTAGGCATAGTCCCAAAATCATGGAATCACCTCCCTGTTCTCCAAAACAATGGAGTCCATTGTAAACTGCCAGCTCATGAGGTACCTTGAGGATCACCAGCTGATTAGTGACCGCCAATACTGTGGTCGGTCAGCTGGTGATCTTCCGGTCTACCTAACTCACAGATGGGCGGAGGCAGTAGAGTCCAAGGGGGAGGAGTTGACCGTTAGTTTGGACATTGCGAAGGCCTTCGATCGGGTTTGGCACAAAGCGCTTCTTTCGAAGCTCATAGGAAGGGCCTATGGGCTTCCCGAGAAATTGTGCGATTGGATCACCAGCTTTCTTGCAGATCGGGGCATCAAGGTCGTTGTAGACGGTGCAATCTCCGATTGCAAGCCTATTAACGCTGGTGTTCCACAAGGCTGCGTGCTATCGCCAACGCTGTTTCTTCTGCATATCAATGATATGTTGCAAACCCGTAACATTAATTGCTATGCAGATGACAGCACTGGTGATGCTCTTTACACCGGCCGAGTCAATATTTCTCGGGAAAACATCTCCGATTCACTGGCACTGCGAAGACATGTTGCATCTTTTTGCATTTTCTTTCGCATATACCATGGAGAGTGCTCTGAGGAATTGTTCGGATTAATCCCAGCCGCCAAATTTCGTGAACGCACTACGCGGCAAACGTCCCGATACCATCCACACCATCTGGATGCTTGGCGGTCCACCACTGTACGTTTCAAGAGGAGTTTTCTTCCGCGTACAACCTCTCTGTGGAATAGTTTACCACCAGCGATTTTTCCGGACCGATACGACCAGGGGACCTTCAAGAAAAGAGCTTACTCCTTTCTAAAGGGCCGGCAACGCACCTGCAATTCCCCTGGTGTTGCGGTTGATCATGGGCGGCGGTAGTCACTTAACATCAGGTGAGCCGCATGCTCGTTTTCCCCCTCTTCTATTTAAAAAAAAGATATGTCATCATTTAAAGGAGAAAGTCTGCACTAAATCTCATCAGAATTTGGAATCTCTCCGAGCATCTTTGGCTAAGGCAGCGGCAGAAATAGATATGAGTGTGGTGCGTGCTGAGATTGATGATTGGGCGCGTCGACTAAGGGCCTGTATTCAAAATAGGGGAGTGCATTTTGAATAATGTAAATAAAATTGTATTCTAAATTAAATTACCTTTCATTTCATATATAATTTCTATATAATTATCAAAAAATGTATCATTAATTTTATAAAAAAGTTTTTGACAGAACTTATGACCAACTAAGTATAGTAGTACAGTAGGGACTCCTAAGATCGTCCATGTGGATCGCCTGGCGCGCTATTAGGGGGGGGGGGGGGGGGGGGGGGGTTTAAAGGAAATTTTATTTTTTTTGGGTTTGGCGTGAGTTTTTTTTGTTACGAACCAGTGAACATAATTCACACTGATTCACTTTATTTCGCTCCGAAGCTTCGCTTGTCTCGCCAAATTCAATACTGCCCCGATCGCGTCTTGCAGCGCCTTTAAATACACCGAAACATCCAGAATATTCAAGTAAATACGGGCGCCGACCGACCAGACGCAGAATGTTCGAGTGTAGGGCTTCTAGAAAGCTTAATTCTTCTGTTCGATACTAGATGGCGCTGTTGGTATAAAGTCAAGATTGACATTTTCTAGGAAGCCCTCCTCGCTCTAGCGCCATCTAGTGTCGGGGACACTAGATGGCGCTAGTGCCGGGTACCTGACGTCAACTTAGGCGCGCAACACTGCCCCCTCCTAAGAAATGCTCGTCCTGAGCATTATCAGCACCATAATAGCGCGCCAGGCGATCCACATGGACGATCTTAGGAGTCCCTACTATACTACTATACTTAGTTGGTCATAAGTTCTGTCAAAAACTTTTTATAAAATTAATGATATATTTTTTGATAATTATATAGAAATTATATATGAAATGAAAGGTAATTTAATTTAGAATACAATTTTATTTACATTATTCAAAATGCACTCCCCTATTTTGAATACAGGCCCTTAGTCGACGCGCCCAATCATCAATCTCAGCACGCACCACACTCATATCTATTTCTGCCGCTGCTTTAGACAAAGATGCTCGGAGAGATTCCAAATTCTGATGAGATTTAGTGCAAACTTTCACCTTTAAATGTTGCCATATCTTTTTTTTTTAATAGAAGAGGGGGAAAACGAGCGTGCGGCTCACCTGATGTTAAGTGACTACCGCCGCCCATGATCAACCGCAACACCAGGGGAATTGCAGGTGCGTTGCCGGCCCTTTAGAAAGGAGTAAGCTCTTTTCTTGAAGGTCCCCTGGTCGTATCGGTCCGGAAAAATCGCTGGTGGTAAACTATTCCACAGAGAGGTTGTACGCGGAAGAAAACTCCTCTTGAAACGTACAGTGGTGGACCGCCAAGCATCCAGATGGTGTGGATGGTATCGGGACGTTTGCCGCGTAGTGCGTTCACGAAATTTGGCGGTTGGGATTAATCCGAACAATTCCTCAGAGCACTCTCCATGGTATATGCGAAAGAAAATGCAAAGAGATGCAACATGTCTTCGCAGTGCCAGTGAATCGGAGATGTTTTCCCGAGAAATATTGGCTCGGCCGGTGTAAAGAGCATCACCAGTGCTGTCATCTGCATAGCAATTAATGTTACGGGTTTGCAACATATCATTGATATGCAGAAGAAACAGCGTTGGCGATAGCACGCAGCCTTGTGGAACACCAGCGTTAATAGGCTTGCAATCGGAGATTGCACCGTCTACAACGACCTTGATGCCCCGATCTGCAAGAAAGCTGGTGATCCAATCGCACAATTTCTCGGGAAGCCCATAGGCCCTTCCTATGAGCTTCGAAAGAAGCGCTTTGTGCCAAACCCGATTGAAGGCCTTCGCAATGTCCAAACTAACGGTCAATGCCTCTCCCTTGGACTCTACTGCCTCCGCCCATCTGTGCTATAAAATTAAACCTATCCCTTGCCATAGCTGATGAGACAAATGGTACACTGCAGTCTGGAGCATTTTCCTAGTACATACTTCGTCTAGGAACAACCACGTATCCACTATACAACAGTATCCCCAAAAAACATTTCATCTGTCTTGCTGTCACGTTACCTTCTTTATAGCATATAAGTTAGTAAATTCCACAAGAATATTCAAAACCACGTCGTCAAACATGCAATCAAAGTTATCAATGGGATTTTTATCACCATACTGGTCAGGACGCTGTGGGTTATGCCAATCACTGTGCGTAGGCTGAATATCTCTTGAACTCCAAGTATATATAGTATTTTTGAAGTTGATCATAGTTGGAGATTTGTTGAAGTAGAAGGTACTGGTACAGCAGGTGAAACCGAATCATCTATTTGTCCTTGAAGGAGCGAGGCTTGGGATGTGGAAGCACATTCATTTTCAAAATTTAGACGTCGCCTTTTGTTTACTTCGGCTAATGATAGATCATCATCACTCTTCCAATCATCACAGCTGTTGCCATATTGGACCTCAGCAGCAGCCCTTAGTTGAGATCAAGTCCTCATCTCCAGAGTCTTCATCCGTTACCTCAGCATTACAATTTTCCGGTGGCATTATTGTAATAGATTATGGGATGTCATCATCGTCATTTTGCGCCAATTCCTCAATAATCTCATTTAGAGAAAGTTGCTTTCCAAACTTTCTGTAATCAAGACAAGTGACCTCAATAATAGTAGTTCATTTTCCTACTGTGTCTTTTACGGAACATGTAAATGATTTGAAAAAATTACAAATAAAATAACCTAAAATTATTTCAATTGTTTTACATTGAGTGACCTACGGGATCAAATATGATATATACGTAAATACATTTGTGATATGCTGTATAAAATAATATATACACTTACCTTGAATTAGCCATTGCAATATCCTGAATATTTCAAGTTAATTTCCACAATAATTAAGAAGTGTTGCTCACAATCACTAATGCACATTTAAAGAGCAGTTTCTCAAGCTCAAGTTTCTCGACGTAGAAGAAAAAAAATAAAAACTACCCACACATATTGAAAGTGGGTCAAGCTGCGCACGAAAGACGTGTTCCAGGTGAGCGTCGCCATATCTCGCCTCCAATGCTCAAGGAGCTGCTCATAAGTCACTTCCTCACCGAGAGCTTTCAGAACAGTTAAGGCCTGGTCGCGCAGGCCTAGTGTGAGAGCAGTCATGGCCTGACTTTTATTCCAGCCGTTCGCCTTCATAACAGCCTCGAACTGGATTTTGTAGGCTGACCAGGAAGAAGTCCCGTCGAACGGTGGCACCTTGAACCCACGTAGCAAAGGTGTTGTAGCTACTACGGGAGCTGTAGTTCCATCTCCAAGTTTGAGTTCGTCCGGTGATTTCTTCATGTCAGCCATTACGTTGTCAACCCGACTGTTTATATGGTCGATTCGGGTTTCAGCTTCGGAGAGGCGGTTGTCATGTTGAGCAACCTTATCCTTCACCTCCCGTATCTCTTTTCCGAAGGTAGCGTGAAGGTCCTTCATGAGGAGCATCTGCTCTTCCAACCGACGGGTCTGTTCCTCTTGTCGGCGCGCCTGTTCGTTCTTTCTGCAGCATCACCATCAGAGCACCTAATTCGGATGCTAAGTAGGAGCTAATGACGGGCCTGCAGCCGGTGGCTGGCCCTGGAGGGACCCCGTTGGAACGTCTACGGCGTTGCACCACCAAATCTTCTTTGGTCCGTCTCCTGCTGGCGTTGACTTCGGGTACGGACACCCTCCGTTTCCCCCTTAGGTAAAATCGGCATGATTTTATCGCACTTCTGACACCAATTGTTTCGAACCTCAAACTCGTAACATTACCATCAGGTGGACTGTGTGTTTATTTTATAAAAATAGTGTGCAGGTGTTGTCACCACAATTAATTTTTAAAACTTACAGGTAGATAATATTATGTAAGTTACCTCTCGAAATCAAACAACGAAATAAGTGCTCATTACTGTCACAGTTAAAGCCTATTAAAGTCCACTGATGAACATACCCCCCTCGCGCATGGATTGCCTCACGGGGAGGGATATTTGCCATAGTTGCCACGCTTGGCAAGCGGGTCGGCAACCGCAGTTTTTATTTTTATTTTTAGAAAGACGCTGCTGTCAATCTCCTGATTTGCTTGCGTTGGATGTCTTAAGACATCCACGGGGTGATATGGGGTAGTGGATAATCTTACACCGCCTTTACAGTTCAATTACAATTACAAGTTTTAAAGCTCAATTACAGTCTAGCTCATAAATACGAGTATTGTATTACAACTAATAAACATTCCATAATCCGAAAAATAGATTTTCAGCGGCCCAGGGCGGCAGCTACCCTTGCTATGTGACGTTGTGTCCCGTAATCGATGTAAGCTTTTTAATATCCTTTAAGCGATAGACATGAGGACAGTTAAAAAGCCCAATAACTAACAACTAGTGAGTTGCACAAATGTAGGCTTTGATAAGTATTAAAACATTTATTTTGTATTTTACCAACTGCGGACATTTGTCACCCTCATTCCATAAAAAAGGAAAAAAATAGGAACCGCATTGACTGGTATCTGTGAGAGCGTGGCTCCTCCCCGGTCGAGCCGACCCATTCGTGCTACAACTATACTACTAATATAACTGCAGCATGGCTCTACCACGTAGGGGCGACGTGAGGACATCCACTGTTCCGTGTTATTCGGTGGGTGTCGCAAGAGGCGACTGGGATAAATTAAACAGATGGGCAGCAGTATTCTCCTAATAATATCTCAAAATAATAAAAACCGCAACACACCTGCCGAGCGTGGCAACTGTGGCAAATATAGTCCGTAATAGCATACCCCGCATAGGTTGGCTACAGAGCAGGTACATTGGGTACCCTCAACCCAATGTACTCTGTGAGGCAACCTATGCGAGAGGCCTATATTCTGCAGTTGATAGGCTTTAATGCAGTAATTAAAGAATTAATGCTGTTTTCTTTTTAATATTTCTAAAGTTTGCATTTCGTATGAACAATATCACTTATCTTTATGAGTGTGACAGATTGCAGGTGAAAGAACACGGAAAACATTTATGGTGGCGAGCGAGTTTATAGTTAGTTCTATATGTATTGATTATTCTCCTCCCCTTATTTTCCTACACCCCGCACCGCAGCCGCACCCTTCCCGTTTACGGATCTTACTTTAACAAGTGAGTGGCTTACGGTGTTCATTTTTTTATAATAATATTAACTTTTAAAATCATAGTATAATAAAATACATAAAATATAAATAAATTAATACATCTTTGTATATTTTCGTATGGTAGCGGCGAAAGAGAATTCCCGTTTTGTCTCGTAAGAGGCGACAATGAAAAATACCATAAGAATATGGCTTATTGCTGCCGATAGATAGCGGTATAATCATCTCAGGTTAATGACAGGCGTAAAATATCCATCCAATATCCAAAGGGGCTCAAGAAATAAACACTGGTCTCATTTTATTCCTGAGAGAGTTTTACGGCAAGAAGGGTCCGCTGCCCGCAGAATAATTTTACATTCAAGTGTCCTCACAATGTGTTGATCTCCTGATAAAACTTACTTACGATACCACTTAAGGTATCATAGCTCAATCTCTAATCAGCGTTTGTAATTTTTTTTTATTTTCATACAGTCCTGGGTCAGCTGCACCCATCACATATCTATTTAGGTCATAAATCCGCTTACTGAGAGATTGCCTCGAAATTCACTGTATGAGGCTGCTACTTCGAAATATTTGTGGAAGCCCGACTCTTAACGGTTCTACACACTACAGTTCCATGAGTTACACCGTCACGCCGCGCCGTACCGTCGGCCGACCGCATTGACGACCATCGCCTTCTACTTTTGAGTGCACTCCCGCCCACACCCGTTCGCAGAAATGTCGCAGCTAGTAATGCTAATAGAATTAAGTTATATAAAAATAAGGACTTAAAGTTGATTAGGCAATTTTGTTTAAATCACTTTCTTTTTGTACAATAAAAGTATGACTGGTATCGTTTTTGCGCACATGAATTTTACCGAACTTCACCCACACATAGCTGTAGTTTTTCTCCTTAGCGAGGGCCTTCACCTTTTCAGCAATGATTTAAAGTGTGGTGTTAGGTGGTCATTTACAAATATGCGGTTCTTGCTTCCTGTGAATCCTATGTTCTTAGTATATAATTCCTTCTTAGCGCGAGCTGTTGCAATGAAATCTTCTTTTGTGTATCGATTTATATATCGAGCAAATATCAATTTATCTTTCGAGTTATGCGAGGGAACTCGGGCGATATAATCTATTTGGGATTTGGGGACGTCGAAACCGATGACTTTGCAGAGAGCTTCATGAATCTGAAATAGGTTCTCACCGGTTTTAATAGTCACACCCTTGATCTCGATATTGTTTAGCCGAGACCATTGCTCCTTAAGTAAGATTTCATGGTGGATGCGATCAAAATCAACGCGCGTTATAGCAAGCTTGTCCTTGATATGATTGTTCTCCGATACGTTTTCCTCCATTGTTGCAATTCTGGCGTCAAACTCGTCCAATCGCTTGTTGTTTTCATTACAAGAGTCTTTTAGCTCCTCCAGTTCGCACTTGATGGTCTTGATATCTTCCAACAATTCCGGTATAGGGTTAACCCTATTTTTACTGTCGCGGCTCTCTTTCAATACGGCTTCGTTGATCGATGGTTCATTTTTTCTACTCTTGCAATGAGCACACCTCCATGCAAATTTTTTATCTTGATTGAATCTACGATAGCTTTTTTCTTCCAGGCCAGCGCAGCCGTAGCAGAGATGGTTTTGACAACCATAGCACGATACACAATCATTAACAGTTTCTTGGCAAATTGCACACTGCATGGTTATTTAGATTAGCAATTTTAAAGATCTATTTTTAGGAACACAATTTTGAACGTAACGCACTAGTTGATAACAAAGCTTTACGCGTTAACTGCAGTGAACGTGTCCACTTTGCGCGGCGACTGACCGCGAACTGAAACGCGAAATAACTTACGAAGAACTTACGCGAAAATACCTGACGATGGGCAGCAGCGTCTACATAATAACAACTATAAAATAAGAAACTGCGATTGCAAACCAGCTCGCCAAGCGTGGCTTGGTAAATATCCCCATTATGATGCAATCTCATCATATGAAACTCAGCAGGATAATTTTAAAATAGTGATGGTCACAAAGAAGTACATAAAACATTAAAGCAGAGCACAGAAAATGGAGATTTCCCAGTCCGTTATCACTTTTGAGGCCTAAGATAAAATGCCTCGTTTTCAGTAAAAAGGGTCTCCAGTTCTCTAAATCTAGTGGCTTACATAAAGTTTAAACATACACGATGAGAAATGTTGGTAGAATATTGTCACGCCTAGCGCTTATAAGAACCTACCTTGTCTTCTCAGTTCTTAGGTGCTGATAAGACCCAAATGGAATTTTTAAGCTATTGCATAGCTTCTATCGCGGGCCTTGAACGCGGGCACCGAATCCAGAAATTTATTCCGCCGTAACGAAAAAACCTCACGCTCCCCACTCCGACGGGCACGGAGGTGTGGCTTGAAGGCCGTGCATTGTCTTACGTCGTTTCTTTTCGGCAGTCTTCGACACGGTGTTTGTGTGCGTGCAACTAGACGTATTGTACGACTCTACGAAGCTCGCACGAATCGAGACGAGCTGCTCCGAAATCGGACGAATACGGAGAAAGTATATAGGTGTATAGGTATTTATGTACAACAGTGAATAACTGTACTTGTAAAATTTGTGTATAAAGTGTTTTGAATATGAATGAACAAAGTGCATTTATTATTTATTTATTTAATAAAAAGAAAAACATTTGTTTTCTTATCGGTCACCACGCTCAAAAAGTGTAACTTGAATTAATATCAAAGAAAAAGAAATACTGCATAAATAAAATAAATAAATAATTATAATTGCATAAGTTGATACAAAATGCTATGCAATAGCTTTACCGCGGCAGTCCCCGAGTGCCACACGTCTTTTTTGAAATAATTTTTTGCCTAATTTACACAGTTTTTGGGAGTGGAAAAAATAAATGTAAATTTTTAACATCTGACATCATACTAATCAACGTACGTTGTTAAAATTACAAAAAAATATATATACGTTGTAGAGCCACGCTGCAGCTATATTATGGTTGTAGCACGAATGGGTCGACTCGACCGGGGAAGGACCACGCTCTCACAGAATACTAGCGTAAAATAGCAGCTTAATACTGCTGTGTTTCGTATGATGAGTATAGAGATCCGGAGATCCTTTTTTACTGGAAACGAGGCATTCCATCATAGTCCTCAGGGGTGACAACGCATCTGCGTTTTGATTCTTAATCGAGGATAAATGTAGATATATATGGGCCACAGCATCCGCTTACCATCAGGCGGACTGTGTGCTCGTGTGTTACCCTTATTCTATACAAAAAAAATCATATTTGAATACAGAATATTGTTGCTTTTTATTTTCTATTACTTGACTTATTTTTAAGTAATTAATTTTTATAGATATGTTACAAGCTTCATGTTATCGCGCTTCTCTTTATATTATGTGCAATCCGGCAGAATACAAAACATTAACTGTTGTCTTATTTCAGAGGTTACGGTATTGGTGGCATCTGATTTTTTAATCTTAGAATAATTTAAGTGTTTATTATTAATTACTTTTGCAATTAATCAAAACTTACTCGAATAATAAGTGACTCATCATCATCATCACAGCTACAAGTCCACTGCTGAACACAGGCCTCCCCCAAGTAAGTAAGTGGCTACTGCACTTCATAGACACTTACAGCAGGCATTCCTCACAGTATATAAATTATGCAAGCTCTCTACTTGCTACGGAACGAAACACAGCTGCTATTTAGCAGTGCATTGCTGGCAGGCAGGCAGCCTTAATAGATAAGATACCACCCGTATCTACTCAGACCGACTCCTGATCATAAAAAATGTTCTATCACCTAAACCTTAAATGACTACATCGAAAACAAATTTTTATTATATAACATTTTTTAAACAAGCAAACGGGAAAATAAAGAACTAAACATTTTCTCAGATATAGATATTGTAAACACAGACAAATTATTTATGCCATTAGAAACTTAATATCTTTTTAATTATTGAATGTTAACAGATTCGTTTCAAGCACTTCATAAATGTAAATTAGGGGCGTATACAGCCTGGCGTTTGTTGCTCCCTCTCTCCCGCCTCATCTCCTCTGGGAGGCAACGACACCGGGGTTCGACAATATATAGCATGTAAGTATAATGTAGAATTAATATAATCTCATTTTACTTAAACTATATTTGATGGTAATCATTATTTTAATAGTTAAAAATTAACTATTAAGTTATACCTTTGTATAGTTTAAAAAAGTTCCACAGCAGGCCTCCACTCATTAGACTTATGTACAATTGAATTCCCTATTAAATAAAATTTCTATAATACACAAAAATGAGCTATCATTACTCCTTGTGGTAAAAACGAAAGAAAGAAACATAGAAAAATTATTTGCACAGAATACAGGTGGCACCTGAGAATTCAGAGAAATCATTAGTTCTATGTAGCATGAACTCTTTTTTTCGTATAAAAGCACTCATCCACTAGCTACGAGTATTTTCTTAACAAAATTTTAAAACATTCAAATGGAAGTTCCCTTAGACTCTTAGGCAGTTAATTAAAAACTGATATGCACATATAATAGACATTCTTTTTATTTAAACTTGTTCTGCAAAATGAAATCATTATTTTATTAGGATCTCTTGATCTGTATTTAGTAATATGATCCGCCTTGAACTTCAATAAAATTGTTATGCTTCCTTACAAAGACTTTTTTAAATACAGGTTTCATGAGTCGAGCGGACTTACTCCACAAATAGCTCTTAAACTTTTGTTCAATGAATGCTTGACCAGCATCAGTCGAATTCCACCATAGCCCATATCTAAGAATTGACTCAATATAGCCTTTATATGCTATACTTACAGTCTTTTCATGTGACATGGTCCGAAGCTTTCTACGTGCGTAGGCAAATATGCTTAGTTCGAGGTAAGCATCATTTATATTTTGTTACAAAATCTATCCAGAATTATACCAAAAATTTAATGCTGTTAGATTCTTTCATATTGTTATTTTCTAGCTTTATTTTAGTTTTATTATCAGAGTGTTTATTTTTATTCGTAAAATGTTCTGATCATATTGATAAAATCCTTAAAGAAGCAAATGAAGCACTAGGTTTTATTTCAAGATTTAAAAAGTAAAGATTACGAAAAACCAGCTGCGGTCAGACAATTTTAAAACAGCTACGTGAGGAGCAAGCTTGAATACTTTATCAATATATGGTGTCTAACTTTCAAGATATACATACATAGACAGAATTGAAAATTTCGAGATCTGCGAAACAGACACAGATAAAACAAAACACTTTCATCTACAGGAACTATCTTCAAGACTGGCTCATATTCCTTCATTAGTTAATAAATGGCGTTATTGATTCTCCGTGCTCACTAAACAAATTCCAAAATTGGAGCCCTACAAGAAGTGTGTAAGTAGATTAAAAAGGTAGAGTAAACTCAAAAACTACTGGTCAGATCTTGATCAAATTTATATGGGACCACATGAGAAGCGTCAGCTTCAGAATCATCAAAATCGGTTCACCAAGAAAAGATTCGTCGTAAAAGTCGGTTGAAAAGGTCAAATCAAACTGATTAAGCTGGGCTTTTCTTTGCTAATCCAGTTTTCATTACATTCCAGATTTAATAACGGTCTTGTGAAATACAATAGTTTAGCGGATTTTTAAGAGCGCTGAGCAACACAGTTGCAAAATTGTAACTTCCAGTTTTTGCGCTCGTGTAGCAAGGAGCGAGCGATAGCGCAGATACTATTTACTCCTTATATACCAAAGTCGCACACGCAATTTAATTATAAATATATTCTTAGTTGTATGCACTCCTACTTTTTACTTGAGTTTCTACCACTTCACCAGCCGATAGAAGTCTTATCATATTGTAAGGACCTTAGCACCATTTCCATAGTCACCTCTGCGACATCGATCTGTGGTGTTGGAGTTTATTAAAACATTACCCGCCCCGACTTCACTTGGATCTATTCATGTTGCCTCATTTAGATTTAAGATAATTATCGAGGACCATTTATTTTATCAATTTTTCAAAAAAATCTTCAAGATTTTCGAACACACTATAGCCAAGATCACTCCTGACAATTTACTCTACTCACTACGTGTTCATCAAGTTGCATTACAATTGGTTCAGCCATTTCGAAGATTGGCCTGCACAGACAGAGAGACAGACAGACATTTTAATGATGACCATGTCTTAATAGCAAATGCAAATAATCCCCTCAGCTCAATAAAAGACAGTCATTTTGATATTACAGGCAGACATTTCGATTTTCATTCATTCATTCATTACAGCCCTTCACAAGTTCTGCATCCATCGCCTTCCCTCATGTCTTTGGTCGTCACTCCATGTAATGTGAGCCGCTCCGCCCCATATTTCGCCTACCGGTACGAGGCTGCCACTCGAGAACCTTGCTTCCCCATCGGTTGTCGGTTCTTCGAGCTATATGGCCGGCCCATTGTAGCTTCAGCTTACTAATCCTTTGAACTATGTCGGTTACTCTGATTTTACTGCGAATTCGTTGACAAGTATGTTTACCTGGGCTAAATAATCCGACTAGGTAAGTCCAACTTAGACCGATAGGTCAATCGTCGGATTCAACTCGGCTTGGCAGCGTTCGTGAGATTACGACACATCTTCTCGTCAGGTATACCTCAAAACTTGAAAACAAGTTTGTACAACCAGTGCGTGCTTCCAGTCATGACTTATAGATCTGAGACGCGTTCCTTCACTGCTGGCCGTATGAGAAAGTTCAACGTCGTTTAGCAAGCTATAGCGAGCGAGGTTTATGCTTGGGGTTTATCTGCATGACAGACTTCAATTTTATTTGAAAAAGAAGGATAGAGAAGTTAGTATAAAATAACCAAAAGGGAAAGAACAGATCGTCGTACCATACAGCGAACACTAACACAAAGTGTAGGGGAGTAGTTCACACACATTTGATGGTTCGGCGATATTGTGGTTTACCAAACTACTATACGAACGACACATCCATTCAGCCGGAGACCAGCTTTTATCTGACCACAAAACTCTATCACTCATCTGCCTCTCCAACTGTAAGAAGGTATTAATCGTGACGCTTGGCAGTCGCATTGAATGTCTCCGATCCCGGTTATACCGACGTTTACGTAGGTCGCACAAATGGATCAGCGGACCGCGCTCTTTCGGAATACCAGGATAAATAAGCAGCCTAATGCTGCTAAAACCAACGTTAAATAGCTGCTTAATGTTGCTGTGTTTCGTATGGTAGCTGTGGAGAACGGCAACGCGTCTGCATTTTTAATGATAGATGTAAGTGGCCAAAGCAGAAACTTACCAATCAGCTGGACTGTGTGCTCGTTAGTCACCCATATTATATGTACTAGCTGTTACCCGCGGCTTAGCCCGCATGGTCACTGGGAAATGAACTATCCATTGCTCTTTGAATTGAAAGAAAACTGAGTTTTATAGATTTGTCAGAGATGCAGCCATGAAAAGGAAACTGAGCAAAATTGATTCGTCAGCCTATTTAAATGTTTTGAAACGCAGCGTATAGGAAAGCATGAAAATAGCCTGTTTATTCCAAATTGAAATGGGATATTTTTTTTAATTAAAGGAAACTGAGCATAATTGAAATAATACTAGTTTTTACGGAATTTATCGCGTGTATTTAACTTTTAAATACCCGACGTTTCGAACACTTTACAGCACTCATGGTCAAGGGCAGGACTGAGATGTTTAACGTCCATATGTCATAGTTAACCGCGGTTACCATAGATTAAAATTTAACTTTTGTTCCGATCTATGCAGTATGAACTTATGATATCTTGAAGTCTTGCAGTTGTATGCTTGGGTTGGAATTTAATTTTATTTATTATAGGATCCCAAGCAGGTGGTAGCACCCAGCCATCTTCTCTATTAAAATTAGGATGTTTTTTGATTTCAATAGCCTCGCGAATCATCCTTGGAAGGAATTGGTGTTCTTTAGCGAGGATGTGCGGTCTATCAAATCTGATGTAGTGACGGGGGCGATCCTGTACGTGTTCACAGACTGCAGACTTCCCTTCCTTCCTTCCTTCTTCCTTCCTCCTTTCCTTCTTGAACACGTACAGGATCGCCCCCGTCACTACATCAGATTTGATAGACCGCAGATCCTCGCTAAAGAACACCGATTCCTTCCAAGGATGATTCGCGAGGCTATTGAAATCAAAAAACATCCTAATTTCAATAGAGAAGATGGCTGGGTGCTACCATCTGCTTGGGATCCTATAATAAATAAAATTAAATCCCCACCCAAGCATACAACTGCAAGACTTCAAGATACCATAAGTTCATACTGCATAGATCGGAACAAAAGTTAAATTTTAATCTATGGTAACCGCGGTTAACTATGACATATGGACGTTAAACATCTGAGTCCTGCCCGTGACCATGAGTGCTGTAAAGTGTTCGAAACGTCGGGTATTTAAAAGTTAAATATACGCGATAAATTCCGTAAAAACTAGTATTATTTCAATGTGTAGTGTTCGCGTAAATATAAGAAATCATTATGAGCATAATTGATTCATCAGAGATGCAGTTTTCTGAATTGAAAGGAAACTGAGCCAAATAAAAGATCCGTCAGAGATGCAGCCTTTTGAGTTGAAAGGAAACTGAGCTTAATAGGTCCGTCAGAGGTGCAGCATTTGGAATTGAAAAGAAACTGAGCTAAATAGGAAATTTTGAATTGAAAGGGAAGATCTGTGGGAATTCTGATTAATTGATTGTGGGAATTTTGGAAAAAAAACTATCTGAACACTATTTTAAGACGCTACTGTACACAATGTTATATGTTTTTCCATTCGGGGAAAGAATGTGGAGATTCTGGGCATTTGACACACGCGAACATGCTACATACAGCTGACCATGAGAGAAGCACGGTTTTTCTAAGTTGACCCCCGCTACCTGTAACGTTTGCCCTTGCGCTTTATTAATTGTCATTGCAAAACGGAGTTTAATAGGGAACTGTTTTGAATTAAAAAGGAAGATCTGTGGGAATTTTAGGGATCCGTGGTATAATAACATTTTCACCTTTTCCTACGCCTGCCAAAATTGTAGCATCGATTATGTTCCGTCCAAGATGTGTCACACGCAGCCTTGTCCCGTTACATAACCGAGGAGCATCTAAATTTTGCATTCGCATGACTGGGACACCTAATTTTAATTGAAGCTTATGTGAGGGCACACCTGACAACTCTAGAGAATTTAGAAACTCTACGGGATATGAATTGCTCTGTTCTGTGTCCATAACTGTGTTTACTGACAAATACTCTGTTATTTCTCCTGCTACTTCGCTTAATATATCTGAATTTATTTTATTAACGCTCTCATTTTTGGTGCAAGAATCGCCCTTTCACATAACCATTTGTCTTCATGCATTTTGTTCGTCAGATAATCTGAATAAATGCTCGCAATATTAATTCGGAATGACTCTGTACTAAATTACAAAAATCTCTCATCAATTTAACACAGCCCTCAGCATCCGTTTCCAACCGCCAATCGCCAATTTTTTATAGTGTGTCAGCATAGTTTCCAGCACTGATATCATTACACAAATGCACTCTCATATTCGTAGTTAAACTGAATTTTGTCACCTTGTTCCATAAAATAGACGACTTGAGGCATGCTTTAATTTCATCTGCAGGTGTGCCTTTTTGAATGTCAGGTAAAGTTTGGCAAAAGTCGCCAGCGAGTAAAACCACCATTCCTCCCATTACATCGGTATTGCTGCGCAAATCCTGGAGCGTTCGATTTAGTGCTTCTACAGCTTTTTTATGCGACATTGTACTTTCGTCCCACACTAAAAGTTTGCATTGTCGTAGCATTATACCTCGTGTACTATTTTTGCTAAAGTTGCAGATCGGCGATTCTTCCTGGGCTAGATTTAGAGGGAGTTTTAAAACAGAATGTGCAGTGCGGCCCCCGCTTAGCAGCGTAGCGGCTATACCGGAGGAAGCTACGGCCACAGCAATGTTTTTATCTTTCCATACTTGCGCTAATAATAAATTTAACAAAAATGTCTTCCCAGTTCCTCCAGGGGCATCTAAAAAGAAAAGTGCACCATTTCCAGATTCAATTTGTCCTAATACTTTGTCAAAAACTCGTTTTGGTTCGGGAAGCAAGCGGGGTACAAATTCGGCTACTTGCTGCTGCAAAGCTGGTATATCGTAGTTTGTTTTACGTATAATTTCATAACTTAGTTCATTTTCGGTTGTTCGCTGAGGGCTTATCATTCCATAGTCGCTTAATTTTTTGCCTACCATTGCCATTACTTTATCTTCAATTTTTCCAAGTACTTCATTATAAATGTGTTCATTGTATGTCATGTTCGCGTGTGTCTGCTGTAACCTTCGCAAAATATCTTCCGCCATGTACTCTTTATATTTGTCCCACAATTCATATGCATTAGATAGCCCGCAAGATGATATGAGAGTTGCATAAAGATCCCTAATTTTGGCTGGTGACTGGCACAGCACAGCTTCCTCCATGGTTTCATCCCAGTGATTATGGTTTTCTAAAAGATGCAGAGCTTCACATGTTTCTCTATAAGTTGCGCATTCCTGACCGTTGACAGTTTTAAGATATTTATATCCTGTAGGACCCCGAACATGGTGCAGCAGCAATCGTAAACAGAAACATTCAAAATTAGTTACATGGACGGTACACACGACCAAGGGCATCTCATGACTTTACACCGGGCCAATTTGCAACAGGCGCGCCTTGAATACGGCGTTTCCACTCCTTCCTAGATGTGTTCCAAGTATAATAGCTGGGGACTTCAGAATATAACAACGTTTTTGCAAAAGTTTTCGGCGGTGATGCAATTCTTTCTTGGAAATTTCTTTCGGTGAAATATACACGCTCTCCGTTTTCTAAGTGCACAGCAAAGTGAGTAACTGTTGGGTGCCTTTCGTGTAAAGGGAAGCCAAGGAGACGCCACGCTGCCTAGTTACTGCTGAGATAACGCCCTGCCCGTAAGGTCTGTACTTCATTAACGGGATTTGCCTCACCTTCACTCCTGAGATTAAATATTGCTTGGTCGCTTCCTTTATTTATGTACTTACAGATATACTTGATTGCGCGGACAGAGCTACATGCTACTAAATTAATGTGGGCATTAAACATTTTGCATAGAATGGGCGAATACGGGACAATCCAGCTGTTATCTAAGGTTTCGAACGCTCCAGAGCGAGATTTGATTGTAACTTTCCTGCCACCATCTTCGGGAGCTCTGCGTCTGTATAAAGGGTAGCCATTGTCATTGTGCACTGTTTCTTTTAATATATATTTAGGGAATTTCTTTGTACATTTTCCTTCTTTCATACATGGCGATATTGAACTTCGTGCTCCACATGAACCGTGAATCATATTTCGGACGATGGTATCATACAATTCTTTATCTTGCCCAGGATCCGGAATCTCGGCGCTTATTATGTCGTCTATTTGGCTGGGCCGCAATTTCTCTTTAAGCCATATTAGAATGTGGGCATGCGGTAATCCTCTTTTTTGCCATTCAATTGCATACATGAAGCACTGCACCTCTCCGAAAATTCGCTTTGTTAATTACATACATTAATTTTTGTACTTTTAATCTAAATACTCTAGCAACTAAATCGTGTCTGTTAGTACTTTTTTGGCCCGTCATTAGCTCCTCGGTCATTTCTTTCTATGTGGGATTGCAAGTAAAAGTAACAAAAAGATCAGGTCTTCCGTAAGTTCGTACATAGGCGAATGCGTCTTGTGTGTACTCATGTAGGTAGCGGGGACTGTTAACGAATGATGAGGGCAGAATTACCATTTTACCTAAATCTCTGGGGTTTACATTGGCGTCGCTAGAAACTACATCTTGTAAATGTATATAATTCTCAACGCGCAGCTTTTTTGATTTAAAGATATATAACGGAGACGTTCACTTTCTACCTTCATATACATGTCTACCAAAAATTGATGAAATAATTGTCTATACCGGGCTAAGAGGTTAAAATCATTTTCTCGCAACATCATATCATACGCATAAAAATCCATACATGATACTTTTTGTTCCGAGTAGGCTCCTTTATGACCGGGTTTATGAGTGGAATTTGAAAATGATAACCCTCTTGTCCTTTGCAATAAATCAATGGGTATTGCAGAGCGTCATAAAAGTTGTGTGTATCGGCTACCCGTTGCAACGTATCATCACGTGCTCGCAAGACAATGTCTCGTGAAGAAAAGTAATCACCACTAATTACGGCTGCTATTTCATTTACCAGAGTTGCATTGTAGCGCCTTTCATGCTCTCCTCGAGGGGTCCGATCTGCGTGAATGACGACTTTATAATCCTCTTCAGGTATATTTTCTAAAGCAGTTTTAAATGTTTTGACTAAAATGTTACGTTCCTGCAAGAATCTTTGAATTTTTGAACACTGTGTCTCTTTCAACTCCCTGGATGAATTCGCAGCGACGGTCTACCCCAATTTCTTCGTCACCCATAAAATATACTTGTAAAAATTTATACTGTTCATTTTCAGCTGGAAAAAGTGAACCTATTCTATGATAAATTTGCCCTTGCACCGTAAATGTAGGCGAAAATCCGGCATTATTATTTCCCGGTCAACGGTCTCCGAAGACGTCATTTGAAAGCATGAGTTATATTTATCCGGATCCTGTTTAAAAAGCGCCGTGACTCATTAGCATCATATAAAAAGAGTTTTCAAAGGTTCTAGTGGTTCCCCAAGTAACGGAAGAGAAACTTTGCCATTGGAACAGCACATGCCTGCGGTCTCATCTTTCCATTTTAAAGCGCTGCAAAATCGACACGCCTTGTCCATCAGTCCGATAACAACTAACCTGTGATTTTTATAATCAATCAACGGATCATAATTGAATGCTGCGTCATTAAAAACCGACCAATTGTTTCTTTGAAAATTTTGTCAACGTTCAGCTTGGAGCTGTGCATTTGCATCTCTTCGCGCCTGTGTCTGTTCTGATGTTTCAGATGCCCTTATAGTAGATTGACGTTTAGCTTGCTCAATGAGTCTGTGTTGGGTTTCATCAGGTGTCTCCGGCTCTTAAGGCGGTCTGACTTTCCGCTTGTTCGAATAGCCTTTGCTGACTGAGCAGGTGTTTCAGTAGCTCTTAAAGTAGATTGACGCTTTGCCTGTTTAAGACGCCTTTGCTGACTTTGATCAGGTGTTTCAGTAGCTCTTAAAGTAGCTTGACGCTCTGCCTGTTCGTTTCCTTCCTCCCAAGACGCCTTCGCTGACTTTGAGAAGGTGTTTCAGAAGCTCTTATAGTAGCTTGACGCTCTGTCTGTTCAAGACGCCTTTCCTGACTTTGAGAAGGTGTTTCGGAAGCTCTTAAAGCAGCCTGAAGCTCTGTCTTTTCAAGACGCCTTTGTTGACGTTGAGAAGGTGTCTCAGATGCTCTAAAAGTAGCCTGACGCTCTGCTTGTTCTTGCCTTCTCAGTTCAGCATCTTCTAAAGATTCTAGCGATCGAGCTAATCTTTTCGCTTGTCATTGAGAAGATACTCTTGAAAGGACTGGACTGGACTTACGTTTGCGAGGCATTATGAAGTAACATAAAACCTATTTATAAAAAAAACGTTAAAATACCTAAAAGGAATTAAATTTTCTTTTAAATATTTTTTTAAAAGCAAATCCAAAATATCTAAAATAAATAAATATTCCTTTTAAATATTTTTTTTAAAATCAAAACAACAAAACCAATTCAAGACTCAACACGAATCCGGCAACGATAGCCAAAAAAAATCGAATCAACTTAAACCAAATCACAAAACAAATCGCAGAAAACCGAAATCGAAAGCAGTAGTTAACCAACGAAAAAAAGTAAGTGTATAGGTACCGTATACACTATCTATACTATTAATATTCCTTTGAAATATTGTTAAATAACCTAAAACAACGAAAACCAATTCACGATTCTAAATAAACAAAATCCAAAATCAAAGCCAAAGTCTAAATATGTATAAAGGAATACCAACCAAATCAACATAACCGATCCAAGAAAATACACAAATCCGAAAATGAAAGCCAATATAAATCCATTCAACCTTAACCAAATCACAAAGCAAATAACAAACAACCGAAATCGAAAGCAGGTAGTCGCATAAGCTACGAAATAGAAACAATTTAAGCGTATAGGTACCGTATGCGCTATAAGTTGACGCGCGGCTCAACGGCGGGAGTTAAGTACATGTCAGGAAACATTTCGTTACCGCGTTTTAAAAACCTAGTAACGACATCTAGCGGAATCAATTTAAACTATGTATACGTTAGTTAATAAGAACTCTCAAAAAATATTTTTCTTATAATTTTGCACAATTTTTCTTATTGTAGTACCGATTCATTCATAACCATATATAAGAACTGTATTCATATCCGTTCTATAAATATTACTAAGGATTATTAATGGCTTACTAAGAACTGTTTCTACCACAGTTAATTAATAGTTAAGGGTGAAAGCGTGACAGGTGGTGATAGTATTTCTGATCCACACTTATAATCACACCTGTAACCCTTGCGGGGTAGGCAGAGCATCAACGGATTACTTAATATCGTCTGCGAGGTCTATTCTGTGAGTTACAATGCACCAAAACGTTTGAAGAAAATCAGCCGGTGATTTTTTTATTTATTTAAAAACTTAAACGTAACACCTTAAGCTAAAGGGGTACATAGGGCGGACTTAATGCCATGTGGCATTCTCTGCCAGTCAACCCTGGGTGCCAAGGACAATTGTTGGCAGGTGCGACCATTATACGTAAATAATTACATTAAAATATATACATACATTAAAATATACATATATGCAAAGTACATACATACACATTACATTTAAGTATATATACACATATAGTATAAATATACATACAATAATACATACATACATATATATATAATATATATACATGCTTATAAACTTCATAAATAAATATACAAATGAATGATATATATAGTATGATGTTTGAATAATATATAATGAAATAAATATCTGAAGTAAAAAAGAAGAAATAAAGACAAAAATTAAGTTTTTATGTTTATTATCGCTCTCTTCCCGGTCCTGCGTGGAAAAATACAGATTCATACATTTTTATCTTAATTTTGGTAAAAAGACATAATAATCCAGATATTCTGACCTTCTGTGTTCGTCCATCGTACCGTCGTCCGTCTTGTAGAATCACGGTGGCGCCACCTAGCTGAATTTAATTTTGCAACATAATCGATTTTCCCACGGGAATGATATGTTTTAAACTGAAAAAAATAGCCTATGTCATTCTACAGCCACCGAACTATCCCCATACAAAAAATCATGCCATGCCGACGCTCTGTTGCGACGTGAAAGAAGGACAAACAAATAAACAAACACACTTTCACATTTATTAATATTAGTATGGATAATGATAAATAAATAAAATATCGCGAAAAAACTAAATCGGACGACTAGATTAGTGGTCCCAACCTTATTCCTCCAAGCAGACTTAAAAACTTAAATAATAATATGATCAAGTAGGTAAAATGCACAAACTAATAAGAAGTAAAGTGCTAGAGAATCCTCTCAGTTTCTTCCCGTGGGTCATGAAAGCACTAAAACGTAATTTATGTATTTAAATAATATATTTTATTAATTACCTCCACGTCACTGCAATGTTTGAACAATGTTTGACGTCGTTGTACATTATAATACTTATAATAATCGTTGGTAACTCCTGAACCATAGATAAATAAATATTTAGCAAGCTATAGAGGAAAGTAACATATTAGCAAGCTATACTTAACTTGACCGAATGAACTCATATTCACCCAATATTTGGGTTTTTCATAGTTCACACGATGATTCATAGTTATTCTATTACCCGATAGATGACGCTGTAGGCAAGCTACTAAAAATTCTATACTTAGTTTTGGGTCAAAATTACATACAATCACAATATAGACATGTTGGTTTAGAGCAAAAATAGAAAATTACAGAATGTGGACGCGATAGGTAGCACTGTAGTAGCGTTATTAATAAACTTTATTTATATTTTCACAGTAATAAGTTTAGAGTGAAACTCACCGCGCCACCTACCGGAAAGGGCAAAACATTGTCGAGCCAGCTAGTAACATGACATGTTTTCTTCAATGAGCTTACACTCACCAGATGTCGATAATTGGCACTAAAGTTTAACTTATTTGTTACGCAGATGGTCACACAACGTCATCATCATTGAAATTTCACGTTTTAAATTAAAAAAAAAAATTTTGTTCACTTGTAACACAAACCTAGGTTTTTGGCTAAGAACCGAAAAGGACAAAACTACTACTTTATGTTATGAAAAACCAGTTTTTTGATCAAAAACCTAGAACCTAGAACCTAAACCGATTTAGTTATGTTACAAAATTAACCTAATCTTTTTTTCGTGGGGAAATTCTTCATGGATACCGTTCGTTGCGGTGGCAACGAGAAAGTTATCCCCCTCCATCGCTTTGCTTCACTAATATACGTCCCGGGGTCAGTACTTACTAGCTCTCTCCAGCACCCTCGCAGTGCTACCTCGATATCTCGAGACCACTTCCGAGTCATCGTCCCCCTCGGGGGTTATATAACAAGGCGTTCGAAACCCCCACCCCAGGCGTCTACAACTCCGGAGGCCTCGTTTCTAGTAGGGAAACACTGTTAACAAGAGGAGGACCGTGACGAACGCCTTGGCAACGTCGTCTCCGTGGGGATCCCTCTCCCGCCCTCTCCTGTTGGTGCTCAGAAGCCTCCTTCTGAATCGTAACGGATTCACAGAAGGCGGCTAGGGCCCTTCACGTCGAATCCCCGCTCAGCATTGCGACACGATTCCTGGCAGGGAGAGGGTCCGTCCGATGCGGTTTACCAATTCGCTCCCATTCCTACGTTGGGGATACCGCGAGCATATGGTAAGCAGAGTTCTCATCCCGTCCTCTGCAGTGGAAGCAGTTCGCCGTCGCCTCGCGTCTGATCTTACACATATAATCACCGAAGCACCCGTGCCCGGTTATTATCTGTGTAAGTCTGTAGGTGAGTCTTCTCGAGTAGCGTGCGTTATGTCACCGGAGCATTTTGTCGTTCCTGCCATTTAATTGATTCGAGCGCTTCTTCTGGCTTACTTCCACCGCTCTGGGCACCCTCGCGTTCATCTCCGCCAGTATATAAGAGCGAGCCATCATTGTGGCCGCCTCAAAGGATATAGTGCGGTATGCTCGTACGATCCATATGGCCAAGGCCATCCTCCGCTGGACACTGTAGATTTTAGTTCTACAGCGTCTAATGGCCAGCCTTTTCACCTATACAGGCGCTCCATACAGAGCTACGGACCGTATAACTCCGCATAGAGACGATGTACTTCCTCTGTCGGTCCCCCTAGATTAGGCAACAGTCTATGCATAGCACCCGCCATCATTTCAATCCAGGGGACTACGCTCTCGAAATCTTCTTCGCAGCCAGGTCCAGGTGAAGACCTAGGTACTTCATGTACCCCCCCACTCTGACTACATACCCACCCACGCAGACACACGAGGCGGGTGTTTCATTGCCCGTGGTAATTTATGGAACCATAGGGCCTTGGTCTTCAACTCGAGTTCTCAACTCGTGGATTTTGGCGACAACGACTTTCACCCCAAGCGTGTCGTTTGCCTAACACACGATATTTACGCCAGCGGGAAGGTCGACTCGCAGAACCGCATCGTACGCGAGGTTCCACAGTAGTGGACCCAACACCGAGCCCTGTGCGCCTACATTTGACCACCCTCCGGATCTTCCTACCATCTCGACATCTTGACACTTACAGAATGTACCTGTCACGGAAGTAGTTCCAGATAATACCTTGCAGGGGGTGCATGATGATGTGCCAGTGCCCTCCTGATTGCTACAAGGTAGAAAATTAAAGGCGTTGACGATATCAAGACTTATCGCCTAAGCCACGCCATCCTGTGATACTGTTTGTCCCGACAGAGAGCGGACGCGCATAATCGTATCTACAGTGGAAGGCTCCCGTCGGAATCCAAACTGACTATCAGCAAAATTGGGACCGACAAGCAACCGATGCATATTGAGTCGAGTGGCAACTATCAACAAACACTCAAAGAAATTAAAATATTTTACGATTAAAAAAATTACACAATTGTATTCTTTGAAGGTAGGAAAGAAATACTATGTATTTTTAGAGTCGTTTGTTGTATTCTCGCCTACAATGTGCTAGTACCATAGTAGAAAGAGGGGAAGTAAGTTAACTTCATACAAACGCACCGAGCGCGGCTTGTATGTGTACGCCATAGTATGTATGCGTCGCCGTACGCACACTTAAACAAAATCTAGAACCGTTTCTTTTTTTTTTTGAGTTTATGGCCTGGTATCTAGACAGACCCGTTTCTCAGTGCGCCACAGTGTTGCCAACTCTACGTCTTTTTTACGTAGATCTACGTATTTTCGGCCTTTCCTTCAAACCTACGAACTTCAGTCCCAGAATCTGCGTACTTTTATCAAATTTTACAAATTTGCCAAATAACATGACTTATCAGGCTGAAAGGGCATCATTTCCAGTATTCGAGAAAAAAAAATCAAAAAAACATTCCGTTTCATATTAACGTATAGTGGCTTCGCCAGCTCGCCACACAATAAGACAAAGTGTACATTCCATAGAGCTGGCTGTGACTTATATGAGTATGTAAAACAACGCATCGAGAATTTAAAAAATAAGAAAAGTTTATTCGTCTCAAATGTTTCCTTTGTTGATCTAATATGCACAAAATTTTATAACATTGCCACATAGCAGCACAAATGTTGAGCGTCTGTTTTCTGCGATCAATCTGATGAAAACTAACATCAGAAACAGATTTTCGACCGACCTGCTAACAGACTTAAATTTTTACGAAAAGTGGCTTAAAAATAAATAGCAAGCCTACACATGAACACAATCAAACTACGGTTCATAAAAGATAGCTTGATCTCTGCGATAGCTGTCAGTAAAAATCACGGTTATGAAGTCCTGAATTTCTTAGTAGTACAGACAGTACCTGTCATACTTTATGGGCATGCACTAATTAGGTCAGCATGCCCATACAGTACATTGACAGGTACTGTCTGTACTACTAAGAAATTCAGGACTTCATAACCGTGATTTTTACTGACAGCTATCGCAGAGATCAAGCTATCTTTTATGAACCATAGTATATATATAATATGGAGTGTAGAGGTAAGGAGTACAGACTGTTTAAAAAAGTGTCCGTAGGAAAACGCTAAATAAGGGTGGCGCCACTGTAGCTACAGTCTAAATTTTAAAGAACTTTTTATAATTTTTTATTGCACAGACTTTCACCATAATTCTCTTTACAATAATTATTTTATTGCTTTCAAAACTTTTATTTTAAAAATCACTCTCAACGTATTTTACGGTTATTTATCATACACTGTAGCTACTCGAGCGCTGTTGTGTTTTTGAACTGTTATTTACTGCTTACAGATGGACAAATTTTCAATTACGAGTATTCTCCTATGGGAGATTGTCCTCCTTACCTTTATACTCCATGATAATATATATGCAGTATATATTATCATGGAGTTAGATCTATGGGGCTAACTAACATCGCACGTGGTTCGCGCGTCACTGCTTTTCGACACCGCTAATTGCTAAATGCTAACTGCGAAATTGGTATGTCTGTTTATGAACAAATAAAAGATTTACATTTTTCACCGCCCTGCCCATGCTTTCCAAAATTATATTTGCAAGTTATTTATAAGGATGCGGATATATTTCCACATTAAAGTTTAATTAATAACAAGGCGTTTCGTAATAGCCAAATCCGAAGAAAGTATTTTTCTGTAGCTAATTGGTAATTTTGTAATAAATGTGTGATTCAATAGATATGTTTGTATTATTTATGTTTCTATTAATTAAAAATAAATATGGTCCTTTATGTGTACAAATACTACATTTTGCCTATTAAAAAAATACAGAAACTGACTAGCATATACTAAGCAAATAATTTAAACAGAAGGTAACTCTTAGTCGTTAAATATTTGTTAGCGGTTTGGGCGACAACCGAATCCGACGAACCGCGGACAGTCGCGCCCACACCGCCCCGCGGGTTTATTTTATCCCTTTTTTTATAAATAATATTGCTCTGAATCTTAAATACATTTCTGTATTTGTTAGGAAAACCTTTGTTGAACTTTATTGACTAATGATCACTGAATTAGTTATACAGAGATGTGTCGTCTTTGGCAAGGGCCGCGCTTTAATCTAATGTATTGGTAGACAGTACTATACCGGGCCGACCGTCTGCTGGCCCGTCGCTCTTTCTTTCATCATGAAATGTTTCATCATCTTTTAGGTAAAACCGACCTCACAAACCCTGTACCTAGACAATACAAGTAAAAAAGACAACTTCCCAACCCTTGCCGATTTATAGGCACTGAATTAAAATTTAGCTAAAAGTGACAACCCTGAGACAGTAGGCAATTATATCGTGGATTGGGACGGTTTTCTAATGCCGTATAGCCATAGCGTAGGCGGATCGAAGGGGTAGCCGTACGCAGGCGTTCCCCTCTGTCAAAGTGTAAGTCCACGCGGCCCTGTGAGTACAATAAAGCTAGCTGCAGCCGAAATGCTCACTAGACTAAATCTAGTCCCGCGGCTGAATTGGCGTCCTACAAAATGCCGAATTGTTCAGACTTTTGCAGCAAAACAAGATCTGCCACGTCAAATTTACTAAAACTTTACGTTACTTTTCATATATAACTAATTATTGATCACATTACTCCCATTTACTCCTTTTTAACCCATCAGAACCTTGTTCTTGCTATTATGCTCGACTTTACGTATTTACAAAGCTGTGCACACGTTAACATAAATACAGGTAAATTAGTTAAACTTAAAATTATAATAATAACGGTCGTGTTGTTTACCAACACAAGCCGCTCGCCCTCATACAATATGCAGATCGGTCGAGCGACTGATCCGTCTGTATCCACGTTGTCACTGTCACCGAGCGAAAGCGATATTGATACCATCGTAGACAGAGAAACCTAAAGACAAATTGACGCCTTCTTTCGCATTCGCACACGAAAAAGATTTATGCATACGTCTTGCATAGAAATGAGACAGACCGGTGTGATTGTTTGTCCCTTTCTCCGTGCCGGTGCTTTTGCTTAGCAAAATACTCTGCTAAACAACTTTTCTGACAGTTCTTAGCGATCTAAGGAGTTTACAAGTTGGTTTAAGTGACAAAAAAGTGTTTTGTGAGCTTAAATTTGGTGAATCTTGTTCAGCTCAGTTCTTAGAACAATTAAAATTTTTATCTAAATATGTTTAAAAGTCATAAAGATTATTGTATAACCTAAAACTACGTTATCGTCCTTTCTCACTTGAGGCCACGCTAATCATTAGTCTATAGGTTTCTCTGTCTACTGTATCCATGTTTGTGAAATTGTGAGTTTGTTCTAATTGTTGTGTTCTTAGTGATAGACAATTGTTTTTGTGTGCGCAGATTACCTAAACATGACAGACAGTCCTGTATCGGCGAATAACATTATGGCTACTACTCCCCTCTTGTCCGTCGGTAGCCCGTGTTGCTCTATGAGAGTAGCTATCGAATGACTCGATTCGAGTCGTTGCGCGTTGACTTTGGTGTGATACTGTTATCGCTGCCTATCAAACATATAATATTTACATACAAAGAAGAAACATGAAAAGGAAGATGAAATAAGACAACTGATCCAATAATAATAATAATAATAATATACTTCGTTTCACAAATTTGTATTTACATGATGCTTACTTAAAATATACTGATCTATTCTCAAACAACAATTCAAAAAACAAAATTACTATATGGATGTACTTATAACTGGTATTTGCTTCCCCAGGGGAACCTTTTATTGTAAGTCCTTTGACCGACGTTTTTATATTTTATATAAGGATAAAGCAGAAAGTGTATTACTTTTTATTTAGAGTCATAATGGAGGTAAAAATTGTTAGTTTCATAAATATACTCCATTAAATAAAGCTCACTTTTAAGAATAATACTTATAACTTTAACAAGATTTGTTGGAATGCTTGCAGTGACAGCTATGAAAGAGCAGTCAATGAAATAATTTATTGGTTAATAGATTTAGAACCCAAAAACGCCAATATAATAAGACACAACATCTATGTGTAAGTATATTTTCATCTATGTCAACAATTATGTACAAGAAATGAACACTGTAATATCATTAATTTATTCAGTCAAAGTTTTAGAGACTAGCCAAAACTGTTGCAAAACACTTGCAATTTTAGTTACAAATGGCTTAAAAGTACAAACTTGATTGGTTCAAGCGTAGGCTCTAACTTTGACTGTGCGTATTCCACTTGACTGCACAACTACTAATTATAGGCTAGGCGTATGGACAGTTCTGTATTCGCCCAAGACAGTTTAGAAGAGCAAATCTTCGTCACCCTCATCGAGCAAGTTCGCGATGTCACGTTCGTCGTTCCCGGCTGCCACCTTTGCCGCTTTTGCCTGAAGAAAAAATGAAAATTGCAATGTAATTTAAAAAGATGCGATACATTTTGGCGAGAACTTAACTTCTTCCTTTTTAAAAAAAAAAATAATTTATCCTACAGCAGGATTTACCCCTGTATCATGGAGGCTATTTACATACATAAATTGCACAAGGAAAAACATCCAGACCTGGAACAATTATTTGTAGGCCATTTAAACATTTACATCGTGCGGGATTCGACCCCACAGCCCCGCCGCGCTGCAAATAAACGCTTAGCTATATCTTTAATATAATGGTTTTAAGCGGATTTCTAATGGATACATAAAAGTTCCGTGCTTTATGTGAAAAACCGACTCATGGTATCAGTTTTGGTGTCTTGAAAAATCATCGTAATCGACTGCCTAGCATATCTCCTAAAAAAATCGCATTGTGACGCACCACACAGATATTGTGAATAATATATAAATAAAATTTTAAAAATAAAACGAAAATTTCAAGCAATAGCTAAAAGTACTTATTGTACGAGTATGTAACCAAAAAAAGTATAGACGATTTTAACGAATTTCATTCCCGCGAACGTCGAAATGTAAATAAGTAATTTATTAACCTCTCAAACCCCAAATTGTCGGATCCGACCACGGCGCTATTCCGGCCTCTCCGACCGCACTTTAACCCATAAATACAAACTATTTTGGGTAAGAGACCCCTTTTCCAATATCAACTGATATGTCAAACCCCAAAAGCCAAATTACTTAAAATTCTTACATCCAATTTTTTACCTATTGACACAAAGTACTTATCAATTTAAAAACTTTGCGGCAATCGACTTATTGAGTATTTTAAAAGTTCAACAATGACACTTTCTACTAAAATATTAGTCATTGTTGTAACAAGTTAGTAAATGTAACACAACTTTCTACAGTGTCTTGAAAGTTTCAAATGCATGTGAGCATGTGGTAATTAATAGGGGTCGATTTTTAGACCTCGCCGACCTCCAAAATCAGTTTTCGTTTATGTCGACCACCTGGAAACAGATTTCCACCCCAAGGGGTCGGTATCGACCACTTTGGGAATCCCTGGTCCTAAAGGACTGGCCTTAATGCATATCCATAAAGACATTGCTTCAAAGATTAACACTGAAGTAGCTTATAATTAAACATGTAATTTTTCTTTATTTAATCATTATTACAATTTTTTGTAATTTTAGCTCTTAAATTCATAGTGTTGGATGCAGCCTACGTAATATTCTGGTGGCTGTATCTAGTAAGGCTTTGCCTAAAAAAAACAAATCTCGTTGTATTGGGTGCGTTTGGCAGAAAAAAGCGCTAGCAAGCGCTTGTAAGCAAAATGGCGATCGTAAGCGGTAAGCGCTGTCAAATCGTAAGTAGCTATTTTCCTCTAGGACACGAAGTTAGTTTTAACTGGGTAACCTAACATAATTTAAGTATATTTTTGTAAAGTATTCATATTAAAAAATTTTCCAATCAAGAATTTTTAATAACATGTATATGTCTATTCATGTCATTATCCTATCCTATACCTCTAAACGATATATATATATATATATATAAAATCGGGATCTCGGAAACGGCTTGAACGATTTTCATAAAATTTAATGTCCAGGGAGTTTCGGGGGCAATAAATCGATCTAGCTAGGATTTATTTTTAGAAAATGTCCTTTTGTCCGTGTTTTCAGGCAGTAAAAAAACTGCTACAATATAAGAAGGTAAATTTTGACAGGTTACCAACGATCGTAATAGCTCAGATGGGATGTTGTTCGGGCGTGATATCGGAGTTCCGTGGTTCGCGTCCCGTCTTGGGTCCGACTTTTTTCCTTTTTTTTCAAGTTCCCTTCTTTTGTGAGAAAATCTATTATTTCGAGCCCTTTTTTTTAGTATTTTTTAAAAATACGAAAATTTTAATTAAACTAATTGCACTCATGATTTTTTATTCAAATAACCAGTTCAGTTTTTTCTATTAGGTATGTCAATAAGATCAAAAACTATTATCCATGTAATTTGTGTGTTTATAAATGTAACTTAAAAAAACCGAGCAAAGCTCGGTCATCCTGGTACTACTACTTAAAACTAATATAGCACAAAACAACTTATAAACTCTACTTCAAAACAAACAAATTAAATAAGCAAAATGGCGGATTGTGTCAGCGCTACTGAAGTTGAAGAAGCAAACGTGTCCTGGCCGAAAACTGTTTAGTTTCGCCATTTTGCTTACAAGCGCTTGCTAGCGCTTTTTTCTGCCATACGCACCCATTGTGTCGGCGATATACTAGTTTTTCTATTGTCATGTTGGCGAAACGTAAATGTCATTTGAATTTAAAATTGACAGCTGAAAATTTTTTGGTGAAAACCGGTTAGAAAAAGTTTGTTGGCGAAGTTAATGTGTAAACAGATTTTGTTGGATTTTCAAAGGTAAGTGATGAAGATACAGTGAATATTGAGGCGAGTTAGTAGAAATCGCATTTCGAATCGGAATAACCACTACAACTTCAATTTTTCTTTGTGTAGGCCGTATCCTACATTATGCATTTAGTACTAAAATTTGGTACAATTTATGATACATTACTACAGAGGTATAAATTGATGTTTCAGATGGCTAATCGCAGGTGAACTGGTAGTGATGACCAAATAAGCGCCTACATAGCTTACTTAGATGGAAATGAGTCAGAAGATGGTGCTGCAGAAGATGAAAGCGAGGAAATTGATATGTAGGTGCAAACTTAGAGAGCGAGCGGATCTGCTACGGATTCTTGAAGATACACGAGAAGATGAAGAAAGTCCTACCCTGGAACAAGAAGGTCCAGGTCCTGATCCCGCTGAAGAGGATCCTCCTCTATTGGAAGACCCACAACCTGAGCAGGAACCTGGTGTTCACAGTGTGCAAGCTCGGCGTCAAAAAATGAGAAAATTATTGTGGAAAAAGCAGAGTATGTGGACATCTGAAGATGATGTGACTTCTTTGGGAAGTTTAGATTATGGTGAGCTGGCGTCTTTAGACACAAAGTATGACTTTTTTTCATTTTTCTTAACTGACGACTTTTTAGACAAGATTGTTCAAGAAACCAACTTGTATGTTACACAGAAGGATCCTGCTTCCACTTTCACAACTAACATCTCAGAGATTAGAAATTACATTGGCATATTATACTTTATGTCTGTTATAAAATACCCTAATGTCAGAATGTATTGGTCACCTTTAGATTTGCTCATATATACAATTGCATGACTATAAACAGATTTGAAAAAATAAAAAGCTTACTGCACTTCAACAACAATGACTCTCTTCTTCCATCTGATCATCCTAGACATGATAAACTACACAAGATTAGACCAATCGTAGACCATTTGAATAATCGCTTTGCACTCTTTCCTAGGAAAGATTATCATGGAACAACGCCTATCAATAGACGAACAGATGTGTGCAACAAAAATATCACACTATCTAAAACAATATCTTCCCAAAAAGCCCCACAAGTGGGGATTCAAGTTATTTTTGTTATGCAGCATTTCTGGATATGCTCACAAATTTGAAGTGTAGGTAGGAGAAAATAATCTTCAAGAACCCGGTGAACCAGACTTGGGCGTAACTGGAAATGTTGTGCTGAGACAAGGCTGGTACCTCGGAACATCAACCATATTATTTACTTCGATAATTATTATACTTCTATTACATTGGCTTGCTACTTACATAAGCAAAAAATTCTTTGTCTGGGTACAGTGCAAACTAACCGACTGCCAAACAATAAGTTACCAAATCCAAAATTATACATGAAGAAAACTATAGCAAGAGGATCGTATGAAGAACACATGACAACTTACGATGGAACAGATTTATCCGTTACCATGTGGAAAAACAACAAAGTGGTTACATTGTTATCAACCTATGTGGGGGCGCAGCCAGTCCAAAAAACAAATAGATATGATAAGTCTAAGGTCTCAGCCCACTGATAGTCAAAGATTACAACTCCCACATGGGAGGCGTAGATTTGATGGATAGTTGTATAGGAAGATACCATATAACCATAAAAAATAGAAAATGGTATATGCGATTTTTCCATCACTGCTTGGACCTGGCCATGATTAATTCATGTTTAGCTTAAAAAACTTGTGTCACAAAAAACTAGTACAAATGAGAAACT
The DNA here is from genome assembly GCA_907164705.1 of Parnassius apollo. Taxonomy (NCBI): domain Eukaryota; kingdom Metazoa; phylum Arthropoda; class Insecta; order Lepidoptera; family Papilionidae; genus Parnassius; species Parnassius apollo. Next base: position 740,703 of record CAJQZP010000246.1, on the reverse strand, counting down.
GTGCAACCTGGGCGTTTTTAATTTTACATCTTACTAATATATCTTTACATGCGCTGCCGGCCTTTCAAAAAGGAGTAAGCACGTTTCTTGAATACTCTTAAGTCGTATCGATTTGGAAAAATCGCCGGTGGTAAACAATTCCCCAAAAAATCGTGCGAGAAAGAAAACTTCTAGTAATCGCACAGTGGTGGACCCCCAAGCATCCAGATGGTATGGACGATGTCGTGACTTTTGTCTCGACGTGTGTTGGTGAAATTTAGGGACTACAAGTCCACGGCTAAACCTACACCATAGATTGCTACAAAGTACAGCACTGAGCCACCTGCATGCATCAGCTACCAGCGTGATTCATCAGGTCGTCACTTCATCTATTGGGGGGTCACACAACAGTGATACTAATAAATAGTAATAAAACTTACAGCTTCAGCTTTATCCTTGATAATCTTCTTCTTATCTTGAATCTTCTTCAGTCGATAGAACTCCTCACGCTCCAATTCGTCAAGTTCTGATATGATATATGCTAGAGTACGCTCCAATCGTGGTATAATCACTAAAACAAAGGGAGAGTATTGATTAAATAAATTATATTTTGAGGGGAACATAATTGTTTTGAAGTCTACTGTAACTTAATTCTGTTTGTTATTATAGTCAACCAAATCTAAGAAATACATTTTGAAAGCTGTCAGACTTATTGCACCAGGCATTCCAACCAAAAAATGGGAATGTACAATATTCGATTCTTAAAAACATCAATATCTATTATTTAGAGTTGGTAATCATTTACAGTTTAGTTTGAATAATTCCAGAATAAATTAAAAACGGATAATTTAAAACACAAGATTTATCAGGTTGTTCATATTTGTCGTTACTGCTTATTTCTAGAGGCAAAGTTATAAAAACATCAGGTTGAAAGTAGATTAAAATAAATTTATTCAATCACTTTCAAGAATCGTTTGGCATGAATTTGGGGTTTGGTCCCCGATTATAATAATATCACTCACATTGAAAGGTAATGCACAGTTCTTGAGAAAAATCAAAAAGAAAATCCCATAGAACTAACTTCAAAATGAATTAAGGACATGCTTAATTTTTTTTATAAATTTTAAAGAATCTAATTTTAAGGCTATGTTTTTGAAATGTTTTGTCTATAAATCTGATTTATGGGGGGAGAGAGTTGGAGACTCCTACTTCTGAGTGATTTACAGGACAATAACCGCGAAGGGAATGGCGGGGTCTATTCACTCGCTTCGATCTCTCACTCGACCCCGCCACCTCCTTCTAACCTAACCTGTCCGAATCGGGGTGCCCTAAGTCCCGAGCTCGCTTCGCTCGCTCTTGCACTCAACAAAACACCAAAATATTAGGTTTTATCATCATCATCATCATTACAGCCCTTTACAAGTCCACTGCTGAACATAGGCTTCCCCCAAGGTGTGCCACAAAGCACGGTCCTGAGCCACCTGCATCCATCGACTTCCTGCATGTCTTACCAGGTCGTCACTCCATCTAGTGAGGGGTCGCCCTACACTTCGTCTACCGGTACGAGGCTGCCACTCGAGAACCTTTTTTCCCCAACGGTTGTCGGTTCTTCGAGCTATACGGCCGGCCCATTGCCACTTCAGCTTACTAATCCGTTGGGCTATGTCGGTCACTCTGGTTCTACTACGGATATCCTCATTTCTAAGTTTATCACGCAGAGAAACTCCGAGCATAGCCCTCTCCATAGCTCGCTGAGCGACTTTGAGCGTCCTCATACGGCCAGCAGTGAAGGACCACGTCTCAGTTCCATATGTCACCACTGGCAACACACACTGGTTGTATAACTTAGTTTTCAAGTTTTGAGGTATACCTGACGAGAAGATGCGTTGTAATTTCCCGAACGCTGTCCAGCCGAGTTGAATCCGTCGATTGACCTCTCGGTCGAAGTTGGACTTACCTAGCCGGACTATTTGTCCCAGGTAAACGTACTCGTCAACAATTTCGAGCTTAGTGCTCCCAACAACTACCGCCATAGGTGTGACATGGACATTAAACATGATCTTTGTTTTGTCCATGTTCATCTTAAGACCTATCCGTTGGGAGGCACTATTGAGGTCATTGAGCACGCCCTCTTGAAGAACTACAGACCGATATCCCTTCTGAGCCGCGTCTACGTGCTGTTTTCGAGAGTCATTACGAATCGTCTCGCACGCAGACTCGACGACTTCCAGCCTCCCGAACAAGCCGGTTTCCGAAAAGGCTTTAGTACCATAGACCACATAGATACCCTTCGGCAAATTGTACAGAAGTCCGAAGAGTACAATCTGCCACTTTGCCTGGCGTATGTGGACTATTAGAAAGCCTTTGATTCCGTCGAAATTTGGGCGGTGGTACAGTCTCTTCAGCGGTGGTAAGTTGACTGTCAGTATATCGAAGTGCTGAAGTGTTTGTACAGTAAGGGCTACGATGGCTATCCGAGTACAGAACCAGAGTACGAAACCTATCCAACTGCAGAGAGGTGTAAGACAGGGTGACGTTATTTCCCCGAAACTCTTCACCGCTGCATTGGAAGACGTTTTCAAGCTACTGGACTGGAAAAGATACGGTATTAACATCAATGGCGAGTACATCACTCACCTTCGATTTGCCGATGATATAGTCCTTATGGCAGAATCGCTGGAGGAGTTAAGCACTAGCTTTTATAATTACTTTAAATTATAAATATAATATAATAAGCACACTACGGCTCGCACAGGTGCCTGCGATTTGCTACGACGGGCGGGGGCTGCTCACCCTTCTCGCCTACGGCTTTACAAAAACACTTTTGGAGTAGGGCAGACAAGAATACGTGGATTCGTGGCGTGATTTAATTTTAGTACAGATTCGATCAGCATCGAAGAGCAGTTGGAGGAGGCCTATGCCAAAAGGCACACCGAACTGAGGGACTTACTTTAACTAGTATTACAATAGGAACTCAAACACAAATATTATATAACCCCAAAATTCGGAAATAAATGGCTATATTATTATTATACAGATTCGATCAGATTGGATATCTATAAAGTCAGGTTGCCTTTGCTCCCGCCACAACCACAAAATTGTGTATGCTATCCAGCTTTCACAGTAATATCGTATAATTTTTTCTCAGAAGGGCTAGAACCCCGAGCCGTAGTCAGTTAACCATAAAAAATTTATCATTTTACATACTTTACGCATTTTAGGTTATAATAGTTTTTATTTATTTTTTCGATAACGGTGCATTACCTTTTAATATGAGTGGTATTATTAAAATCGGGGCCCAAACCTCTACCAAATAAAACACCTTACTCCCCCAAATTCCTGCCAAACGATTTTAAATCCAACCTGTTAAGCTGTCTTTGTTTACATTGATTATAATTTGATTTTCAATAATGCAGAATGCAATAATGCATTCAAAATTAATTACTCTTTCAAAGTCATCCATAATCATTTTTTTTGTTTTTTCTATCACTTTTGCCCAATCATCATTTGTGACATGGGTACATGCTTAAACTAATATAGAAGAAACAATGCAAAAAGTTAAAGCCGAGTCACAAAATAAGAATACAAAGACAAAATCACAAAATTACGCACAGTAAGCTCCCGAAATGGCGGGAGATTGAAATTACGTAGTGATTTTATCAGCACGGCTTTGTATATGAGTTTTTTTGCCTACACAAATTTACGTTGACAAAGTAAAAAAATAAACTTGTTTTATTCATGATTCATGTAATTTAAGGAATTACATTAAAAAATTAATGAATCGATTATTTAAATATTTTTACAGATTATTTGAATATTTTTGCCGATTATTCGCATAACAATGAATTTTTATCATCCAAACACTACGCTAAGGTATAGCAACATATCAATGATACAATGTGAAGTAAAAAAATTAGATTGGTATTTTTTTTAATATTTTGCTTTGTTTGAAAGATACAAATTTAAATTAGTGATAAGAAACTATACACATTGTAATGAAATAAAGATAACTTCATAATTCTTCGAATTTACGTAAAAGGGTATTTTAAATCTTGTGAGTAGGCTTGTGCAAAGTTATTGCGAAATGAATAATGTGAAACGTCAAAAGGTATTTCTTAGATTTGATTGACTATAGTTTTATTTTTATTAATTATTCATTCAATTAAATACACAATATGGGTTAACACCTAAACCACCACTGCACTAAATACAGAAATTGAAATTATTGTAAAAATAGAAATTCTCAAATTAATAATTGCTATTGTTTTTTTTTAATATAGAATAAGGGTGACAAACGAGCACACAGTCCACCTGATGGTAAGTGGATGCTGTGGCCCATTGATATCTACATTTATCCTCAATTAAGAATTAAAACGCAGATGCGATGTCAACCCTGAGGGCTAAGATGGAATGCCTCGTTTCCAGTAAAAAGGGTCTCTGGATCTCACCATATGAAACACAGCAGTATTAAACTGCTATTTTACCAAATAGTCGAAATTTGTTTTACAGTATATAGTTTGTATATTAAGATATATAAGCAAGATGTATTTTACTTTCAACTTTCACATTAATATATGAAAAAAATTTATAACAAACGCGTTTTACTCCGCAGACTTGAAAAATCACACAAAATCCACAGCTCATTTAGTCAATCTATCAGTAATAATTTGTTGGCAATAAAAATTTTATAAAGTTTATGTGTTCGGTAAATAATGAAAGCTTAAAATATCCATATTAATATTTTTGACCATTGAAAATAAATAAAGAAAAAGAATAAAATATAAGATATTTTTATTATATATAAATAGGGATGCATCCGATTCGAGTAACGACACCGATATATCGGCGATACTCGAAGTTTGCCGATATATCGGCATCGGCGATATTTTTATAGCCGATTCAACTTTTCAAATTTCGCGCTTCAAAAATATGTAAGTATAATGAAAATATAAACGCGCGTGTTGTCTTGTCTATTTCGTTGCAAACGAAACTGTTTTTAGTTTTAAACTGTTTTATTTAGTTTGTCCTGTTATTGTTATTTTTATATTAATTAAAAAATAACCTGACTTGTGTTTTATTTATTTTACCTTCATTTTTGTATTCAATAAGCGCATCAGTATCGGTATCGGTATCGTATCGTATCGTCAAAAAGGCGCATCGAGGCATTCATATATACAAATAAAAAAGTCTTATGAACGATCAATTTAATATTTTCAGGGTTATGAATTTCTAAAGGTTTGAATAATGCCGAATTTGGACACTTTTGCCTCGTTAAAAATATATAAAGAATAAGAATAAATACTAAAAGATATTTTTTATACTCTTAAGACAATAGTTAATAATATTTTTAAGCGAGAATAAAATATTTATACTTTATACATTTCTTAATATATATTTTTTTAAATAACAATTCCTTTCAATTGAAGAAAAAATCAGTTTAAACAACATAGCACCAAATTACCCCATGGCAACAATGCATTTATATCATCAGTAGGACAGTTTGAAGAGAATCGCATTAAAAAACCGAGGTGGAATAGTTTTCATTACTCATGCGCCGATTTCTCCTGAACTATTTGCATTTAGCAAAACATTACACTAATCTTGCAATATTGGTGACAGTAGGTTAAGGTACTTACATTACAATTATAAAATCATTAACCATAAATGAAAATTGAACTTTTTCATTTTAAAAATTATCAAACAAATAGGTATATTTTATTTATATGATTATCATGTAAATTATTATTTGTTAATCATATAATAATCGCATGATTAGCAACAGCCATAAATATTTACAATCATAGAATTATTGTATGAATAACTTTTTTTTAATCATTTGATTATCATATGATAATCAAATGATGAAATGAGCAACAGCCATTAAAAAAATTATCTTACCATGCTCAATAGCATTAACACGTCTGTTAGTAACTTTGATGACCTCGTCTAGGGTAACAAAAGAGGTTTGTAGTGATGCCAACTCAACAAGTAATTTAACAGCGCTCTGGAAGTTCTTTTTCAATTTAGACAGTTGTTGGCCACCTCGAGCGAGACCAGCCAGTTCATATGTGTCTGAGCCATCTTGATATGATTCAAAAATTGGGAGTGTTACACCTGAAATGCAGATTTAAAATGTGAAATTATTTAATTGTCACTATATAATTTTTGGCTTGCCTTTAGATTAACAGCCCAAAGTTAGCACTTACAAATAACTTCAAATACAAAGTGCAAATGTACAAAGTTTCAGTGCTTGTAATATTCATTCGCTCAAAAGTTTTAGAGAAAATTAAGAATAAAATTTATTATCATTTATAAATTATAATTTTTCTTCATGATTATTTGGCTCACAAGTTGTATTAGGATTTCATAACATTAAAACATTACTATTTTTGTACTTTGAAATTAAAATTATAAGTAATTAATATTGCATTAGTTACAAAATATATGTTACAGACAAAAGTTATTTTCCGAAGTTAAACAGTAACAGTTGGTAATTGGTAATTATTTTTGAATAAAGAGTCGTTTTGACTGATTTGATTATATTATTTTATATACTGACATTACTGCCTACTTAAACTGACTGTTCGACTTTACTAACTGGTTATTTAGATACCAAAACCATTTCGACATGAAGAAACTTTAAAATCTAACATAAACTCATAACTTGAGTATGTCTTAAATATAGATTTTTATGACTTAACCCATTGACTGTCAACTTTTTTTCATAATCGATATAGTTTGCCACTATACAAATGGTTTTTTACAAGTATACACATAGTTGGCAACCGATACAGAGAGTGTAATATGGGCGTCAAACTATGATAAAATTCGTATACAAGTATTGTCGTGGTGTAGCATCTAGATAGCTTGGCTTAGTCCAAGACGCCAATAACGATTGTCGCCGCAGAGGAGGTGTGAAGTCCCTTCCCTCGCTCTCGCGCATTTCTCTCGCTTCTCTCTCCCGCGCGTCAGTCAACCGCTACGCGAGGTGTTTCGGACGGTTTGTAGTGTGATTAGATGTTATAAAATGCCACGACCACAGGATACAGTACGGAATTTTCAGGACGAAGATGTTTTTTTTAAATATATTTATATATATATATATATATTTCTTCACTCCACATGTCGGACAGCTCTGATGACAGTGATTTTTCTCCAGGTTCTATGGATGAGTATTTACCGGATACTGATAGTGAACAAAAGTCAACTTTAAGTGCGGAATCCGAATCCAATAGCCATGTCGGCAGCATACAAGAAGGGCCATCATGCGATCCCGAACTGCTGTGAAATTTTTATTCGTCAGGTCCTCGCTAATTCATTTTCATTGGAGAATCAGGTCATCAATCAGATTTATTTTTCTTTGACGAGTTCATAGATAAAATAGTAATTGAGACAAATAATTACGCAAAACAAGCATTGTGAAGACTCACAATTCAGCATTGTAAATTCAGATATTGGAAAGACACCAATGGGATAGAAATGAGAAAACTTATTGGTATGTAACTGTATATGGGAGCACAGATGGGCTATATACTTACCCACTATTCTGTAAAATTATGAGTTACAACAGATTCCAAATCTTACTTCGCTTTCTTCATTTTTCGGATAATACTCAACAGACCAGCGAAAGGTTATACAAAATCAAACCTTTATTGGAAAATTTCAACACGCTAATAGCAGAAATTTACTACCCGTATAAAAGCCTTAGTATTGATGAATCAACGGTCCTATGGCGAGGCCGGTTAATCTTTAGTCAGTACATCAAAAACAAAAAACATAAATACAGTGTAAAACTGTATAAACTATTTGAATCTAATGGTTATCATGCTGAAAATAAGAATTTATGAAGGCAGAAGTGAGCGTCCAGAACGAGGTACTTTACATTCAAATGAATGTGGTATTGAATCTTTTGGACAGATATTTAGAAAAGAACATGTTGTGTATACAGACAACTTTTATAATTCAATTGATTTCGAAAGAAAGATGGGGAAAAAATACTTACATATGTCACACTTTACGTGGGACCAAAAAAGGAAATCCACACCAAGTGACTACAGCCAAATGGAAGAAATGGGAGCTAGCTGTGGAGATATCGCCATATGTAAACGGTAGGATAAGAGGGATGTGCTAGTAATATCAAATATGCATAAACTAAATATGGTGACAGTGCGCAACCAAAGTGGCAAGTTTCTAACAAACGTAATATTGTTGCAGACTATAATTTAGGAATATCCAGTATAGAAGAGCTGATCAAATGATGTCTTACTATTCAAACCTAAGGAAAACTTTACGTTGGCATAAGAAAACAGCCCTACATATTTTTGATATATTTGTGCAAAATGCACATAAGTTGTATCGCAAAACAGATCCAAGTTCCAAAATTAGACTCTTGAAGTTCATGGAATTAATAGTAAAAGGTTTGATTGATATTATTCTCTGGACACAAGGGCACTATCCGCCTGGACTGTTGGTGAATCGTGTTTTAAATGCGGAAACATTTTCATGCTGTCTAAGATCCTGCTAACTGAAAAGAAGGCTAATCGGACAAAGCTATGCAGAATTTGCACTAAAAACAAGCTTCGTTGTGAAACTGCCTATTTTTGTGATTTGTGTCCTCAGAAACCTGTACAACTCTGTGTTACAAACTGCTTTAAAATATATCACACAGATGTTAGATTAGAATAATATCAGTGTTCTGTCTTATTAAAAAGATGGTAAGGTATTATTACCTTCTTACCATCTTTTAAAAAGATGGTAAAATTAAAAAGATGGTAAGGTAATAATACCTTACCTAAAATCTACCTAAACTAAAATAACCCTTAAAATTGTTCCTAGATTGCTGTGATTTTATGTTTTATAGTACATATTTTCATATCTTAGATTAAGTGATTCTACTCAAGTTTTATGGTTTGTTTTATTAAAGGTGCTAATTTACATAAAAGTCATTTGCAGAATGTTAATCTATCTCTGTTTCAAGTGACTACTGTGTGTGTGAAGTAGTATGACCAAACTCGTAACTGGCGTCTTGCATAGTCATCTACTATGAGTTTACTCATATTAAGTATTCAATGAGTTGAAAAACCCAAAATCAGTATTTCTCAAATAATATTTACCTGCAACATTGTCCTTCTTGGAGCGAATCTTTATCTGGGCTTTAGTGACATTCTGCAGCACAACCTGATTAAAGTCTCCCGTTGTAAACTTAGCTTCAGCAAGGGAAAATGCAGCTTCTTTCATTACTTCCCCCATGAGGGTTTTTGTCTGTAAAATAGTAATAAGTATATGTATTTATAAGAACTACACTAGCAAATCCAATGTAACTTATATTTTAAATGTATAATATATTTTACAAAATTTAATAATGGCTTAACTATAATAATACTGAAAATAAAATATACCTATTTGATGCAATAAATTTGTTTTTAATTTCTTATTGCTAGGTTTTTTTTTACAACTAATCTATCAAATACTGCAGGGCCTTCTTATTCGCAGGTTTAAACGGACTTACCTCAATAATTTTGCTCAAAATCATACGGAACCTGACTTGCAAAGCATCAGCTTTTTTCTTTAGAAGTCCATGGCCTTTTTGTGCTCCAGCTAATCGAGCCTTTATTAACATCTGAGCACTAAAATCAGAAAAATATAATTTATGAGCACTTCTTATAATTCGTAATTTTTGAAAAAATATGAACCACAATTGAAAGATAAAACTTACCCCCGGGAAGGGAAAATAGCTAATCTATCTTTTCCAGACATTTTTAATTTAGGAAAATATTGGCGTTTTGCCTTTTTTCAGAAATTTTTCCCAATCCCTATCACCTGATGACAGAAAACGATTGCTCGATAAAATAATTGTCTATGCTTGGTCTTGTGATTACCAAAGAGTCAAGCTACATTTTAGTCTTTGAGCACAAACTATAATCCCTTTACCGCATACTGTGCCAAATTTGGAACGCTTTAATTTTTTCCTTGTAAAATGTTATCAACGCCATCTATCTATTCCGTTCTGCATCAACAAACAAAAGTAAGGTGTGCTTTAACTAAGCTACTATAAACAACCTCCATTCTAGTCTTTTGAAACGTTATTATCTCTGGACAAAACAGTTGAGGCCGCCATTTTGTAGGAGCCCGACGTTTCTCAGCTTCATACAGCGATAAGTGTTGTTGTTCTTGCAATAAAATTAAAAAACTGTGTGAGTGTTGCAGAAAAATGGATCCTCAGCGCTTTTATGGTAAAAAACGTAAGTATATTTTATAGTATCTTGTTTAATTAATCGGTCAAAGTTTGTTCCAAATTCGGAACAAAATGCAGCCAGGCGCTTTTTAACTGGCCAAATTTGGAACTTCATGCAATGTGTTCGTTAAACCCCCTTGGTCATATTTGGAACATTATGCAGTGTAAGTTAATTATACTCGTCCTAGTTTTGATTATTTATATATGAACTCATCATCACTTCACTAAATATTATGAAACAAAGCCGTCGGCCACGTCTATCTGTCTGTCTGTTTACGAAAACTACTGCACGGATTTTCATGCGGTGGTCACAATAGATAGAGGGATTCTTGAGGAAAGTTTAGGTATAGAATACATCCCCGGGCACGTCCGGGACGGGTTGCTAACTATATCTTAACCTAGAACTCAAACCTGGATGGCGAGGGCTAAATCCAGCCAGTCCCATCGAATTGACCAGTCTTTTTTAGGGTTCCGTAGTATACGTCAAGGAACCCTTATAGTTTCGTCATGTCCGTCCGTCCGTCTGTCCGTCTTCGCTCTACCGTCCAAACTGTTAGCGCTAGAAAGATGAAACTTTGCATGGATATGTGTATTTACTACGCCGACAAAGTGCTAAAATAAAATTATAAAAAATGTTTTTTTCTGGGGTACCTCCCCTACACGTACTTAATGTGGGGATGATTTTTTTCTGAAATGAATGTATAATATTTTTTCACAGGTCCTGCATTTTCCATCCCAGAGAGTAGTGAAGATGAGAAGGCATCGGATGATGAAACTTATAGAAACCCAGGTCCTGAGATTTTCATTCCAGAGAGCAGTGACGATGAAATCGCTTCAGATGATGATCGTGGAAATGTAGGTGAATTTGAAGAAATTTATTTAGATGACGACGCTCTTGATAATGATTGCGACGAATATATTCCTTATGAAACGGAAGAAGAAGATATCTCAAGCAAGCCTTCTACGTCAAAACAGCGCACAGGAAATAAGAGAAAGAAGGTTAAATGTGTATGGTCTGATGAAAGTATGGCGTATGACGAGTCACATATTGCGTTTTTAGGATGCCAAGATCTCCCAAATGAAATTATGAAACTCGAAGCGCCCATGGATTTCTTTAAATTTTTATTTCCTTCTTCAGCGATTAATTTAATTGTAAGGGAGAGCAACTTATATGCTGATCAAATCACCGAAAGCAACCACAATGAAGTCACGGAAGAAGACATACGTAAATTTTTAGGCATAATAATTTATATGTCTGTGGTGCATCTTCCAACAACACGTCATTATTGGAAGGAAGGTACATACATTGAAAAGGTGGCTTCAGCAATGACTTGTAACAAGTTTGAAGAAGTAAAAAGGTTTTTACATTTTTTTAACAAAAATGATGAGTTGGAGTCCGGTGATCCAAATTTTGACCGGTTACAAAAGATACGCCCTTTCCTTAATATATTGCGTGAAAGACTGTTACAAGTGCCTAAAGAAGAATACTTGGCAATTGATGAACAAATGATTCCTACCAAAGCACGTACTTCTGGTATGAGGCGTTATAATGCCAAAAAACCACACAAATGGGGCTACCTCAATTATGTGCTAAGCGGAGCCAGTGGCTTTAGCTACGATTTTGAGGTTGATACTGGAAAACACCCTGATCCGCCAGAGAACTGCCCTGACCTCGGAATACCAGGAAACATTGTCCAGCGTTTGTTAAACACTGTTCCTCAAAATCTTAATTATAAAATTTTTGTGGACAATTGGTACACTAGTTTGCCTTTGATGGCCAACTTGCATAAAAAAGGACTCCTTCCTTTAGGAACAATTCAGCTCAATAGAGCACCCAATATAAATATAGAAAAAAAATCTATTATGAAAGAAGAAAGAGGATATTGTGCGGAAAAATCTACCATTTATGAGGATGTCAAATTAACCGTTACTACTTGGGTAGACAATAAACCTGTTAGCCTGTGTTCTTCATACGTAGGCAAAGAACCCATGGCAATGGTGAAAAGATTTTTAAAGAAAAAAAGGGCCAAAATTGATATCCCTTGCCCAAAGGCTATTACAATTTATAATAAATATATGGGCGGCGTAGACTTATTAGATTCTATGCTAGGTTTTTATAGGATTAAAATTCGAAGCAAAAAGTGGTATCACAGATTGTTCTTCCATTTTATAGACCTAGTCTGTGTAAATAGTTGGTTATTGTGGAGACGTAGAACCAAACAAAAAGGTGAAGACATGTACATACCCTTGCTGGATTTTAAATTAATGGTGGCAGAAATTCTGATGCAAGAAGATTCCAGAGTTTTTACACCAACTCGCAGAGGACGACCGCTAAATGCAAATATAGAAAATATTAAAAAAGACAAAAAACGACGCCGCATTGAATTGCCTCCTGTTGAAGTAGCCGAAGATGGCTTTAATCACTGGCCGGAGTGGAAGACTGACCGACAAAGGTGTAAGATGGTCGGCTGTGGTCAAAAAACCCAAGTAATGTGTACTAAGTGCAAATGTTATTTATGCTTGAATAAGGACCGCAACTGTTTTAAAAAATTTCACATGTCGCATGATTGAATAAATAAATTAAAATTCATAAATGTTTGCTTTCGCATAGGTTTTTTTGTATTATTTTTAATAAACTAATTTCTTAAATGTATGAAAATAAAAATATTAAGTAAATATATTTTTATGTAGTTTTAATTAATTGAAGTAACTTAATTTAAAAAATTGATTAAATATAAATAATTTAATTATAAAATCTATATGTATAATAATACCTATATAAAAACTTCACAATTTTTAGTAATCATATTTTTGACATTTTTCTAATAAAATAAATTTGCAATTATATTGATACGACGTCACATAAGTATTTAATTTCTTAAAATATGTTTTTATTTAGACATAAATTTGAAATTATGACCTTAAAAAAAACATGCTTATCCAAAAGTAGAACACACTGCATGATGTTCCAAATATGGAACACGTACAATTATAAGCTTGAATGCATATCGTTCCTAATTTGGAACCAAAACTTTGGATATTTTTTTTGTAATGAATAATACCTCGATTTTTTTTTTAAATATTTTTATATCAACAGGTATAAGGTATAGAACTAAATATTTTTTTTTAAGTTGATTTAAAAATTCCATGCGGTAAAGGGATAAGAGTACTAACGTAGTCTTTGAGTAAGATTGTGTGTCTCGATGGTGATCGTCATCACAAATTCTCACAAAAGCTCTACAATGCACTACATTAATGTAATGTGAAGAAGTTTTGAAACAAATTATTATAAATTATAATTTTCTAAATACTTGAAACTGGCAAAAGTACAATAATACCAGTCCAGAAACAAAGAAAAAATATTATGTTTGGCAGCACTTGTCTTCTATCAATCTGTATGATAGACAGCAAAGCATAGATTACTGGGTGCGTTTGGCAGAAAAAAGCACTAGCAAGCGCTGAAATAGTGTTCGGCCAGGACACGATTGCTACTTCAGTAGCGTTGACACAATCCGCCATTTTGCTTATTTAATTTGTTTGTTTTGAAGGAGAGTTTATAAGTTGTTTTGTGCAATATTAGTTTTAAGTAATATAATGACATGAATAAACATATATATGTTATTAAAAATTCATGATTGGTAAGTTTTTAATATGAATACTTTACAAAGATATATTTAAATTAGGTTAGGTTCCCCGGTTAAAACTAACATCGTGTCCTGGAGGAAAATAGCTACTTACGATTTGACAGCGTTTACCGCTTACGATCGCCATTTTGCTTACAAGCGCTTGCTAGCGCTTTTTCTGCCAAACGCACCCACTGACTATGTACTAGAGACAGCAAAGTGTCAATGTCAAATGATGTTAGAAAACAAAATGTTTTCAATAGAACATTTTTCTTTTTGTTATATTAATTCTATAAGACATACGTATGAACAATGAATCCAATATGAATAACAATAATGCAATTTGTAGAATATGCCTTCAAAATGGGGCCACATATCCAATTTTTGAAAATTTTGATCAAGATATTCGATCAAAAATATCATTATGTTTACATGTAACTGTAAGCTATTTTATTCCCACTTAATTAATTTGTAAGTATTTGTATTTTGTAGGCAGCTTTCTTATTTCATATTTCATTCTCAGATTGAAGATATAGAAGGATATCCTCGTGTGATATGTAAAAATTGTAATGAAACACTTGACGTTCTTTATAATTTTATTAATAAATTCAAGGAAAATTGCGAGATACTACAAAATGGATTGTTAAATGTCAAACAAGAAGAGATATCTTTAGAAAGTAGCGTATTTCTTGAAGAAGAAGATGAAACAGACTTCAAATATGAATGTGTGGATCATTTGGACGATTTAAAAATAATTGGTGTCAAAAATGAACCAACAGTTGATTTGAAACCACACAACAATACAAATTACCAAACTAAATTAAACATATCACAAGTTAAAGTTAAAAGAAAAATTCAAGTAGAAAAAGAAAATGCTAGGAAAAAAGTCTGTAAAAGAAAACTTCAAAAAAATAAAACCAACAGAATAGCAACTTCTATTTTAGAAGCTGAATATACATGGACTGGAGAAGAATGGTGGTAATTTTATTTTTATCTTTAATTTTTGGTTAACACTGTAAGTATAGTAAGACCACTAATATATGTAAATATACTCTTATTTCTATTTATGCATTACAACACTAAGGAATAAGAATTTCTGTTATTTGTCCCGCATAACGTTAAGTCAGAAGAAGCTGTCACTGTGTAGTTTGCCTTGACAACAAATTTTTCTTGCTAATGTAACCATCTTTTTTATGTTCTTTTATTGAAATCTTATATTATATTTTCTTTCATGTTATTAAGTAATCCATAGGAACTTTTAACTTACAGTTTGAGTGCAAACAAAATTGTGCTTCCAACCCAACAGAGTGTAAGGCAATTGCAAAAAGTAATAAAAACAAAATTGCCTAAAGTAAAGAAACAACCTCCACCTAAATTATGCGATCTTTGTGGTGAAGTTTTTAAAGATCAAGATAAGCTATCGGTGCACAAGAAAAAAGTGCATTTCAAAAAGCCTGTAAAGTGTCCGAAATGTCCCCGGTTTTGTGCCTCTGAATATTATTTGAAGAGGCACATGATGCGAAAACATGAGAATAAGAAACCGTTTGTTTGTGCATCATGTGGAAGAGGATTTGCATTTAAAGGAGAATTAACAAGTCACTACAGAAATGTTCATAACAAGAACTTAAAACCTAAGAAAATATTTGCCTGCAAAATTTGTAACAAAACTTATAAGTGTGCTAAATCAGTCATTGTTCATGAGAGATCTGTACACACAGGTAATATAAAACTATACTTTGCACTCTCTTTTCAATAACTGTGAGGTGCTCCCGCTAGTGTTGCTGGGGTGAATGCTTACCATATACACTCTTATTACATTACTCAGCCATACCCTAGGCCAGAGATTCCTATGGAAACTAAAGGTTCCATGAAATTATACATAGTGTAGTACAAAAATATTATTTTGAAATAGTGTGCAAAAAATGCAATGACAGAACCCATTACTATTATGTATTCTTATTGATGCACTCATACAATGAGAATTTTAATGATATCGATATTAATGCCATTGGACGAGGTAATTATAAGAAGGTTGTCACTGAAAAATTGAAACAAGTACTCATTGAGTAGATAATGGAATATATGATATGACCATTTAAAAAAACTAATGAGCAGTGGTGTCATATATCCTACCATAACCCTACCATAATCCGACAATGTTTATTCGTCGATACTGTGTTTAGATTTTACTTCTAGATTAAGAATAACAAGATATTGTCAATGTCAAGTTATACTCATTAACAAGCTTTATCTATCATTGAAAAAATGTTATACTTAAGTAAGTGACCAGCATTGCTCAGTTCACAATAATATAAAATGTGTAGTAATTACATTAAATAAGTTGATAATTGTGAACTTGTTTGTGGTCCTAACTTTAATAAATTTAAAAAAATTTATGTAGGTACATTGTAGTTAGCATAACAGGAATTGGGATAATGCCACGGCGCAGATGCACTGTGTGTTGGGTTGCATCTCCTACCCGTGGTTGCATGTTATAAGTTGGTGTTAGGATATTGAAATAGGTTTTCAGCTTACATTAATACAGAAAACAAATATCAGGTCTAGATGGCACACTACCCCAGACATGCGCACACACAATTGTCGGACATCATACCAAACTATAAAGCAATTATTAATAAAACTGTCAAAATAGTATTTTTTCATAATTTCATTTAGATTTAATAAAAGTTTCACTTCTAAAATATTTTTAACTAAAGTTTTTAAACAGTGTGGGGTTTAGGAAGGAACCCCTGACTTAGTTAACTTTAGAAACCCCTGCGCTAGTTAACTTTAGAAACCCCTGCCCTAGTTGACTAGGAACCCCTGCCCTAGTTAACTTTAGTAACCCCTGCCCTAGTTAACTTTAGGAACCCCTGCCCTAGTTAACTTTAGGAACCCCTGCTCTAGTAAACTTTAGGAACCCCTGCCCTAGTTAACTTTGGAACCCCTGCTTTAGTTCACTTTGGAAACCCCTGCTCTAGTTAACTTTAGGAACCCCTGCTCTAGACCAAGATAAGAAGTTTTGTATTTGTAGTGGTGTTTTCTGCATAGTCCTAACCCAGACTAGAGGATCCATTCTGGCTGCAGTGTGGCTTTACTATATAAAAAATCTAGTCTAATAGTGTGCTCGCACTCGCTGAATGGATGCTGTGGCCCATAGATATCTACATCTATCCTCAAATAAGAATCGAAAAGCATTGTCATCCCTGAGTACTAAGTTGGAATACCTCGTTTCCAGTACAACAGGTCTCCTATTCCCTCCACTTACCATACAAAACATAGCAGCATGAAGCTATTTCACGTTGATATTCTGTGAGAGTGTGATCCTTCCCCGGCCAAGCCAACCCATTCCTGCTACAACTATATAGCTGGAGCATGGCTCTACCACGTTATAAAAGAGTTAGCTGTAAAGTTCCTCCTCTGATATATTATAGTTGTGTAACAAACCTGGGTATATACCAATTTACATTTATAAATTAGAATATGATGTTATGTCCAGGCTGATTTTGACCATACGAAATGAAAACTGAATAATTTCAAATGTTAAAATCTGTGCAGGATATTATGGTGTCACAAGTGTATGTGCTAACACACAGGCGCAATTCTTTCATAATGCTTATCTGATTATAAAATTTAAAAATGAACCAAAACTTAAAGAACAATAACTTAAAGAAATATATTTCAAGTATTTTTTGCATGTGATTAATTTCTACAAAGTCACCTTTAATTTTTATGTAATTTAAAAATACCTGTTGTATATGCCACTTGTAAAAACCCAAAGTGAAAGAGATATCTTGTACTGTTATATTTACTGTTTATACCTGTACAAAAAAGACAGTTTAGATGTGATAAATGTTCTAAGTTTATATAATGAACATAAGTATTACTGTATTAAATGTACAATCTTTGCTTAGTTTTAATATTTTATATGTGGTAGAGCCATGCTGCAGTTATATTAGTAGTATAGTTGTAGCATGAGTGGGTCTGCTCGACCGGGGAATGACCACACTCTCATAGAATACCAGCCTAAAATAGTAGCTTAATGCTGCTGTGTTTCGTATTGTTAGTGTAGAGAATAGGAGACCCTTTCTACTGAAAACGAGGCATTCCATCTTAGTCACCATGGGTGACAACGCATCTGCATTTTGATTCGTAATTGAGGATAGATGTAGATGTCTATGGGCCACAGCAACCACCTACCATCAGGTGGACTGTGTACTCGTTTGTCACCCTATCCTATAAAAAATTAAAAATAAACTATACAAATAAATGAAATTGAAGTATTTGTTTATTATTTAAAAATAACAGCTTTTCACTAAACGCGTATGTAAGTATATATGGTAGTGAGAACTAAAAAAACAATTTTTAAAAATGTGTTTTTGTTCCCACTACAAAACGACTCGACCGATTTTAACGAGACTTTTACTTGCAGATAGCTGATGTTATAGGGAGTTAATAAGGCTACTTTTATTTTAGAAAAATAATTAGGGTTACACATAAATAAATTAAAGCCCATAAAATATAATAAATAAATAAAGAAATAAATTCCTCGCGGGCGAAGTGGCGGAGAATAGCTAGTCAAAATATAATATTATTATATATAAACATAATCTTTTTTTACTGGTAGCTAGGGATTTTAGTCATCAGGGTATTGCCATCTGCATTTCAATTTCATCAAGGAAGATGTAAATGTCAATGGGTGCTGCATCAATTTACTATCAGGTTGACTAGTTTTTTACGAGTTTAATAAAGGGTTGCAAACGAGCACACAGTCCACCTGATGGTGAATGGTGCTGTGCCCTATAGACATCTACATCTATCCTCCATAAAGAATCAAATTACAGATGTGTTGCCACCCCAAAGAGCTAAGATGAAATGCCTTGTTTCAAGTATAAAGGGTCTCCGGTTCTCTTCACTATATGAAACACAGCAGCATTGAGCTGCTATTTTACGCTGGTATTCTGTGAGAGGGTGGCCCTTCCCCGGTCGAGCATACCCATGTGTTACAACCATAAATATAGCTACAACATGTTTCTACAACTTAAAATTTTTATTTGTTACTTCAATAAAAAATAAATGTCTAATTTCAGGTGATCGACCAGCAGTATGTTCAATATGTGGTACTAGTTTCTTCCATGAAGATTACCTCAAAGAGCATATGAGACTCCACACTGGCGAAACTCCATTCAAATGCCCCATTTGTGGACGGGGTTACGCTCAACGGTGCAATATGAAAAGTCATCTAAGAATACACAGAGTGTCAGAGCTAGATGCAGCTACTTTAAGTAAACTAAAACCAAATTATTTGAAATTGCTTAAGGTATAAAATGTCACTTAAATATTTATTTTTAGACATACAGCCCCATGAAAAGCTTCAAAAATATTTTATTACATTTGGTAGAACAACAAAGTTGTGATACCATAGAATACTATAATACACAATAGAATGGCTGTCAACTTTATTTTGTACGTGGATCACCGTCGCCGGGAGCACACATACAAACAATGACGGTTCGCTGTATTGACAGACTGAGCAAATTTACACATTAGACTTTTGATTAATGTTTTTGACACATAAATATTTCTTTATTTTTGTTTCTAATATTCACAAAATATAAATAGTTTCGACTTACTGGTTGTAAGATAAGTCTCCTTTATTTAAACTCCATTTCCCGCTGTTCTTTCAGCAAGTAATTATGGCGCAATTTACCGTTTTTTAAATAATTTGCATGCAGCGACGCTTGACACGAAAATTGGAAACGGTTGATTGTGTTGACATTTATAGGTGCGAATTGACATGTTAGTGACTACACGGGCTCCGCCCACTCCGCCATTCTAGTATGTATTATAGTATTCTATGTGTGTTACAATATACTTAACCCATTCGATGCCACCCTTTTTTAAAAGTTGTTGACCAGGTGCCACCAATTTTTATTATGTTTTATGGTAGGAAATGGATTACTAATGATGTATTTAGATTTTTTTTAAATAAATATTGTTGATAAATACGAAAAAATACACCAAACGCATACGGTGCGTGGGTGGCACATGGTGAAAAAAGTTTTTCGAGAGATCCGAGAACGCACTTTTGAGAGTATATAGTGGATGGCTTTATGCACGACTGGGAAACATGAACCAATAGTTAAATTGTTAGGGTGTAGGGTAGGTGACAGAAATAAAAATACTCATATAGGATGAAAGCAGTCTTTAATTCTCCTTTTTCATAATTATATTATAAGTACGTATTTTCATAATAATAATTATAGTAAAATGAAAAATATTTATTTATTTTAGCCCAAGAGCTTCAACATAGTTATGTAAAACAGTATCTAAAAAAAAGCTAAAAGATTAGGCAATGTAGGTATTCTAGCAGAATACATTATACAAGATTTTAGTAAATGATTTGTTATCACAGTCTGCTTGGGCAACCATATCGATAACAATGACCTTCGAAGTTGAATGTAATTCTGACACATTTTCGACAGACCAAGTTTTAACTACACCACTAGAAGATGTGCAAAGTACTGGAGACTGATTGAATAGTTGTTGTTTACGGAAACAACAATATTCTATTGAAAAACTAAACTTAAAAATACTCTCAAAACTAAAGAAAAGAAATGTGTAGGTTTACCTACCTTTGAACAGAATGTGGGAATGGCAATATTGGGCATCGTGTTTCAATAGAATTTCGCCGAATATTCTTAGGTTCCACTTCTACTGCCGTATATAAAGAGCTCGCCTTTTTCCGCTTTAAACCTGATGTGCTACATTTATCTCTGAAACATTTATTATCCGATTTGTTGAACTTTAAAAAATAACAACATTCAATATATTGATTTTAAATAGATAAAATCATTCTAACCATTCATATTAATAGTTATAGATCAACTGTCTGTACCTATCTTGTGAATAACTTTCTTTTCTAGCTTGTAAATTAGTACCTTCGGCAGTATTAAATGACAATTCAACCAAACGACGACCTCTATTATTATTTGCCATAATGCTTGAGGAGAAAACAAAAGACCTATAAACGACAAAAATACTAGTTACTTTACACAATTACTTCCATTCAAATTTAAAAATAAAAGCGTTTTTTCACAAACGGTTTTATTTTGTACTGAAGTTAAATATCTCAAGTTATAAAATAACATTATAAAGTTACAATAGCGGTAGTAACATTGAGCGACCGATTATTGTCGATGTGTAACACCATCCATGAACAAAGTCGTTCAGAAATGCCATTGAACGCAACATTAGCGTTGGTATGTTTTGGACTTCAAAATTTATCCAAAATGTTATCAGTAGACTTAAAATTACGTTGTTGTTATAAATAAATGACTAAATTTGATTAAAAAATCATATTTACTTACCTTTTAACACCTAAATCACTGTAAAAACTTAATTTATAATACTAGCAAAAATCACAAACACAAAAACCGGCGTCAATTCAAATGTGACATTTCTTTTACTACTGTAACGGTGTTGCTATATCAGAAATATAATGTAGATTGAGGTGTATTAAAAAATGGCAACAATAATGCAACGCACAGTGAATAAATGATACTTTATTAAAACATACACTACACGCATACGGGTGCGTTGCAGGCACACAAGTAAAAAAAACTAAAACGCACGCGAGTGCGTTGCTGGCATGGAATGGGTTAAAGCTAAGGGGGCTTGCACAATAAAAATATTTGAGTTCATATTTTTACCAGTACATTACAAAATAAGTGTGTATGTGTCACTTAAATATGAATAATCTGATTCTGTTAAAACTGTTAATGTATTAGTATACAGAGACAGTCATAAACTCAAACTTCATATCAAAATTTGTATAACATAGTATGATATAGTTTAATATTGTGGAATTAGAGTTTAAGCTTGAAATTGTCTCTGAATACTGGACTTAGGCGGGATAAAGTTGTTGAAAAGCCAGAAAAATATCTCAACCAAGTTGTAAACCAAGCATGCAATATGTAACGTTAAAGAAAATCTTTTAATTGTATTTTATTGACTGGATGTAAATTGTTCTTTATTACTGTTGATATTGTATATGTATTTTATATGATGTAATGTATATGGAAATTGGAATTACATATTGTTAATTTTTCACATCACACATTTTAATATAGTAGGTACCTAGTTTATATGAGAAGATTTTTTTCAGTTGCAACTATTCAAAATTTTATTATGAGTGCAATAAAAATTAAGTTACGTTTAAAAGAAATAAAACACCATACTTATTAAAGTTTTCGTTCATTTATTTTAAAGAATGAAATGTGGTTCCGTGGGTGTGGATAAGTATTTAAAAACACTAGGCTTTTAGTAATTTTAGTTAAATGGCTGGATAAACAGTTAACAAAGACCAAATATTTAGGACATTATAGCAGTTATTCTAAGAATAGCAGATACAAAAAACTAACTTGAAGTCTCATGCCTGCGGTGGACTTTCATAAAACATTCATAATAATAAAGAAAATGGGATCCATGGCCGCATTATTCACCAGCAATTTTTCTCGGAGATCTTCAGTCTTCTTCACAAGCAAGTTAAAGAGAAAAATTTCTGGTGAATGATGCAGTCATGGAAAAAATTAAAGTCCACCGCTCAGCTTCCACTCCTGGATACATTTGTCAAAAAATAACGAAAGCTATTCTTTGTAAGGATTCTTAGACCATTCAAGCCAATAAGGATTGCATCAAAACATATATTAGCAGTATAGAGACAAATATTCACTCTTACATTAAATTTAGAGAGTATAAATTGTTAAAAACATAATAATTTGGCATATCCTAAAAAAATCCTTATCTTGTACTCACTTTATTCATAACTATTTGATTTATAGCTGTATTGGAAGTAATATAAAAAGTAATTTGAAAAGAAAAATATTGAGCACTGAGTTTTTCCTGGCTGGGGTGTTATAAACATGCCTTAATTGTAAAAACTTTTTCATCAATATTTTAATTAGATTATACATAGGCACAATTGGTGCAACATAAATAATAAAATAATGAGGGGTTATTGATGAAAAATATGTCTAAAATGGGTAAACCCCAAAAATTGGCCTTAAAGAAGTATAAAAATTTAAGGTTACGAAAAAAATGTTTAAGTAAATAAAATGTTGATGAAGTGACGATCTGGATATGCAGGTGGCTTAGGACCGTGCTTTGTGGCGTTCCTTGGGGGAGGTCTATGTCCAGCAGTGGACTTGTAAAAGCCTGTAATTATGATGATGAAATAAAATGTTCAGATTCCTGAAACGTAACGCTGTTTCAGGCTTCCGCAAACCAAGTTACTCCCTAAAAATCTCTGGTGTGTAGCAACCAGAAGCAACCTAGAATATACTTCTATAGCGTCGATTTTATGCTATACCTACTATACATTCTTAGCATATTGAGCATGCTTGTTATTGTTAATTTTGATATTTGTTTATTTTTCAGACGCACGTCATTGACCAACCTCCAAGTGGAAATACCAACACCATGGAGATAGTTGTTCTTTTTAAAAGTATTTTATATTGCCATATAACTTAGTTGTATAGATTACTTCATATAGATTAC
Source organism: Parnassius apollo (assembly GCA_907164705.1). Classification (NCBI taxonomy): domain Eukaryota; kingdom Metazoa; phylum Arthropoda; class Insecta; order Lepidoptera; family Papilionidae; genus Parnassius; species Parnassius apollo. The sequence goes on along the minus strand of CAJQZP010000246.1, from coordinate 717,309 downwards.
TTTTTAATTAAGATTATACTAAACTAACTTTCGTTAACAGTATTACACAGTAGTACAGAGTTAATACATACAATACAAAAGCTTAGATTATATATTTATTCTTTAATTTTGGGTTTATGTACATTAACATAAAATTCACAAATATTGTTTGTTTTCAGGAATAGAATTCTAATCCTGATGTGGTGAGACAAATGTTGTCAGAAGGTAGGAAATGTACACATTAGCAAAAAGGTAGGTATGATAAATTCAGTGAATTCTTAGACATAACTAGCTTTTTACTCGCGGCTTCGCTCGCGTGGGCTTGAATAAATATCGATAATACTATTTCGTACTAAAATTAGCAAAACTGGATCACTTGTACACGTCGGTATTTGTGTCTATATTGGCAATATTATAGCTGTAGCCTAACACATAAGTTAGTTTATCAGAATCGCATAAATATCATACGTTAAGCAACACTTTTATATTGGGCTTCCGATGTGTCTTTATTTACGGAAAATTGTGCCGGAATTAGAAATGCGTTATTTACATAATATTCATTATTAAATTTGATATAGTCTTGATAAAATAAGGTTTAATATCATGGTCTTTATTATTATTGGTCCAATTGAATACGAGGGCTGCACTAAAAGTATCGGGAATGGAATATTTCCACTGTTCCTGTCATATTAAAATCTTTTTAATTGAAAACTCCTTGGTTTTAAAAATCGAAAACCATTTATTTATTTAAAAAAAAGATTCTCGGTCTTGTCACAAGGTTTTGTCAAACTTCTTTAGTTGTTGAGAAAAATGAATTGACTCGAGAAAATTCAAGAGCGATGATTTATTATGACTTTCGAAGTGGTTTAACACAAAAACAGTGTGTTGACCGGATGATTTCTGCATTTGGTGATGAAGCCCCATCCAAAACCACAATTTATCGCTGGTTTGCTGAATTTCAACGTGGACGTGTCAAGCTCAGTGATGATCCCCGTCAAGGTCGTCCAAAAACTGCAGTCACCCAAGAAAACCTTGATGCTGTGCGTAAGCTGATTGAGGAAGATCGACATGTGACATACCGCGAAATTCAGGCAACTTTAGACATTGGCATGAGTCAAATACAAATAATCTTGCATGAACAATTAGATGTAAAAAAGTTGTTTTCCCGTTGGATACCGCATCGCTCTGTGAAGAGCAAAAAGCGGCTCGCGTTACTTGGTGCGTCAGAACTCTCGAAAGATTCCACGCAGTATCCTCAAATGCTGTATACAACATCGTATCAGGTGACGAATCCTGGATATATCATCCGGAAACATCCGCATTACGCATCCGGAAACAAAAAACCAGTCACGAGTGTGGGTGTTCGAAAATGAGTTAAAGCCAACAAAAATTGTTCGTTCACGGAGTGTTGCAAAAAAAATGGTGGCCACGTTTGTCTCCAAAAGCGGCCATGTTACGACTATTCCTCTTGAGGGACAAAGAACGGTTAATGCAGAATGGTATGCTAGCATTTGTTTGCCACAGGTCGTTTATGAACTCCGTAAAGAGAACTGCAACCGCCGCATCATCCTCCATCACGACAATGCGAGTTCTCACACCGCACACAGAACAAAAGAGTTTTTAAAACAAGAAAACATAGAATTATTAGACCATCCGCCGTACAGCCCCGACCTAAGCCCTAATGATTTCTATACTTTCCCTAAAATAAAGAATAAATTGCGTGGACAGAGATTTTCATCACCTGAAGAAGCTGTGGACGCCTACAAAACGGCCATTTTGGAGACCCCAAATTCCGAATGACATAGACATAGACATGCATTTATTCAGCAACTTACACTCATACAGTTTTGATACAGAAAATAAAATAATACATAAAAACATCAAAGATAAAAGTAAATAACAAAAACAGTCATAATGATCCAATTGCATGAGTGATGTGATGCTGAAAAGGGCACTGACTCAACATAATGCTATCGCAGGATTGCGGTAGCGTTGGTTTTCAGCAATGCCCATTGAGGTTGGACTCGCCCGCGAGGATAGTATGTTCGCTTTATTTCTATTTTCGAGAAAGATGTTATCAAAATAATGAAATAAAATAATGGTAATGAGAAAGGATGGGAACTTTATTTATGCAGTAGGTATATATAAATGTATATAATAAATAATATAATGAGAATTTACAATAAAACAATATAGATATTTATATTATACTATGAAAATATAATGCAGCTATTTTATCCGCCCTAAATGTTAACGTGACAAAAATATTCTTTTACTTTTACCTTGAAAAGGCTGATGGTATTTAGTTGGCGGATAGGTGGGGGCAAGTTGTTCCAGCATTTAGTAGCTGCATATCGGAAACTACCACGGAATGCTGCCGTTGTGTGTTTTGGTATTGAAAGGACATTTGATTTTGTTCGAATGTCCTTAAAATTACCGTCCTTGCGCCATTTTAGTTTTTCTAATAGATACCCGGGCTTTTTGTTTTGAAAGACACCGAACATTAGTGTTGCTAAATGTAGTGCTCTTAATTGGGACATTCTTAATAACTTTGATTTATTTAAATAGGGACTGACGTGCGTTCGTGAGGGAATGTGGTGTATATACCTGGCACAAGCATTTTGGATCCTCTGAATTATTCGGTCAGTTTTCGAAAGTAGCCTTGGTCCATATACCGTATCGGCATAGTTTAGCCTGGAGAGTACAAGGGAGTTGCAAAGCTTAATGCGCAGATCTTCACTCAAAAAGTCACGTATTCGGTATAATACTTTTAGTCTGTAAAAGCAATTACGTGCGATCTCGATCACGTGTCTCTCAAAGCAAAGCGCGTCATCCATAAGCAATCCCAGATTCTTAGTTTCAGTCACACGATTTACCTTCTCCCCGAGGACACACAGATCAGGATAATTTGCAATTATTTGATTTATCTGTCGCTTTGATCCCAATACTATGTATTTTGATTTTACTGGATTGAGTACAAGAGTGTTGGCTTCTGACCACTGGGCGATTTTCGTTAGATCTCTATTTAAGTTATTAACAGCCCAGTTAGTTTGACTTGGTACAAAGGAAAGATATACCTGCAAATCGTCTGCATACATATGATATTTACAGTTCTGAATGGCTGTACTAATATCTGCTATATACAGTATGAATAAAAGAGGGCCTAGTATGGATCCTTGTGGAACTCCTCTCGTTACAGGACAAGGACTTGATAGAGTATGTGTACCATCTTTTTTAATTATTTTAGCCAACTGCATGCGATCTTTTAGATAACTGGAGAACCACTTGATTGCGGTTGGATCGAATCCATAATAGGAAAGCTTGGACAATAATAATTCGATGTTAAGAGACTCGAAAGCTCGTGAGAAATCAAGTAGTGTCATGATTGTTCCTTCACCTATATCTTGAGATGCTAAAATATTGTCCACTACGTCTAATAGTGCTGTTGTCGTGCTGTGATGCTTTCTAAAACCCGACTGCAGTTTTGGTAGTATGTGATTACTCTCCAAGTACGCTTCAAGCTGTGTACATACTACTCTTTCCAGTATTTTCGACAAGCAGGGTAGGATGCTGATAGGGCGCAGGTCTTTGAAATTTATAATGCTATTGGTTTTTGGAATTGGTGTAACCAAAGCGGTTTTCCAGACGTCAGGGAAATAAGACGTGGTTATCGATCTGTTAACTATCGCGGTGATTAATTTTAGCGTGTAAGGAAGTGTTAAAACAACCATATCCAGGCATATGCCGTCAGCGCCCAAAGCGTTTGACTTAAGTGAATTAATTATTTTGGCTATTGTGTTTTCGTCTGTAATACTTAACTTAAATGTTGAAGAGCAAAATCGATGGGAGCCAAAGAAAGCATGTTCTGAATCGGGTGCTGAATCATTTCCAGGTATATTGCAAAAGTGATAATTAATCAAATCCGGATCGTTGAGTTGGTCGGGAATTTCATAGTCTCTAGATTTTTCTGATATGTTTATTGTCCGTTTAAGATTGATCCAAAGAGCTTTAGAATTAGTTAAATTGCGGTTTATATGTTGATTAAAATAGGCCTGTTTTTTGCGGTATAACGCTGAGTTTACAGCATGCTTAAGTTCTTTGTAATAAATGGAAACTTTGTAATGAATGGAATGGTTGCTTCAATGATTGGTTCCATCGTATGGAAAAATGTGTCAAATTTCGCGGAGAATACTTCGAAAAGCAATAAATACATTTTTAAATAGTAATGTTGTGTCACTTCCTTGATTCCCGAAATTTTCAGTGCCGCTCTCGTATTGATTAGCACCACAGGCCAGCCGTGTAGTGGCGGTTGAGAATATCCACTACCCCATATCTTCCCGTGGGTGTCGTAAGAGGCGACAGAGGGAGACAGGCAGGAGATGGTCAGCAGCCTCTTCCTAATAACAACAATAATATAATAAAAAAACTGCGGTTGCCAACCCGCTCGCCAAGCGTGGCAACTATGGCAAATATCCCCCCCCCCATGAATAACGACGCAAACAAACGGCCCCCTGTCCACGGCGGCCCCGCTATTCCTGGCTACGGTGGCGACCATGGTAACGGCGGGCAGGGGGTGCTAAGAATCTCCGGTGGAGGTTCGGTTGCCACCTACGACGACTCGACCTGGCAACTTAAAACGCACGCACCCTGAGGACTGACGAGAAGATACTGGAACTGGAAGAAGAGGTAGACAAGTTGCGCTGGCATATTATTGGATTATCCGAGGTCCGAAGAGAGGGGGGAGGACACAGTAATCCTCGAGTCCGGCAACTTGTTCTATCACCGGGAGGGCGACCATCTGTCCCAAGGAGGTGTCGGATTTATCGTGCACAAGTATCTCAGAGCACACAGTCCACCTGATGGTAAGTGGTTGCTATGGCTCATAGACATCTACATCTATCCTCGATTACGAATCAAAATTCAGATGCATTGTCACCCGTCAGGACTAAGATGGAATGCCTCGTTTCCAGTAAAAAGGGTCTCCGGTTCACTACACTCACAATACGAAATACAGCAGCATTAAGTTACTATTTCACCCTGGTATTCTGTGAGAGCGTGGTCCTTCCCCGAGCCGACCCATTCTTGCTACAACTATACATCTAATATAACTGCAGCATGGCCCTACCACGTATAACGTTGAAGTTGTAAAGATTAGGAGTGTGTCGACGAGGGTCGTGTACCTGATACTTAGAATCACCAAACGGTATTCGCTGAAGGTCATACAGGTTTCCGCACCAACCTCGGCACATCCCGACGAGGAGGTGGAGGAAATGTATGAGGATATTTCCAGAGCCATGCATTCCTCTAAAACCTACTACACGCTGTTGATGGGAGACTTCAACGCAAAACTAGGCACAAGAGAAAGCGGTGAGCTGAAGTTAGGGAAATTTGGAGTAGGGCAACGGAACCGTAGGGGCCAGCAGCTGGCTGAACTTATGGAGAAAGAAGGACTCTTTTATTACTTATGATGAACTCTTTCTTACAGAAGTGGACCTGGTCGAGCCCCGACGGTTCGACAAAAAATGAGATTGACTTCATTATGATGACTAGACAGACACCAACTGTTCAGTGATGTCTCAGTGATCGCAACTGTGAAAACTGGCAGCGATCACCGAATTTTTAGAGGCACACTGAACCTAAACGTTAATTTGGAGAGGTCTCGTCTAATGAAGTCAACGATCCGTCCCCCTCGTGCTCTAATCCAGAACCCCGCAACCTTTCAGCTCGAGTTACGTAACCGCTTTCAGTGCCTGGAAGATCGCAATGCAGTGGGCGATATGAATGACAAGCTCGTGGAAACTGTCCATGCGGTCGGAGCTAAGTTAAAGAGCTAAGTTAAGAACACAAAAACTCTCCGATCACACTCTTAATAAAATAAAAATAAAATTAAAAATAAAAAAAATAAAATTGTCTAGTACCCATAACACAAGCTCTGTTGGTGATGTTTTTTATATTATTTTCTCATGGCTGTTAGACGCGAGATGAGGCTGCAATCGTCAACAGATTTGACAGCATACAGGCAACTGAACAAACAAATCTCCAAATACATGCGACGAGACTTAACGCAACTTTAATACTGCTCGTATTAAAGAAGCGATCGAGTGGAACCCGGGCTCCAAAGACTTTGCCAGAGATCTGTCTGCCAGAAAAAGCCAACTGTCAAAGCTGAAGACTGAGTGTGGCAGCATCGTTTCCGGGACACCTGAGATTTTGAGTGAGATTGAGAGGTTCTATGGGTAGCTGTACACATCATCGTTGGAGCCACACGCAAGTGTGAGTAACGATCCAAGAGCAAGTCTTATTCGACACTATATCGATGATATCCCGGACGTCAGTCTGAGCGAGATTAGAATGGCTTTCCAGCACCTTAAAAATGGCAGGGCCCCAGGCGAGGATAAAATTACGGCGGAGCTTCTGAAAGCGGGTGGAACACCGGTACTTAAAGTCCTTCAGAAGCTCTTCAATTCCGTCCTCCATGGTGGCACTACTCCGGAGGCGTGGAGCAGAAGTGCGGTGGTCTTGTTCTTCAAGAAAGGTGACAACGCTCTCTTGAAGAACTACAGACCGATATCCCTTCTGAGCCGCGTCTACGTGCTGTTTTCGAGAGTCATTACGAATCGTCTCGCACGCAGACTCGACGACTTCCAGCCTCCCGAACAAGCCGGTTTCCGAAAAGGCTTTAGTACCATAGACCACAAACATTCCCTTCGAAAAATTGTACAGAAGCCCTAAGAGTACAATCTGCCACTTTGCCTGGCGTATGTGGACTATGAGAAAGCCTTTGATTCCGTCGAAATTTGGGCGGTGCTACAGTCTCTTCAGCGGTGCCAAGTTGACTGTCGGTATATCGAATTGCTGAAGTGTTTGTACAGTAGGGCTACGATGGCTATCTGAGTACAGAACCAGAGTACGAAACTTATCCAACTGCAGAGAGGTGTAAGACAGGGTGACGTTATTTCCCCGAAACTCTTCACCGCTGCATTGGAAGACGTTTTCAAGCTACTGGACTGGAAAGGATACGGTATTAACATCAATGGCGAGTACATCACTCATCATCGATTTGCCGACGATGTAGTCCTTATGGCAGAATCGCTGGAGGACTTAAGCACTGTGCTCAATGACCTCAATAGTGCCTCCCAACGGATAGGTCTTAATATGAACATGGACAAAACAAAGATCATGTTTAATGTCCATGTCACACCTATGCCGGTAGTTGTTGGGAGCACTAAGCTCGAAGTTGTTGACGAGTACGTTTACCTGGGACAAATAGTCCGACTAGGTAAGTCCAACTTCGACCGAGAGGTCAATCGACGGATTCAACTCGGCTGGGCAGCGTTCGGTAAATTACAACGCATCTTCTCTTCAGGTATACCTCAAAACTTGAAAACTAAGTTGTACAACCAGTGCGTGTTGCCAGTGATGACCTATGGAACCGAGACGTGGTCCTTCACTGCTGGCCGTATGAGGACGCTCAAAATCGCTCAGCGAGCTATGGAGAGGGCTATGCTCGGAGTTTCTCTTTGTGATAAACTAGAAATTAGGATATCCGCAGTAGAACCAGAGTGACCGACATAGCCCAACGGATTAGTAAGCTGAAGTGGCGATGGGCCGGCCATATAGCTCGAAGAACCGACAACCGTTGGGGAAAAAAGGTTCTCGAGTGGCAGTGACCCCCCACTAGATGGAGTGGCGACCTGGTAAGAAATGCAGGAAGTCGGTGGATGCAGGTGGCTCAGGACCATGCTTTGTGGCATACCTTGGGGGAAGCCTATGTTCAGCAGTGAACTTGTGAAGGGCTGTAATGATGATGATGATGATGACCACAGGCCAGTATTTTTTTACGTTCGAGTAGACTTCAAAATTTAATAAATGTAATTTTAGCCACGGAGAACATGTGAGAAGAACTAAATTCATGAACAGGAGTAGAAATCTACATAAGGTGGACAGCAGGGTCTTCCTGATCATAGCTCAAAATATTAAAAATATGCAGTTGGCAACTTGCATGCCAAGCGTGGTTACTATGGCAAATACCCAACTTTACTAACTATTGGAAATTCAATTGATGAACGGAAGTAGAAATAACATATTAGCCATGTAAAGCTGGCAAAAAGAAACCAATATCCCATTTCATCGTGTTGGTGTCTTAAGAGGCGACAGAGGGAAACTGAAACAGAAGAATGGAAGCATCTTCTTGATAACAGCTCAAAGTAATAAAGAGCTGTGTTTGCCAACCCGCTTGCCAAGCGTGAATACTGCTGCAAATACCCGGTCTCTTTGTCATACAATGGGGGAAGCCTATTATCATCAGTGGAAAGCCCTATTAAAAGTAAAAAAGTAGGAGCCTAAATCCATTTCACTACCGGGCACAGGACACAGCGAGAATAGACATTTAGAGAATTTTAAAATCAATTATAAATTTAATTAAATAACTTTATAATGGCAAATGAGGCAAAATGGTCACTACTTTTATATTTTGCGTTAGATGGCACTGTCTTGAAAAAGAGAATACAACAGTAATATCGTCGATTGTCGGTGTAGTTCAATTTATTACAACGGTTAAAACTAATTTTGGGTTTTATTTATAAATATTTTATTTATTTTAATAAAACATCATTCGCATAAAATAGAAATTAACATCTAAAGGAAGGAAAATACTTAACCCTCCTTTTTTGAAGTTCCGTAATCGGATAAAAACTAACCTCTAAGTAGCTTGGGTCCTTAACTACCTATACACAAAATGTCATGGAAATCTGTTCAGTAGATTTTGCGTGAATCTTTAAACACAGACAGACAAAAATTCTAAAAACCACTAATTTGGCTTCAGTGCCCTTTATTTAGTCCCCTGGACTTGTTTTCTCCAGAAAATATTAGAATAAATTTATTGAATTAGTATAAATTAGGCAAAGTTTCAATGTCTATCCTCAAATCACGATAAGAGTTCTTTGTTCTTCATCTAATCTAAAGATTATAGTTCCACTACACTTCAATGGCTTTATCAACAACTCCTTTACTGTTTGTTACCTTTATATACATAATATATAATTTATGATCTTATCATTCAGTCATAAAATATGAATATTTGACATTATTTTTATTTATTTCTTTTCACGTTACGTGGTGTAGAAAATGGAATGAAAGAAGGGAAGTTGTTAAATTTTTGACCAATATTGTAATTGAATCCGTAGGTGAATAAGCCTCACAAAGATTTGCTTAATGTTCAATCTCTTTTAAAATATAGAGAACTATTTGAAAACCTTTATATGTTAAACAAACAAATAACTTTCTTATTAATACAATTAAAACAAATTTGTAAAAAAAAAATGGCCAGGTTTAGGTGGGTACCCTAGATGAAAAATAAATAGCATTGCTATTAATTAAACAAAGCTCCAAAGACTATATAAACTCTTAGAAAAAATTTATATCTTGCCTAACAAACAAATGTTATATAGACCAAATAATAATTTAGCGTACCCTAGCAAAAAGATCCTTATCTTATACAGGGTAGGTGCTCACTTAATTCTTAATTATTTGAATGATAGTAAAATTTGTATAAAAAGGAAAATATTAACCCTTAAATTCATAAGGTAGGATGCTACATAATACACAATACAGACTACATAATATTCTTATGGCTGAATGTCATGCGCCATTTCATGAACGTCATGCATTGATAACGGACTCAGGACCGTGCTTTGTGGCATACCTTGGGGGAGGCCTATGTTCAGCAGTGGACTTGTGAAGGGCTGTAACAACGATGATGATGATGCATTGATAAGAAAAATATGTCACCTATCCATCGAGAACAGACTTATCTTAAAATTCTTATGTTGGCATTTGGCAGTACTGTTTTTTTTTTGTATATACGAATTTGACAACTAAAACTTTTTTGGCGGACGGTGATTTCAAAACAGTTGTTAGTGAACACATTTTTTTGGATTTTTTAAGGTAAGTTATGCTGTTTTATTAGCATTTCGTTTTTATAAAATATAAGTATTGAATTTAGTACTAACTCTTCTCAAAAAAGAAGTTACAAAAAGTAATTTATTATTAATTTATATACAAGAAGGCATGATATATTATGTCTTTAATACAACTCCTAATGTATCCTAAGTATGGGTTGGCTCATAAGTATTGTTGCGCGGCTAAGTTGACATCTGGCACTAGGGCCATCTGGTGTCGGGTAACAGAGCGAGGAGAGCTTTCCAGAAAATACATGAGTCGTCTTTCAACCAACAGCGCCATCTAGTATCGAACAGAAGAATTAAGCTTTCCAGCTTTAGGAAGCCGCACATTCGAATTTTCTGCGCTTGGTCGCTCGCGCGTATTTACTTGAATATTCTGGAATACTCTGGATGTTTTCGTGGAAGAGCCCTATATAAAGGCGCTGCAATACGCGATCGGGGAAGTATTGAATTCGGCGAGAAAAGCGAAGCTTCGGAGCGAAATAAAGTGAATTAGTGTGATTATTTATTAGTGTTTTAAGTTTTAATTTATGTAAAGAAAATTAAAGTGTTAGTTTAGGTAATTTTATCTGCAATTTTTATTGTCACGAACCTCAAGCTCGTAACAATTGGTGTCAGAAGTGGGATAAAATCATGTCGATTTTACCTAAGGAGGAAACGGATGGTGTCCGTACCCGAAGTCAACGCCAGCAGGAGACGGACCAAAGAAGATTTGGTCGTGCAACGCCGCAGACGTCGGAGGGCCAGCCGCCGGCTGCAGGCCCGTCAGTAGCTCCTACATCTGCAGCACCTGACTTAGGTGCTCTGATGGTGATTCTGCGGGAGCAGGCTCGCCGACAGGAGGAACAGGCCCGCCGACAGGAGGAACAGGTCCGTCGTTTGGAAGAGCAGCTGCGGGGTGGACAGGAGGAACAGGCCCGCCGATTGGAAGAGCAGCTGCGGGGCGGACAGGAGGAACAGGCCCGCCGGCAGGAGGAACAAGCCCGTAGTTTAGAAGAGCAACTCCAACGCGATAAGGAAGAGCAGATGCTCCTCATGAAGGACCTTCACGCTATCTTCGGAAAAGAGATACGGGAGGTGAAGGATAAGGTTGCTCAACATGACAACCGCCTGTCGGAAGCTGAAACCCGAATCGACCAAGTAAACAATAGGGTTGACAACGTAATGGCTGACGTGAAAAAAACGCTGGACGACCTCAAACTTGGGGATGGAACAACAGCTCCCGTAGTAGCTACAACACCTTCGCTACGTGGATTCAAAGTGCCGCCGTTCGACGGGACCTCTTCCTGGTCGGCCTACAAAATCCAGTTCGAGGCCGTCATGGAGGCGAACGGCTGGAATAAAAGTTAAGCCATGACTGCACTCACCCTAGGCCTGCGCGACCAAGCCTTAACTGTGTTGGAAGCTCTCGGTAAGAAAGTGACCTACGAGCAGCTCCTTGAGGCCTTGGAGGCGAGATATGGTGACGCTCACCTGGAACACGTCTTTCGCGCGCAGCTTAAAGATCGCGTGCAGCGCAGCAACGAAAACCTGCAGCAGTGGGCCCTTGAGGTGAAGAAGATGGTTCGAAAAGCATACCAGTCTGTACCTGCGCTCATTGAAGGGAACCTGTTTCAGACATTCCTCGACGGCATCCGCGACCTTGAAGTCAAAGCTGCTGTGAGACTCGGGCACCACGACACGCTTAAGGACGCCTTGGCCCATGCACTGGAGGTGGAAGCCGTGCGGCAGGATCATCGTTCCCATCGCATCAGGGAGGTTGCAGCAGCTACAGTACGCGACCGCAACAAAGGATACAGCCCTAGGTGCTATGGCTGTGGGGAAAAGGGCCATCTTCGATCCAGCTGCCCTAAGCGAACCCTAGAAAGAGAAGGTGAACGACCTCAGGAGGGTAGTGCGGCCAACAGCGCCGCCCAGCAGCAGCAGGGAAACGAGTAAAAGCCAGAACTGCGGGGCGGGTGCTGGCTGATGTTAAAAGAGCCCCAAGGATCTCGACACAAACCCATGATGGGAACAGTCTAAACATTAAGGGCGAGGTCAACGGAACGCCGTGTAAACTGACCATAGACACTGGAGCCTCTCGTATGGTTGTTAGTTCCCAACTTATAAGTCAGTTCCTTGGGGACTCCGCATACAACCGAGAACGCATTAATTTGGTAACAGCCACCGGTCAGCGTATACCCGTCCGTGGAGAGAAGGAGATGGAGTTGAAACTAGGCAACGTGATCTACCTGCATAATGTCATCGTGGCTGATATAATGGACGACTGCATCCTTGGCCTAGACTTTATGAGGAATAATTGTTGTGAGATCGACGTTAAGCAAGGTGTTTTGAAATATGGACAGGAGGAACTTTTTATGGAAGGTGCCAGGGAACGTGCACAGCATAAAGAAGATTGTTCTTCCGCCGAGATCAGAAACAATTGTGCCGGTTAGTCTTCCTCGAAACGATGGGCAAGCTCACCGTTGTGTACTTGTGGAAAGGGTAAACAATGACCTTCCATGGAAAGTAGCTCGGACCTTGGTTAGGACCACTGACATCTCAGGAGTACGTGTGCTGAACCTTTGTGACCGGGGACAGATTATAGAAAAAGGCACGCTGGTTGGTACTTGTGAGCAAGTGGATTGGTTACGTCTGTGCCGATATCTATCGAGTGAGACCCCTAGCAAGGATGCACAAACGAGAGTGATCACACTTATGGAGGACTGTCGCAGCGTTCTCTCCCTGAACGAAATGGTCACGGCAAAGAAGTTGTTACTCAAGTACGCCGATGTATTCTCATCAAACGATGCTGACATAGGAAAGACTGGCTTAGTTCAACACAAAATAAACACAAGAGAAGAATTGCCTATCTGTCAGCAGCCAAGAAGACTGCCGGTAGCACGTGAAAAGGAAGTAGAAACCATGATTGAAGGAATGGTGAAGGATGGTGTTATTGAACCTTCCTCTAGTCCATGGTGTTCACCCGTGGTGCTGGTAAAGAATAAGGATGGCAGCATGCGGTTTTGTGTTGACTACCGCCGTCTGAACGACGTTACGAAGAAGGACAGCTATACCTTGCCAAGAATTGATGACACGCTGGACATGCTTACAGGAGTAAAGTGGTTTAGCACGCTGGATCTAAAAAGTGGCTACTGGCAAGTTGAATTGACCCTAAGGACAAGGAGAAAACCGCGTTCCCGACGGGAAAGGGTCTGTGGCAATTTAAAGTAATGCCGTTTGGGTTGTGCAATGCTCCAGCAACTTTTGAAAGGCTGATGGAACTTGTACTCACCGGGCTAATTGGCGATGCCTGTCTGGTCTACTTGGATGACATCATCATCGTGGGCCGTACGTTTGAGGAACACCTTCAAAACCTGGAACGCGTGCTCATGAAGATTCAGAGTGCCAACCTCAAGTTGAGTCCGAAGAAATGTTCACTATTCAAACGGCAAGTCAACTTTTTGGGGTATGTAGTATCGGAAGAAGGTATCCGCACGGATCCAGAGAAAATAGCAGCTGTCAAGGATTGGCCGGTTCCAAAAGACAAGACGCAGGTTAGAGCATTTTTGGGTTTGTGCTCCTATTACCGGCGATTTGTGAAGAACTTTGCAGATATAGCCAAACCTCTGCATAAGCTAACCGAGAAGAAGCGACATTTTTGCTGGGATGAAAGTTGCAATATCGCATTCCAGGAGCTCAAGGACCACCTGTGCAAAACACCTATTTTGGGATACCCTGATGCAAGCAAAGAATTTATAGTTGACACAGACGCAAGTGATATAGGACTTGGCGGTGTGTTGTCTCAACGGAATGGTGACCAAGAGGTCGTGATAGCGTACTTCAGCAAGTCATTGTCAAAACCGGAAAGGAACTATTGTGTCACAAGACGCGAATTGCTAGCGGTGGTAAAGTCATTGCAGCATTTTAGCAAATATCTTCTGGGGCGGAAATTTCACTTACGAACTGACCATGCTGCACTAAAACGGCTATTGCAGTTTAAAAATCCAGAAGGACAAGTTGCGAGGTGGATTGAACTACTGCAGGAATATGACTTTGAGATCGAACATCGCAGCGGGAAATCTCATGGCAACGCAGATGCATTGTCAAGAAGACCTTTTCCTGAAGATTGCAAACATTGTACTAGGCAAGAGAGTAAGGAAGTGGTATCCGTGAGGATGCTCAGGGCAGACCACCTCAGCAACGAGTGGAAGGACAGCTTACAACGTGCACAGCAGGAAGATCTGGACATCAAGCCGATTCTGAAATGGATGAAGGCCAGTGCTCCCAAGCCCAAGTGGAGCGACGTCTCAGCGATGAGTTCGACCACTAAAAGCTATTGGGCCCAGTGGGACAGCTTGCTGCTTCAGGATGGAGTTCTGTGTCGTAAATGGGAAAATGTTCGGGGAGACAGCTGTTATTTGCAAATGGTTGTCCCTAAAGCTAAGGTACCGGATGTTCTACAGCTGTACCATAATGATTATTCAGGAGGCCATCAGGGAGTTAAACGAACTCTACTGAAGATCCGAGAACGGTTTTACTGGGTCCACTGTCGAAATGATGTCGGGGACTGGTGTCGCAAATGTACAAGTTGTGCGGCCGTAAAGGGACCTCAGACTCGTAGTAGAGGTGCATTGAAGTTGTGCAATGTTGGTGCGCCATGGGACAGAATAGCCATTGACGTGGCGGGGCCGTTTCCGGAGAGTGAAAGCGGTAACAAGTATTTCATGGTTTGCTTCACTGTGGTGTGGTGTGGTGGATTACTTCACTAAGTGGCCTGAAGTCTTCGCCATTCCAAATCAAGAAGCTTCAACAGTTGCAGATAAACTAGTTCATGAAGTCTTCTGTCGTTTTGGAGTACCTTTAGAGATTCACAGCGATCAAGAAAGGAATTTTGAGTCTCAAATATTCCAGGAAACTTGCCGAGTTATGGGTACTCATAAAACAAGAACGACTTCTTATCACCCACAATCTGATGGAATGGTGGAACGATTTAATCAGACATTGGAGAGGTACCTAGCAAAAGTTGTAGACAACCGGCAACGAGATTGGGACAAGCATATACAACCGTTTTTGTTGTCATATCGAAGCGCTGTTCACGAAAGTACATCAGTGACACCAGCTTTCGCAAACTTTGGAAGAGAATTACGGCTGCCTGCAGACCTGATCACCGGGATACCACCTGATGCCCCACGAAGTATAACCGATTATGCAAATGACTTGCGGAACAAAATGAATGACATTTATGAGCACGTCAGACAATCGGGCCAGCAAATGTCTGAAAAGATGAAAACCCGGTATGACCGAAAAATGAACAACAAAGGGTTTGACGAAGGTTCACTAGTGTGGTTGCACAATCCAGTCCGCAGCAAAGGGAAATCTCCTAAGCTTCAAGCTAAATGGGACGGCCCGTACCGGATTGTGACCAGGATCAACGACGTAACCTACCGGATACAGAAAGGCGCAAGAGGCACTCATAAGATCGTCCATGTGGAACGCCTGGCGCGTTATTATGGGGCCGATAATGCTCGGGACGAGCATGTCTTAGGAGGGGGCAGTGTTGCGCGGCTAAGTTGACATCTGGCACTAGGGCCATCTGGTGTCGGGTAATAGAGCGAGGAAAGCTTTCCTGAAAATACATGACTCGTCTTTCAACCAACAGCGCCATCTAGTATCGAACAGAAGAATTAAGCTTTCTGGAAGCCGCACATTCGAATTTTCTGCGCTTGGTCGGTTGGCGCGCGTATTTACTTGAATATTCTGGAATATTCTGGATGTTTTCGTGGAAGAGCCCTATATAAAGGCGCTGCAATACGCGATCGGGGAAGTATTGAATTCGGCGAGACAAGCGAAGCTTCGGAGCGAAATAAAGTGAATTAGTTGATTAATTATTAGTGTTTTAAGTTTTGATTTGCGTAAAGAAAATTAAAGTGTTAATTTAGGTAATTTTATCGGCAATTTTTATTGTCACGAACCTCAAGCTCGTAACAGTATATATAATTGCATGTTTGAAAAACTTTACACAACAATGACTCACTGTTTCCATCTGATCATCCTCGTTATGACAATTACATACGATTAGACCAGTCGAACAAAGATTATACCATAATGTGTGCCACAAAAAACCTATGTTACATAAACCTGGATTTTGTAGGAGGCTCTGTAAATTGGATACATTTCGTCTAGAAGTAGCTGAAATTCTGCCTTTTGGGAAAATATGAAGTAAAAATGGGAAGAGCAAGTCTTCGTAAGAACAGAAAATTCAGGCGAAAAAGAGGAAAGGTGTTTCCCAGGTTGCACCAGTAAAAAATGTTCAACTAGACCAAGTAGCCCACTGGCCAGTTTTTTGTGACAAAAGTAACATGTATAAGATGCCTAAGTGTACTTGTGGGTTTTACCTAAACCTAAAAAAATATGTGTAAAATGTAATGTATCATTTTGTTACAATAAGATAAACAATTGTTTTAGAGAATATCACAATAAATAAGTTAAACACGAAATCCGATTGTTTTTTATTTTGAGTAAAACCATACTAAATAAACGCCTACTTACGTACATATACATTTGACTTGTAGTGCATAGTGTAGGCTGCATCCTACAGAGACAAAATGAAGCATTTAACGGACTGAACCTTCTCAAATATATTTTTTATTATTTTTCCAGTAATTTCCATGAGACATCACATACATATTTTTTTCAACTAAAAATAAAAAATCGTGCATTTAAGGGTTAAGCACTTAAATATGATTCCTGTGGTTTAATTTCCTTAATTTGCTTTATGTAATCAACTATAAATTGCTCGGTTTCTCGTCACATTGTACCTATGTACAATGTTTTGTACAATTTTTTAATTTGTGTAAATAACTTAATGTGCCTTTAATTTAATCCTAAGATTACGTGTATGTATATATCGGCGCAACAACAATAGTTCGTCGATTATAATAAGGAATCATTAATTAATAATTAGTCATTCATTAATTAATCATTAATTACACTGTTTAATAATTTGATTGTGTTAAAAATAGTTCATAAGCCATTAGTTCACTGTTTTATTATTACAATATAAATGTCTTGTGATTCACATAATTCAATACCTAACTTAAACCGGTGAACACGTGTCCGCCACGCTGTAAATACGGCCGCACAAAGCGTGCTAGAGCCTAGAGCTAGAGCTCTCTAGTATATACTTAGTAATCTATGGCTAGAGCAGTCTCGCTCGGGCGGTCGGACAGTGTACACCTCTCTAAGTACGTCGTTACGCTGTCCGTCGAATAACTGAAAGCCTCAGTATACTTGTAGTGTTTTCATTGAAGTGTTTAAATTGAAGATGAGTGATCACCATGGTGGTAACATTAGTGACGTCAGCGCAGCTGACGTCACTAATGACACTTTTTAAAAACATAAAGGATCCCGGTACTCCGTTATATATTATGTTGGTGTCCTTGAATAAAGTATAAATGTTAATGTACTATAATTGTTTCACAAAGTAATACTATAATATTGCTCCCTATAAAAGTATAAAATGCACCCTTATGGCGATATCGATAAAATGAGGCATCACTAAACATCGATATCGATGATTTGAAGGATGTGTGCTTGCAATCACTACGCAATATATAGCTATTTATAATAAACTAATTTACTAAAATAATAAACTAATATACTAATGAATATAAAAAAATAAACTAATATACTAATGAGATGTTCCAAAATGTATGAAGCCTAGGCCAGGTCCTTGTACACTATACTCAAACATAGGGAAACACATTTTAAACGGTTCTCAGCTCTCCGATTAATTTTTAATAGCTTTGTTTGCTAGCAAAGCACAGGAAATCACACTTGAAATTGCAACACACAACATAAACCCGTCATGGCGGTAAGCTGTCATTTTTTTTATTGACATCTTTATTTCACGCATGGAGGTTAGAGAACAGGAGAACGATCGCTACGTACTAAAACATAGCCCGCCTGTCCCTGAAAATTTGTAAAATTTATAGCCACGCTGCCGTCGGTAAGTAGTATTTGCGAAGTAATTTTTTAATTATTGACAAAAAGAAACATTAAAAAATGGTGAAATAATAAGGCGTAGGGAAGAGACGACCATCCATCGCCCGCTGACGTAACGGTTATATGACAAAACTGCTACGTCAGCGTAGTCAGTCGGCACCGTGCCAAGAGGTGTTAGTGCCGTGCCTCGGCAAAAATTGAAGGTGCAAAGTCGCGCTTGTGCCGGTCGGATACAATGCAAAAAACGACGGAGCGCATTGACGACCTGAAGCAAAGAATCGCTGCTTGGGGAAAGCGGGGGGAAGGTGATATACCGAGAGGTCAACACGGTTCAACCAGAATTATCTCTTCCAAAGTGTTTAGAAGATACTCTATAAATCATTGGACCAACCAATGGTAAGTGGAACGGGCCCAGCAGCGAATCAGGCCGACAATATTCCATTCTGGCGCGGCCTGAAAACCACACCGAGGGCTCTTGGACGGAAGTTGTGGCGAGTCAGTGTGGAAGTATTACACCCATGGACCCCGTCATCATAACGCCGGATAACGTAGCCGAGGCGGTCCATAGGGCCCCGAACTGGAAAAGTCCGGGACACGACGGGCTGCATCACTACTGGTTGAAGGGGTTCGTGGTGTGTCACGCTGTGCCCGCCCGACAGTTTCAAGGGATACTGAAAAATTTGAATATAACCAAAAGATTCGTTTATCGTACCATCAAACGATACAATGAAGACTCTAGTGTAGATGACAGGTCAAGAAGTGGTCGCCCTCGGTCTGTTAGGACTCCAGCAGTGATAAAAGCTGTGAAGGCGCGAATTCAAAGAAATCCCAAATGTAAGCAGAAACTGTTGGCCCTTCAGATGGGGTTAAGCAGAACCACAGTGAAAAGGGTGTTAAATGAAGACTTAGGGCTTCGGGCATATCGAAGAGAAACAGGACATCGTTTGAATGCTCGTCTAATGGACCTAAGACTGAAGAGATGCCGCGCTTTGTTGAAGCGGTACGCGGGAAAAAATATCGGGAAATTCTTTTTTCGAATGAAAATTTTTTTACCTTAGAAGAGAGCTACAACAAACAAAATGATAAGGTGTACGCACACAGTAGTGAAGAAGCTAGCTACCGTATTCCGTGTGTCCAACGAGGTTATTTTCCATCCTCGCTCATGGTATGGTTGGGAGTTTCTTATTGGGGCTTAACAGAGGTACATTTTTGTGAGAAAGGTGTTAAAACGAATGCAGTTGTGTATCAAAATACAGTCGTGACGAACCTTGTGTAACCTGTTTCTCATACCATGTTCAATAACAAGCACTGGGTATTCCAACAAGATTCGGCGTCAGCTCATAGAGCGAAGAGCACACAAGACTGGCTGGCGGCGCGTGAAATTGACTTCATCCGGCACGAAGACTGGCCCTCCTCCAGTCCAGATTTGAATCCGTTAGATTACAAGATATGGCAACATTTGGAGTAAAAGGCGTGCTCAAAGCCTCATCCCAATTTGGAGTCACTCAAGGCATCCTTGATTAACGCAGCCGCCGATATTGACATGGACCTCGTTCGTGCTGCGATAGACGACTGGCCGCGTAGATTGAAGGCCTATATTCAAAATCACGGAGGTCATTTTGAATAAACTATAGTGTCATAAGAATCTATGTTTTGTTAAGTTCATTTTGGTATTTAAATGGTTACATAATGAATAATATTGTTTCAATTATTTTATATTAAACATGTGATAGAATTTATGATCTTACTAGGTAATATGCAATTTGGGTACAGATGATAAACCAGGGTCACATTGGGTAGCTTTATATATCGATACGAATGACGTCGGTCAATATTTTGATTCATATGGACGGGCACCTATACGATATCATCTAGAGTTTTTTAAAAGAAATTGTAAAAGATGGAACTGGAATGTTGATAGTATTCAGAATGAGTGGACTTCAGTTTGTGGCGAATATTGCTTAATCTATTTGCTATATAAGTTTCAGGGATGTTCAATGCATAGTTTTATGAGTATATTTACAGGGAACACATTGTACAACGATATTTTAGTGGATGAGATGTTTCGCTCCTATTTTATAGATAATAAGTAATAAGATTTTGTTTTTTATAAATAAAAATTTTAACAAAATTGGGTAACGAGTTTTATTGATGAGTTAGATTAGTGTAGATAGGGACAAAGGAGTTTAATACAATAGCACCACGCTGAGGAAGAATAGATAATGACGGTATTCAATGAACAATAGATAAATAGATAAGAACAATGGAGTGCTAATGACGGTGGAGGCTATCACCGGATATCAATTAGATAAGAGTTAATTGATCTGCACATCTCCGGAACCGTGCATCCTACGCAAAAATGGACCGCAGATTCGTGATCAGAGCAAGCCAAAACCTTTTTTTCTTTTTTTTTATAGGATCGTGAGTTCGACGAACGTTGTACCTGTACCACTTCTGACTCAGTGAGCCAGAACTGGTACAACGTAACTACTTTTATCACAAAAAATTACGTCCTTATAGAATGGATCATCCGATCTCACCAGGAAGTATTATTATGGAGGCTGCACACTTCACGATTATGCATGGTGAGCGCGCTCCAAAAGCCACGCCCACCATGCTTTCACGGCAAGTACAGCCTCATTACCGACGATTTCGGATCATGTATCCTATGGGACGTCATAGTAGTGCGGACTT
Source organism: Parnassius apollo (assembly GCA_907164705.1). Lineage (NCBI taxonomy): Eukaryota > Metazoa > Arthropoda > Insecta > Lepidoptera > Papilionidae > Parnassius > Parnassius apollo. The sequence goes on along the minus strand of CAJQZP010000246.1, from coordinate 696,688 downwards.
TTCTATCCAGGGCGTTAAGTTCAGTCTGAGTCCACCTGAGTATGCCAAAGGTATACATGAGGACAGGCATGACCCAACCGTATAACGGTTGGGTCATGCGTGTGTCTTACTCACACCACACAAAAGGCTGTTGAGCACTTTGGTCAAGCGTGCATAAAACAGTCAACTGAGTGTTTATTGAAGGGTCCTTTATGGACAGATATTTTTGCTTTTGAGATCTAGAATTGCTAAATTCACAAGTGATGTTTAGCAATTCCACAGATGGGAGGCGATAGAGGTATTTTAGTGGGTCTTTGACTCCTTTCAAGTAAAAAAGGGTGACGATTGGACGCAGACAATCGCCCTGGAAGATACCCCTTCTTATCCTTATGTGGCTTTCCGCAGCCATCATCCGCTCGCCCAGATGACAAATGATCGTATCCACTGCCCCATACACTGCTCGAGAAAATCTCTAACTGTACAGTATATCTTATACAGCTCGAGGACTCTCTTTAGCCATGTTTGGGGCACTGAGTCGAATGCCTTTCTGTAGTCTATCCAGGCGGCGGAGAAGTTCCGACGGTTGCGTTTCACCACTTTGCCAATGACCGCGTCAATGAGAAGTGGTTCCTTGGTTCCACGACCACCGCCCCGACATCCATTTCGAGCGCGCGACATCACCTGATTTGAGTCCAGGTGACGAGTGGTTCTCGCTCTCAAAATGGATGTTAGTGTCTTGTATATGGTCGGTAGATACGTGGTGGGGCGATATTTGCTCGGATCTGTGGTATCCTGGTCTTTAGGAACCAAATGAGTGATCCCAGTAGTGAAAAGGCTCAGGAGCGACTTCTGGTTGAGAGCCTCTTGGAACTGTCGGGCGAGCACAGTGTGACAAACCCCTACAGCCAGTAGTGATGCAGCCCGTTAAGTCCCGGATTTTTCCAGTTCGGGGCCCTACGGACCGCCTTAGCTACATCATCCGGCGTCATAATGACGAGGTCCATGGGCGTTATACTCGCACACTGACTCGCCACAACTTCCGTCCAAGAGGCCTCGCTTTCGTTTACGGGCTCTGAATCAGGCCACAGGCCGCGCCAGAATGTTACAGTGTCGGCCTGATTCGGTGCGGGGCCCGTTACACTTGCCATTGGTCGCTCCAATGATTCATAGAGCCTCTTCTGATCGCTGTGGAAGAGACGAATCTGGTTGAACCGAGTCGACCTTTCGGTATATTGCCGAATCCGCTTTCCCCAAGCGGCGATTCTCTATTTCAGATCATCTATGCGTTCCGTCAGTTTTTGCATTATATCCGGCTGGGTCAAACTGACATTTGTCCCAGCAAATGCCATCCTGACGGTGCGCACAATTCTTGGCCCATTATTGCCTGATCCGAAGCATATCAGTTTGCCGATGAGAGAGCCTTTGCGATACGCTTCTGAATTCTTTATTTATTATAATTTTTATATTATTTCATCAATATTTAATGTTTCTTTTTGTCAATAGTTAAAAAATTACTTCTTAGATACTACTTACTGACGGCAGCGCTGCTATAAATTCTACAAATTTTCTGAGACGGGCGGGTTATGCTTTAGTACGTAGCGATCGTTCTCCTTATGGAGTGTAGAGGTAAGGAGTACAAACTGTATAAAAAAGTGTCCGTAGGAAAGCGCTCTAAATAAGCGTGGCATCACTGTAACTACAGTCTTAGTTTTTAAGAACTTTTTATAATTTTTTTATTGCACAGACTTTCACCATAATTATTTTACTGCTTTCAAAAAAAAATTTTTTTTCAAAATCACTCTCAACGTATTTTACGGCAATTCATCATACCCTGTTAAACTGTTATTTACTTCTTAGGAATGGACATATTCTCCTAGGAGAGATTGCCCTCCTTACCTCTATACTCCATGCAGGAAATGATTATCGCACAAACTGAGGTTTAGGTGGGAACTTGGCCGTAGGCGGATTGTCACTCCTATTTTGTCGCTTGAATAATGGTTTGAGGTGGATTTTAATTCGTAAAAGTGATGCGATTTTGTGATTACGTGTCCGCGCGTGTGAACTATTAGAGAAAACGACGAAACAAGTGCTTTGATGTCGATATAAACCTCAAGTTATTTTGATCGCTTGGGCGCCTTATGAACTTGAGTGGCTGTCGTCATCAACTGTCCGCTAGGTTGAGCTGTCGTCAAACTTCGGCTTCGCAATGTGACGCATCAGCATATTGTGAAGAAAAAGAATATAAAATGAAGATTCCGAAAGAAATGATAGGCTCAGAAGGGCTAGACCCCAGAGCCGTAAAGCCAGTTAATAAAAAAGTATATTATAAGAGGATACGTCGCGTCATGGAGGCTAGAGAAAAGGAGAACGATCGCCGAAGAAAATAGTGTCCCAGAAATATGGACACCATAAGTGAGGCGCTGCGATTGCTAAGTTCGCTCAATAAAAGTCATTTTCAGTCTATTTTTTACCGTATATTATACCGGTCAGATGCTAAACCACTTGCACATCCACGCACAATAAAATATTTCTCCATTTTTTAATATTTCTTTTTGTCAAATATTAAAAAATTACGGAGCAAGAAAATTTTCTCACCAATGCCGAAAAAAAATTGTACATTATTCAACTAACTTCATCCACTTGTACTCATAAACAGCTAACTTCACAGCCACTACTCACCGACGGCAGCGCCGCTATAAATTCTACAAATTTTCAAGGACGGGTGGGCTATACTTTAGTACTTAGCGATCGTTCTCCTCTTCTCTAACCTCCTAGCGTCGCATGTTATATTGTGAAGACCATGGAGGTTAAACGATATGTATAAATATTTTATTGTGCGTGGATGTGCATGTGCTTTAGCATCTGATCGGAAAAATAGACTGACAATGATTTTTATTGAGCGAACTTAGCGACCGCAGCGTCTCACTTATGGTGTCCGTACTTCTAGGACACTATTTTCTACGGCGGTCGTTCCCCTGTTCTCTTACCTCTATGGTGATGACCATGGAGTTTTCTCTCGGTGAAGTCATAAGCCAATTTGGCCTTCTCTTCCGAGTGACCAAGTCCAAAAGTCCAAAAAAGACAAAAAGTCCAAGTGATCAGTGAGCACTCCCCATGGTATATGCGAAAGAAAATGCAAAGTGATGCAACATCTTTTCGCAGCGCCAGTGAATCGAGCCGATCGAAAAGCACTCGGTCGTCGACTATTCTAGCCACTCTGCGCTGGATGCGGTCAAGTGGAAGGAGCCGGTACTTGGGAGCTCCAGCCCAGAGATGCGAACAGTATTCCATGTGCGGCCGAACCTGCACCTTGTAAAGTTGCAGGCGGTGTCATCATCATCATCATCATTACAGCCCTTCACAAGTCCACTGCTGAACATAGGCCTCGCCCAAGGTATGCCACAAAGCACGGTCCTGAGCCACCTGCATCCATCGACTTCCTGCATGTCTTACCAGGTCGTCACTCCATCTAGTGGGTGGTCGCCCTACACTTCGCCTACTGGTACGAGGCTGCCACTCGAGAACCTTTTTTCCCCCAATGGTTGTCGGTTCTTCGAGCTATATGGCCGGCCCATTGCCACTTCAGCTTACTAATCCGTTGGGCTATGTCGGTCACTCTGGTTCTACTGCGGATATTCTCATTTATAAGTTTATCACGCAGAGAAACACCGAGCATAGCCCTCTCCATAGCTCGCTGAGCGACTTTGAACGTCTTCATACGGCCAGCAGTAAAGGACCACGTCTCGGTTCCGTAGGTCATCACTGGCAACACGCACTCGTTGTACAACTTAGTTTTCAGGTTTTGAGGTATACCTGAAGAGAAGATGCGTTGTAATTTACCGAATGCTGCCCAGCCGAGTTGAATCCGTCGATTGACCTCTCTGGAAGTTGGACTTACCTAGTCGGACTATTTGTTCCAAGTAAACGTACTCGTCAACAACTTCGAGCTTAGTGCTCCCAACAACTACCGGCATAGGTGTGACATGGACATTAAACATGATCTTTGTTTTGTCCATGTTCGTATTTAGACCTATCCGTTGGGAGGCACTATTGAGGTCATTGAGCACAGTGCTTAAGTCCTCCAGTGATTCTGCCATAAGGACTATATCGTCGGCAAATCGATTATGAGTAATGTACTCGCCATTGATGTTAATACCGTATCCTTTCCAGTCCAGTAGCTTGAAAACGTCTTCCAATGCAGCGGTGAAGAGTTTCGGGGAAATAACGTCACCCTGTCTTACACCTCTCTGCAGTTGGATAAGTTTCGTACTCTGGTTCTATACTCGGATAACCATCGTAGCCCTACTGTACAAACACTTCAGCACTTCGATATACCGACAGTTAACTTGGCACCGCTGAAGAGACTGTAGCACCGCCCAAATTTCGACGGAATCAAAGTCTTTCTCATAGTCCACAAACGCCAGGCAAAGTGGCAGATTGTACTCTTCGGACTTCTGTACAATTTTTCGAAGGGAATGTTTGTGGTCTATGATACTAAAGCCTTTTCGGAAACCGGCTTGTTCGGGAGGCTGGAAGTCGTCGAGTCTGCGTGCGAGACGATTCGTAATGACTCTCGAAAACTTCTTTCTTCGTTCTTCAAGAGGGCGTTGTCACCTTTCTTGAAGAACAATACCACCGCACTTCTGCTCCACGCCAACGGAGTAGTGCCATCATGGAGGACGGAATTGAAGAGCTTCTGAAGGTTTTTAAGTACAGGTGTTCCACCCGCTTTCAGAAGCTCCGCTGTAATTCCATCCTCGCCTGGGGCCCTGCCATTTTTAATGTGCTGGAGAGCCATTCTAATCTTGCGCAGACTGATGTCCGGGATATCATCGGAATAGTGTAGGATAAGACTTGCTCTTGGATCGTTACTCACACTTGCGTGTGGCTCCAACGATGATATGTACTGCTACCCGTAGAACCTCTCAATCTCACTCAAAATCTCAGGTGTCCCGGAAACGATGCTGCCACACTCAATCTTCAGCTTTGACAGTTGGCTTTTTCTGGCAGACAGATCTCTGGCAAAGACTTTGGAGCCCTGGTTCCACTCGATCGCTTCTTTAATACGAGCAGTATTAAAGTTGCGTTTAGTCTTGTCGCATGTATTTGGAGATCTGTCTGTTCAGTTACCTGTATGCTGTCAAATCTGTTGACGATTGCAGCCTCATCTCCCGTCTAACATCCATGAAATCAAGAGTGTGATCGGAGAGTTTTTGTGTTCTTCTGCGGCGGGTCTTGCAGAATTTAGCTCCGACCGCGTGGACAGTTTCCACGAGCTTGTCATTCATACCGTCCACTGCGTTGCAATCTTCTTGGCACTAAAAGCGTTTACGTAACTCGAGCTGAAAGGTTTCGGGATTCTGGATTAGAGCACGAGGGGGACGGAGCGTTGACTTCATTAGACGAGACCTCTCCAACTTAATGTTTAGGTTCAGTGTGCCTCTAACCATTCGGTGATCGCTGCCAGTTTTCACCCTTGCGATCACTGAGACATCACTGAACCGTTGGCGTCTGGTCGTCATAATGAATTCAATCTACTTTTTGTCGAACCGTCGGGCTCGACCAGGTCCACTTCCCATGGGGCCGCTTCTGGAAGGAAGAGTTCATCATAAAGAGTCCCTCTTTCTCCATAAAGTCAGCCGTCTGGACGTGTAGTGGCAGTTGAGAATATCCATTACCACATATCTTCCCGTGGGAGTTGTAAGAGGCGACAGAAGGAGACAGGCAGGACATGGGCAGCAGCATCTTCCAAATGACAACAATAATATAATAAAAAACTGCGGTTGTCAACCTGCTCGCCAAGCGTGGCAACTATGGCAAATATCCCCCCATGAGTAACGACGCAAACAAATGGCCCCCAGTCCCCGGCGGCTCCGCTATTCGTGGCAGGCGTAGTGTCGGCATGAAATATTGTCCCGCTCTGCTCAGCACGCCAAGCTTTTTAGAGGCCAATTTGGCCTTCTCTTCCAAGTGACCACGAAACTACACGTCACTCGATATGTCGACGCCGAGGATTCCGATACTGGCTGAGGCAACAGGGGGAGTGCCTTGAAACTGAGGAGATACGACGAAGGGGTTATTTTAGCGGTAAACGTGCAAACTTGTCTCTTCTGGAGATACAACTGGACTGGATTTAGTCACCCCCAGTCCGAGATTTTGTTCAACAAAGCGACTTCTGACACAAGTTTGTCCCGGTATTCAGCGACGTTTTCCCGAGAAATGTTGGCACGGCCGGTGTAAAAAGCATCACCAGTGTCAGTCAAACGTCAGTATAGGCTGTATGTTCATCGATCCATCTTTGCCTTTTTTATTAAAAAATTGTAACGTATTATTTAGCAATCAGCAATCGCTTATTTTGCTTTGTTGTGCATCCACAATTTAAATATTTATGTTTCCAGTTAAAACGTTAAACTTATTTTTAAAACTGTATATTGTCATTCGAATATGTTACGTACTAAAATCTACATCTTCTTAAGTGCCCTAGGCACAATATTCGGACTTTCGGCATTTATATGCTTCTGTATCGTTTACGCCAACATAGAAGCTGGGATGTGGGCATTATTATCGGGTTAGTACATTAAAGCAAATAAACACAGCACGGGAAAATATTAAGATTTTCTTTTGTTATTGTTCTAAATTTACGTATCAATTTAATTTGCTCTAGATGTGTGTACAGTTTTTAAATGGTTTCAGGTATACATGCCAGTCTCGCTCTGGTATTACACTGTCATTACTTAAAAGAATCACTGCATGTCAACTTCTCAAGAAAGGCCTTGCAATGTATCGGTGACTTTGGAATTGTCGGTTTTGTGTCTGGATTGGCCCTCACTCTATTTTATACTTTTTTGGAAATCTATTATAAAGCAGGTATGTATATAAGAAATTTTTCAGTAGGTAATGTTGTATATTTTTATTATATCTATATGTACCTTTATAAGGGCTCAGCTTTAGGGTGTCTGCTGTATTAAGCGGGATCCTGTGCCATGACACACTTTGGGCTTAACACAGCAGGCTTCATTGCTTAAGACAGTCGCATCCGCTGCGATCCCTGTTCCGCAGCACCGCTAGTTCTCCTTGACTATTTCGTCACTGTTTTGTAAAAAGGGTGAATATACATTATTCGCCGTTTTGCATAACAAAACAGTTTGATGATTAAATAAGTAAATTGTAATAAGGGAAAAGAATATGGAATATCAGGCCTTTCTTTGTAACAAATACACATTTGTTTTATTTTCTGTTTGCCGTTACTACAAATCAATTAAAACAACTCAGGGAATTTTTCTGTTACGAAAAAGAAAATCATAGAAAAATGGCTTATTCGCCCTTTCTACAAACCAGTAATCATTTGTGTGTACAGTTGTGCTGTACCTAATGGATTATCTATTAACTAATTTTTTCTAAGTAATGAAGAGACTTAAAATAATTAAAAAAAAATTAGCATTCATATTTTTATCACAGAAAATGTAAGAGTAAGTATGTCTCAAATACCTAATTATCAAAGTGCTGAAATACAGTAGGGACAATGGTATAATCAGAAAGTTTCTTTTCACAATTTTAAATAAGTCGATAATACTTTTGATTTAAGTAGAATATAATAGTATATTAGGCCACTAGGGTGGAAAGTTTGACATTGCGATCCACATGGTATTGATAAGAACACGGGTTGCAATGTCATACTTTGTACCTGCTGTGCGTATACTATATTTTATCATAACTTGATTGAAATAAATGTACCTTACCTGTAAAATAGAGCCGTGGTAGAGTGGGGGGTTCGTCGTGAAGGAAATGGGTGGCTGAGGTAGAAAATTTGTGGGGGGGGTGAGGGGGGGTAATAGGTGTAACTTTACTTTTTACCTTATATTACCTTAAAACAGTCATGAAATTTTATTCATGGTAGAGCCATGCTGCAGCTATATTATAGTTGTAACAGGAATGGGTTGTCTCGAATGGGGAAGGACTGCACTGTCTTGTATGGTGAGTTTAGAGAACCGGAGACCCTTTCATTGGAAATGTGACATTCTATCATAGTCCTTACGGGTGACATAGACAATGCATCTGCATTTTGGTGGCACCGTGGCGCAGAGGCTTAGCAATGAGTGGGTGAGCGCTGGAAGCCATGAGTTCGAATCCCGCATGGAACAAGTATTCGTATGGCCTACACCTGTATCCTGTATTACTGTTCCGGGTCTGGATGTTTGTCCTTGTGCAGTTTATGTTTGTAAACTGCATTCACAATACAGGAGAAAATCCTAGTGTGGAGTTAACGTTTTTTTTTTAAAAAAAAAGAAAGAAAAGAAAATTTGTTATCAAGGATGGATGTAGATGTCTAGGAGCTATAGCAACCACTTACCATCAGGTGGATGTGGGCTTGTCTGTCACTCGTATCCTATAAAAAAATTAGTGGATCCATGAAGGAAACCCTAAAATTCAATCGTCAATCTCAAAATTTTCACAATAAAAGTACCTATTTAAGAAATAGAGTTTGTTGACAAAGACAAAGATTGCATGTTTAAAGTTTTTATAGAAAATTATAAAATCATTTAAACTTCACTTATATTTCAGATATTGTTCCTATCCAGACAAGCATCATAATACGACTGATTTGGTCATTCATGATGATGAAGTGGGGTTTGACTCTCTATTTGTTCACTAAGAAATATCTGCGTACTTATAATGATGATCAACTCTTTTCTGAAAATCCTAACATAGAGGAGACATAAATCCATTTGATTAAAAGGTTGGAATAATGAAATTGTGATTTTGTTGTGTAAAACTGCATGCATCCTTAATATAAGTTTAAAGAAGATAATATTGTTATGTTTATAAATAATAAAAAATACATATATACATAAACACCTGTCACCCAGAGGGCAGGCAGAGACTACAGACTTCCATTGAGCATGATCCTGAATAAAACTTCATTACTGCTATAAATAAATTACTACAGCAAACACAATGTTTTTATAAACAAGTAACTATGTTATATAATAAATTTATGTATCATTAATTATATAGTAAAGTAACTTATAATAAATCATAAATCTACATTTGAAATATACTTAAAGAAAGTTTTATTGTAAATTATTAAAAATGATAATAATCTTCCTCTATCGTGATAATAATCATCAGTTTTTTTTATTTCCAATTAAGTAGAACAAAGTACTGAGTAGAGTAAGTACTTCACCTTATGTTTAAATCAAAAAATATAAATGTATTAGTATGTTCTATAACGACTGTATATTAATTCATAATAATTTATAATTAAGAGACTGGCCGGTTACCTTATTATCTTTCTTTATTTGTGGCTTTAGGAGCAATTCCAAATTTGTTAAATATAAATATGAATTATTCAATAAAATCATATCAAAATTTAAGAAACCATTAATTATGTAGAAATTGTTGAGAACTTTTCGGTTCATGGTGACAAAATGCATGCATGGCAGTTAGTATGCCTTAAGTCTTAAACAAAGAGTTATATACTTAAAAGGTAAATAACCATTATGTAATACAAAATGTGACATAATATGTTTTTTTGGTAAATATTGATGAATATATTAATTACTATTAGTCAGTGACTATCAAGAAGAATAAATTAATGTTTCTTTAAATATTATGAGATATTAAATAATATAAGGAAAGTGATACTGATTATACATGAAAATTTGATTTTCTTAATAATTAAAAGAATATCTTTGAGTCTTTGACCCTGAAGTAGGTACTGGAATATTATTGTATTATTCGTCCCAGCCTTTTTAAATCATTAATTGGACATATTTACTCAGACTTAAGGCATTAATTTTTGGGATATGCAGTATATGTTACAGAATGACTGTTATAATTTTGTATAAATTTAGGTATGATTTCCAAATCTTTTTTTGCTTCTGATATTATTTTTTTGCATTTGTATAGAATACATTATATTTTATCACTATTATAGTAATTTTTAAATTAATTGGTATTTAACATTTTATAAATATTGCGACTGATTTTCCCATAAGTATTTTACATAGAAGTAAACTATAGGATTGTATCTGTCGTAGTTTAGGGTCAACTTCTTAGTGATTAGGCCGCTTGGTATATTATACAGGGATTTTTTAACTCACATAGCTTCGATTTTATGCTCTATTGTAATGTAATAAGTTCTTTTCCGTTTATAATTGTGAATGTTCAGAGCATTTGTATTATTTATTAGCATAGTCTCTTTTAGCATTTAGTGTTGGATTTGGAAACCCGTTACCTATTAATTACTACTCAGGGTACAAATAAAAAAGGAACCTTTAATGGTGTTATTTAACTTTGATTATATACATGATAAGCAAAGTTTAAATTACAATTTATAAAAAAATTATATGTATGTGTGTAATGTTTATGTAGATGAAAATGAAATATATGCATTGTTTTTATATCATGTTTTTTTGTAAGATCCTCCAGGTAAGGTAAAAAGGTAGGTAAGGACAAGCTATGGCACAAATCTAAAATACAGTAAAACATTTCCTAATTCAATTATTTAGTATAAGCGGAGTCTGAAGTTTATCGGCGTCACAAAATTCCTCAAAGTGATATAAGTAAAGTTCGAGTAACCATTACAGCCCAACAGGTTTAAGTTGAAGCGGCAATGGGTCGGTCATATAGCTTTAAGAACCGTCAACCAATAAGATAGAAAGCTTCTTGGATGGCAGCCTCGATTTGTAGGGCGGTCCCCCACTTGATGGAATAATGACCTGTTAAAACATGTAAGAAATCAATGGATGCCAATGGCATTCCTTGGGGGAGGCCAGTGTTCAGCCGCGGACTTGTGAAGGATGATAATGATGATGTTATTTTAAAATAATAGCCTATATTCACTTTGCTTAGGTTGCAGTGAGCACGGAATTGATAACCGCACACTGCAACTGAGTCTTGTTGATACCACCATTTTTCTTGGAATCACACTGGACGCAAAGCTTCAATGGCTCCCCCATATATCAAAACTAGCTAGCAGACTTAGATCTGCAGCATATGCTGTGAAAAAGATTAGAACTCTTACCAGTGTTGAAACAGCTAGAATAGTTTAGTTATTTCCATAGCATTATGTCGTATGGTATTTTGCTATGGGGACACGCGACTGACACTGAAATTATATTTATTTTACAGAAGAGGGCCATTAGAGCAATATATAATTTAAAACCAAAAGAGTCACTGAGACAAAAATTTATGGAAATTAATAAGTGTATTAACTCTGGCCTCTCAATACATTTATGAAAATGTAATGTCACGTACACAAAAATAAAAGTAGTTTTGCGAAAATAAGTGATATTCATTCTGTAAATACTAGGAACAGACACAAGCTAGTAGTACCAGTTACTCGACTCCACCGAGTCAGTAATTCATTCTTGGGGCGATGTATACGCTTTTACAACAAAATCCCAGAAAATATACAAAATTTGTCATACACGAAGTTTAAAAATGCTATTAAAACTAAGTTTGTATAGAAAGGGTTATTATAATATTAAGGAATTTATGGATGATAGTAACCCCTGGGAAGGGTGATCGCTACCAAGCTATTTCTAATTTGTCTTGTGTTGTTTATGTAAACATTATTGTAAGCTATTATTGGAAAAAAATAGTCCCGCTGGGTTTCTTGCTGGTTCTTCCCAGGACTGAGGTTTTTTTTGCGAACCAGTGGTAAATGAAAAAAGCGACTTTCAATAAGTATTGTTATAATCTACATTGAATAAAAAAGTTTCTGTTTCTGTTTCCAGTAATGCTGCATTCGATCAGACTCTAAATCCAACCAAATTATGTTTTTGTACAAAATAATGCTTGCTTCCTCCGGTTGTGTTTGGACTCGAGATTCGCATCTTAGTAGCAAGGTGCTTTAGTATATAAAATAAAATGAAACGCAATACTTAACAATTTTGTAATAAATAACTGCTGATATACCTTAAAAGATAAGCTTTATTGGGGCAATACCACTGTTGATTGGACTCATAAATGTTTAGGTACTTACGTGTAAGTACATAGGTACTAAATACGGATAATGGCATTCTAGTTATCATTGAAATAGAAAAGAAGTATGGAAGAGTCTGAAACATTTCGTTTATTTTAAGTATAAAGTTTAAAAACATTTTGAAAGTACAACTTAGACCATTGAAGAAGATAGACCGAGTACTGCGTATATTTCGACTTCGAAACCGTCCTCAACTTGACATGCACATATGCACCTAAAACCATTTTGGTTGCAAATTATTTTGAAATGCATATTTTGTGCGTGAGTGCGACTTGTTACATGTGTTCAGAAAACCATGCTAAATTTTAGCTGGATTTTTGTGTCACTTGATACAAAAATCCAGCTGGTGTGACGTCTGTTTTACTTCGTTGGCCTGAGGAGTAAAATAAAAAAGAGTTTCTTTATGTTCCTTTTGAAAGAACCCCTAGTTGTTGGTCATAATTGTTACACTTGCCGGGATTGGTGGTTACAACACCGGATTTACGAAATTCTTACAGCATAATATCCTGGAGCTAGAGCTCATGAAATCTTATGTGCAAATCATTGCATTGTAGGTGGATATTAAGTTATTATCTATAATATTAATGCTAATAGAACGAATGGGTTGGCTCGACCGGGGAAGGACCACGCTCTCACAAAATACCGTCGTAAAATAGCAGCTTAATACTGCTGTGTTTCGTATAGTGAGTGTAGAGAACCCTTTTTACTGGAAACGAGGAATTCCATCTTAGTCCTCACGGGTGACAACGCTTCTAAATTTTGATTTGTAATCGAGGATAGATGTAGATGACTATGGGCCACAGCATCCACTGGTGGACTGTGTGCACGTTTGTCACCCTTATTCTATAGAATAAGACAGATAGTTCTTCCAAAAATTTGCAACCTTATTCTGGCGGGTGCTTAGTGCTTACAGGTATTTAAAATACTTATATGAAAAGTATTTTAAATACTTGTAATCTGTAGAGTTGTAATTAGAAGGATGAAATACAAATTAAATACTTCACGAAGTTAAGAAATCGCTTTTTATTGTGTTTTGGTCTTGGACTGTATATTACGTAGGCTGACTGTCTCGTCGGTCTCGTGAGTAAACGAAGCTGCTGATCATCGGGCCTCGGGTTAGAATCCTGGTGAGGGCCAAAAATCAATTATTGGGTTTTCTGTCAGGAAAATCTCAGTAGCAACCCAGAGTCAGGAAGTTGGTGATATTTCTCCCTCCTGCTTTGGTAAGCACATATAGCCGTTGGCCATGCACCTGATCTCTCTCTTGTCGTGTCGGATTTGCGTCTCATTGGACTACAAGAATATGGGAATAGAGAAAGCTTTTGTACTCGTGCAGTATGATATAATCCTTTTTCTATAATTCCCAGTTGAATCCCCACTTACCATCAGGTGGACTGTGTGCTCGTTTGTCACCCTATCCTATAAAAAAAACGGACGCCTAGGCAAAAAAGACCTAACACCGATTATAAGTCCATTTTTTTGACAAAGGAGCTGGAGGACTGTGTATCCACCTGCTGGTAAGTGGATGCTGTGGCCCATAGACATCTACGTCTATCCTCGATTAAGAATCAAAATGCAGATGCTTTGTCGCCCGTGACGACTAAAATAAAATGCCTCGATTCCAGTACAACGAGTCTCTGGTTCTCTACACTCACCACAACGATTGGCTTTTTCTCAATGCAAATACCTGACTGCGTTGCTGGCGAGACAACTGGATATTTAGAGTATGGCGTCTAACGAGATGGTTTATCTCCATTTACCGAAAGCCATAATTGTAACTAAAACGTACCTATTAATTTTACATGTTTCTGAGTAAATATTCATATTTTATACCATATAATATTTGAAAATACGAATTTAAGACTGCTGAAGCTGAAGATGAAATGTGTTAATGTCATATCGTACCTATATTTTGATAAATTGAAATCCAAGCGGAGTTAGTCAAGTTGACTTTCTGCGACTGATGAAATAAATACTGATAAGGGAAATAAATAAAAATATTTTAACGTAAAGTGACATACTCAGTGGTAATGAACTTGAATTTTTATCTGCGCTCGTCGTAAAAAGCACGGCAAAAATATTAATCTCATAAGTTTATGCGAATATCAAGCATTGCATGATATTATTTTTTTTTACGGATTTTATTATGTAAAAAATAAAAGTAGAAAATTAAATTGAAAAGATTCACTATTTTTTTATTTTATATTTCCGATCTTCCGAGTGTTTTATAGCAGACATATTAATCATGGGAAGATTCCTCGAAATTATTGTCATACAACAAACAGATGAGCAAACTTATATAGTTTAAGCCATCTGATGTTGATGATACTGTTGGATGATACAAGTGCGGTGGACCTTTTCACTACTCTACACGCCCTAACTCTACAATCCCTTACTTCACAAACTCTACACCTTAGTCAAAATATGTGATTTGGCCGTTTCGAGTTAGAAGCTTGGCTCTACATGAGATCTGATAACTTTTTGACAGTGCGAGCCATATGGTCTCGTCTTGGCAAAATTTTATATGAAAATGTTTTTGATGGGATTTCATTTCTTTTTGTAAGTTGCTTTTGACAATATTTTTTTATTTTTTATTTCTTATTTTGAGGTGTATTTCTTGCACATCAGGAGTGACTTTTTTCATAGCCCATGCTCTATCTTTGCCTTTTTCTTTGTTTATTTACTGTTTACAATAAGCAATAGATCAGGGCGATACTTGGCTCTTAGGCGATTATATTCGACTACAGCTGATCGTTGTGCTTTAATACTACTAAAGTCAATATTTATATTTTTTATTTGTAATAACCAGTCTACTTGTATAATTTTCAGATCTCTTGCATGAAATTAACTTTCTACGGGATAACCCATATACAAACTCCCATCCCCTAATTTAAAGCGTAGGGGTGATTTACTAAAAATCTTGAAACATTTATTTTATTATTATTATATATTAACTAGGAGTAACAAGGAGTCCCTATATCAGTTTTCAGACCATCCCCTAGTTAGAATTTTTTGTTGTTTATGTACTAATACTAACTTACATACCAAATTTCAGCTTTCTAGGACTTCAGGAAGTACCCTAACAATTTTGATGATCATCATTGAGTGGGTCGGTGACAAAATCGAGGGTTTTTAGATATCAATAAAACCTAAAGTATAAGAGATATGCAATTGAAACTTATATGTTTAATGAGTATACTATTGTCATCGTATCCTTAATTTTTTTTTATTTGGTATAATCCAAACCCAAGTTATGAGGGTTAAAAAAACGACGAAACGCTTCGAGAAAAGGTAAGTAGTGCTTCGTTTTGGTTAGGTTAGCTCGTCTTGGCGGGGGCACTACCGTGACCCCAGGTTGTCGAGTAACACAACTAAACTTACTAAAGCACTAGTGGTTCCATAAGACACAAATTTAGTGGATAAAATATTAAAGTGCAAGGCAAACTTACCTGATGAAAGTCTAGATGAAGGTGAGTGGCTAGTCCATTGAAACGAATTTCAAACAATGAAGGCATTGCTTTTTGGCGGCAGAAATGGTTAAGAGAGTTGTATGTACTTAGATGGCGTCTAGGTAGAATAGGGGTCCCACCAGAAAGTCAGGCCTCCCCTATAGATTGTCTTATAGGGGGTATTTTGTCATAGTTGACACGCTTGGTGAGCGAGAGTTTTATTATATTGATTTGTTATCAGGAAGATGCTGCTGCCCAATTTCCTTCTGTCGCCTCTTACACCTACGGGACCATATGGGGTAGTTGATATTCTTACACCGTCACTACACTATGATTAGCTATTATCTACCATTCATCATTTTCTTTTATATTATCTGCTGCTGATGGTATTGGAAGAAAATCCGATAGGAATTTCTGTTCAATAAATAAGTGCATAAAACATTACATAACATAAACACTAATCCCAGTCACCCAGAGAGGTAGGCTGACACTATAGACTTTCATTTGGTACGATCCTGACACACCTCTCTCCTCCTTCACATCCATTCCCCTACGCATACATGCTCGTCGAGTAAGGGTACTCCTTATTTGGTCAATCTTTAATATATCACCAATTCTCAATATCAAGCTTCCGTCCAGGGCTCCCCTTGCCGACTCTGCTATTCTCTTCTGCAACATAAATTTACACTATGTCATTCTTTCCTCATTCATTCTCTCTACATGACAAAACCAACGATGCATTCCTTTCTTAATCGTGGTCACAAAATAAAACAAACCACACTTTTCTATTATAACACAATTTCTCACAATGTAAATCAGTCACCTAACATACTTCTTAATGACCGATTTCGATTTCTACAATAAGTAAGTTAATGCTGAGGCCCATAGACGTCTTCATCTATACTCAATTAAGAATCAATACGAAGATGCGTTGTTACCGCTGAGGACTAACATGAAATGATCCGTTTCCAGTAAAAAGGGTCTCCAGTTTCTAAACTCACTTGGTCCTTCCGCAATTGAGCCGACCCATTCGTGCTACAATCATTATATAGCTGCAGCATGCTTTACCACGCATAAATATTCGCTGCACAATATGCGAGCAGTCTAGGTTCGATTTTGGTAATCACCTTTCCTAAAAACTCTATCAAAAATGAGGGGGAGATCTGTAAAATATATTCAGTCGTGTGGTGGCGGCGTGAGAGAATTTATAAGAGTGGCGACGGGCAGTAGCGTCAGTCACTCATCAGGTCAACAATTAAGTGCGAGAAGTAGAGTATTGCGATCTTCGAAAAATAAGTAGAAATGAATCGTTGTTTTACAACGTAAAAGGTAAGGAGTTAGTTGATATTAGATGAAATTACAAAAAGGCGATAAAAATAATTCCCGGGGGTGCGATGATGCAGTTGGCAAAAAATACTTATTAATCTATTACATTTCAACTTTCCATTTGGAACAGGTTAAAACTGTTAAAAACTACTTTTTATGGTTCTCTATAATTTTTAATTTTTTTAAAATCCTGTTAGAAGTTTACGCTTCCTTTTTGTTTTACAAATTATACTGTGGCAAGTGAAGAGCTAAAAATAAAGATCGGCTTGAAAATTTGATTTAAATGACACCATGAATCAGCGCACCACGTGAAGCTATCACCCTACTCAGTCGGTTCATTATTATATCACTGTACTCTGTAACCAGGCGACAGTCGCCCTTGCACTGAGTATTTGAATAAAGTTAAAAGTTAAAGTTACAACCCAATACATCCTACGGCTCTGCACAGGCCTCCTCTCAACACTTTGAGATGGTTTTAGGGCAAGGATGTGCCGGCCGCGCTGCCCCAATGCGTTTTGGCGAAATTCATATATGTCTTCGAAATAAATTTTTTCTTATTTCTTAGATGTGCAGGTTTCCACGATGTTTTCCTTTATCGCCGAGCACGTGCTAAGTCAGCATTTAAAATTTCATGAACAGGGTTTTGGATGAACGAGGTTTATAGAAAATCACATATTATTTTAAATAATAAAATATTAGGATTTATGAATTGATTGATCACAAATATGTGCATGCATAATAAAGTTAATAACTTATGATTTTTTTTTATTTGACATGAGATGCAGGAAAATATTTCATATATTTTAAATATTTTTGATTGTTTGCTCTCTCTTTTATGATAAAATTTGATCAGTTTTTAAAACATGTTTATAAATTGGATTTTTTAAACCTCCACGTTGCTCTTACTGTTTTAAAATGATGCCTTCTTGTAACTAGATTCAAATAACTATGCTTGAGTCCAGTCTGGAAATGTTTGGATGATTTAAAAGAATTTGGCATTAATCTTAAAGTAGCTTAGAAAAAAATATCTAAATTTATCTTTAAATTCTGCAACCTGCACTCAAGCTACTTTATCTATTTGGAGGTATCGGACTAATCTTTATATCGCATTGCCTGCCTTTCTTGCTTCCGTGTATAGTGTGCGTAATGTTGTAGCACGAATGCGTCGCTAGACCGGGGTAGGACCAGGATTAACCACGTAGCAGGAGTAACACTTGCTACGGGCCCTGCGTATCCAATCATCCCATCATCGCCTAAGCGTACTTTTTTAATAAAACTTATTAAGACGGTATATTCAATTTACTTGATAAAAGTGAAACGTTGCAAGTAACAATCGGTAACCGATTATTTCGTTGTCGAAAATTAAACACAGAATTTCATACAGTAAACGCACAAGTTTCAACGCCCAACACGGTTCTCATAATACTGATCATGCGGGAAGATCTGTTTACGGCTTTGCCTTGGCATATGGTCTGATACAACAGGTCACTTTGCCCACGCAGATTCCAGATGTGGAGGATCATACACCTTCGCTGTTGGAACTTTTGCTGACCTCTCATCCGGACGGCTGTCAGGTCTCCGTCGATGCCCCTCTTAGTTCTTCGGATTATTTACTGATCCGGAATACAGTGTCCATTACGTGCTCATTGCAGGCACGATCTGTAGGTTACCGCCATGTGTGGCACTATAGGTCGGCGGATTGGGATGGTATGTGGGCCTTTTTTGGCCGTTGGTAGCATACTCATGGGGCTGGATTATCTTTTCGCTAGATGATCCCAAAAAATTATCTGCTGAGTCTGTCACCCATGTGGTACTTCAGGGGATGGAACTTTTGATCCCGTCGTCCGCAGTGCCTATAGGCGGCAGATCCCATATTGGTTTGGAGGCTCCTCCAAAATTGCGTCGCGGCAAAAGCAGAAGTTTTACAAGGCCTTGGCTTACCGGTCCCGGTCTCGGTCCGTCCAACCCCTAGCGCACTCAAAAAGAAGTACAACTCTGCCTCCAGGTCCTTCAAAAGAGTTAACGCTAGGGTAAAGTCGGAGCACATTGTGATAATTGGCGAGAAATTAGTTAGCCTTCCTTCGAGAACTCGTGCGTTCTTATCCCTTGGCAATTCTGCCCAAGGGAATTTCTGTAAAACATCATTGCCATTTTTGCACAAGAAGAATGAGTTGGTCACGCCGCAAATAAGAAATCCGATCTTTTAAGACCTCTTTTTTCGTCCAACTTGACTCTCGACGAGGAGGGGATTATACCATTATACTCTCCATGCCGGATGTTCTGTTTACACAGCGCTCAGTGCGTAAATCACTCTTGTTCCTGGACGTTCACAAATCAATTGGGCCTTAAGGAGACCCCCAAATTGTGGTGAAGACGTGTGCTCCAGAGTTGGTACCGGTTCTTACGCGTCTTTTCCGGTTCTCTTACACTATAGGCGTCGTTTCAGGCTCATAGAGGCCTTAGAACACACGATGCCTAAAAAAGGTGACCGCTCGGACCTACTCGGACTATCGCTATCACCTTCTTGTTCTCCAAAGTAATGGAATCATTTACTAACTGCAAGCTCATGCGGTACCTCTAAGAGCATCAGCTGATTAGTGACCGTTAATACGGTTGCTGTTCAAGTTGTTCAGTTTGTGGTCTTCTTGTCTACCCGACTCACCGATAATAGATGGGCGGAGGCAGTCGAGACCAAGGGGGAGGGCATGGGGGTTAGTTTGAACATAGCGAAGGCCTTCGATCGGGTTAGTCACAATGAGCTTCTTTCAAAGTTTCTAGATTTCTTACAGATCAGAGTATTAAGGTCGTAATCGACGGTGCATGCTCCGACTCCAATCCTGAGAACGCTGGTGGTTCACAAGGCTGCGTGCTACCTGTATTGCATAATAGTAAAGTATACACCGGACGTGCTAACATTTTTCGCAAATACATCGTTTAGTGGCGGAATAAACCTGTGTCTGAAGTCGAGTCTTTTTGAACAAAGTATCGAATTGAGGTGACTAAAAGTTTAATCCTCAAAAGACACAGATTTGTGTGTTTACCACAAATAATAACCCCTTTGTCGTATCTCTTTGATTTCATGGCACTGCCTTCGTAACCTCAGCCAGCATCGGAATCCTTGGAGTCGACATTTCGAAAGACTTACAGTTTCATAGGTACTTGGAACCGTAGGACCGCGCTCTCACAGATTACCAGCGTAAGATAGAAGCTTATTGCTGTCGTGTTTCGTATGGTGGGTGTAAAGAACCGGAAACCCTTTTAACTGGAAACGAGGTATTCCATCTCACCAGGTGACAACGCATCTGCATTTTGATTCTTAATCGAGGAGAAATTTTAATGTCTATGGGCAACAGCATTCACTTACCGTCAGGGTTAGGTGGACTGTGTGCTTTTGTCACTCGTATTCTATGAAAAATATTTCATAGTTTATATTAAAGATATTATAACATACTTCGTATAGCACATAAAATATCTTTGGTTTATATACGGCGGTTTTAGGAAATGTCAATAAATGGTTCAGATATTACAATTATTGGGAAATTACCCTATTAAACTATTTTAACGTGCTTTTTATTTAAGCTGTCTAATTAACTTCCTCACAATACAGCAACTATATGACAGGGATACATAAGGCTCATTTATATGTTTGCCCCAATATTATCATTTTTATTACAATAATATTTATTTGAAAAAAATTGTAAATCTGGTTAGGTGCCTAAACACTGAAAGAAAATTTTAATAGAAGATATAAGCACGCTCCTGCGCAAACGCATCCCGTTAGCACTGGCAGGTGGTAGAGTGCTAGAAGCGTTTGCGGTTGAGATGGTGGGTTCTGGGCTTTGAATTAAAAGAAAACATTCAGTTCATAGTCGAGTGCGTGGCGCGATACACGGAACCGCGGCATCGCGTTCTAAGTTCAAACTAACGCGCGATATCCATGGTTCAAAATAATTGTGCAGTTAACGAAAGTTCAAAATATAATGTTTGATGAAGTTATGTTAAACGTAAAGAAAATATTTTAATTGACCTTAAATAGTGGTAAGTAACAGGACTGCTGTATTGTGAGTAATTTAAGTGGATACTTGAGGAACATTCACTTCATAGCTTCATACTCTCTCCGTATAAAGTTAATATTTGAGTTATTAAAATATTTTATAACTTGTCCCTATAATATATTAAATAACGAAACATAATATACAGCTAGTTTAAGTGCTTTATCATTTTTATACTATTCTAGAAGAGTTTTTTAAGAAGTTTTTCTTCGGCCCGATCTTTAAAAAAATAAGTTAAGAAACCTTTTATTGCCTAAAGGGGCTGGTAAATACATCAAAAATAAATTTATCGATTATTTCCCATGCGCCAAACTATTAATTTCCGCTTTTTCTGTCGACGATGTTATTGTTGTATGGAGTCAAAATATTTAGCATCTATTACAACAGATTTTTTTTTGCAAAAATTATGTGTTTTATTACTGTTGTTAGTGTGCATTGCCTGTATGCCTCCTGTTCATGATCACCTGTTTCATGTGTTAGTATAACGAAATAAATATATTCAAACGCTAAAATAAATAAAATAAAACTATCTTTCAAAATTTGACCGACATCGAATTCCGCAAAGTGAGTTTAGGTCGATATTTTTGCATATTAACAGTAGTGTATATTTTTGCATATTAACGTATACGAGTTCTTATTAGAAATTTAAATATTAAAATTCAGCAAAAAAAGTTGTTTTACGTGATAAAGCCATGCTGCTATATTATGGTTGCTCTGGAATGGATCGGCTCTCACAGAATACCAGCGTCAAACAGCAGTTCAATGCTATGCTATAAACGAGTATGGTGAGTGTAGAACCGGAGACCCCTTTCACTGGAAACGAGACATTTCATCTTACTCCTCAGGGGTGGCAACGCATCTGCATTTTGATTCTTAATCCAGGAAAGATGTATATGTTTATGGGTCACAGCATCCACATACCATCAGGTGGACTGTGTGCTCGCTTGACACCCTTATTCTATAAAAAATGATGAATAAATGACATAAAGTACCATCATCCTATTTAGTTAGAAAAGGGTGGTTACAGAGGAAGGCCCACGGTCTTATTCTCAGCGCCCCTCCTCCCAGAGCTGTGTTAGCATTAGATCTGGTAGCATAATTTTTATGATATGACGCTATGCGATAAACTCGCTTTATCCTGCTGGCCGTTTCGGGAATCCGGAACAGTCTTATTACACATACTGGGCTATTATTGCTGCCAAAACACCGATGGGGTAAAAAAAAATTGAAAAAATCCACTCTTGGTATATTATACACTAGGGATGTGCTCCGGCTTCGAACGGGTGATATCTGAATTCTACTATAACCTACCGGGTTCAGCTATGCCTATGACCTTATATGTTTACAAAGTTTTGCACGAACAATTCTTGTATATATATTCGGGGGGCAATAAATCGATCTGGCTATGATTAATTTTTAGAAAATGTCGTTTTATCCGTGTTTTCAGGCAATAAAAAAATCTGCTACAATATCGTTAGAATAAGAAGGTAAATTTTAACAGTGTGATAATGATTATAACAACTCAAGTGGATATCAGGCAGTCGCGAAATCGTAGTGCCCTGATTCGCGTTGTCTTAGGCCCGACTTTTTTCCTTTTTTTCAACTTCTTCTTTTGCCAGAAAGTCTATTATTTTGAGCCCTTTTTTAGTATTTTTTTGAAAATACGAAAATTTAAATTTAACTAATTGTACTCATGATTTTTTATTCAAATAACCAGTTCAGTTTTTTCCATTATGTCAATAAGATAAAAAAATATTATTCATGTTTCATCAGTATGTAATTTGTATCTAAATATAATTTCCAAAACATACGATTTCCAAAAAAAAAAAATACCGAGGAAAGCTCGGTCATCCAGGTACTATTACTAGGCAAGAGTAAAGAAACCGAGTAAGTATTTGACACGTTTATGCTGTCTGAGGTACCTGCGAGAATTTTGACAAGTACTATATTGTAGACTAAATTTTTTCCAACTTAGGATAGGTCTATGTCTAAGCCGTTAATACACGGTGATAAAATACCGGTTCCGCCATTTTACGACCATACACGTAAATAAATATTGGAATTTATATATATCACTTAAAAAAAACGGTAAAGCTTCTGAATCTTAAATAACTTTAAAGTCGTAGCTTTAATTATTTGATACACTATGCCGATGTCCCGAATTCTGAAGTTATTAAAATATATGAGAAATTACTTCGAGTATTCTTTTTTGTTATAAAGCCATATTTCTGTTTTTTTTTTTAAACGTGAATTATTTATCTCATTTGAACGAACTAAGCAATCATCACAAACTAAAAGATAGCAACTAGAAACATAATATCGTCTACTTACATTAAAAAATTCATTCCCTTTTTTTTCTTGGGGTGTATAATTTTCTGCAAGCTTAAATACCCTTGAGCTATAGTCTAATAAAAAGAGTATCATTCAGATCAGTTCACAATCGGTAAACATATCGCGTACCTACTCCTTTCTTGAAGACGGCTAAAATAATTATCCATTTAAACGAAATAAGGTTGTGAACGAAACTTATGTGTGTGTTTGTGTGTTTTTTCGCTGTGCTTGAATAAAAAGTTTTCGACATGATCGTGATGTTTTATAATTGCCTCATAAGAGTATAATCACAAAAATGTGTTCTGTAATATAATAAGTTGTAAGTTTATCGCATTTGAAAAAAAGATAAAAATTAAAAGATCCAGAAGGTAGCAATTACAGTGGTCAGCTAGCGATGCGGTCGCTACGATACAGATTTGATTTTTTGCTTTAAAGCCTACTGAATCTTGAGTTTATTTGATACACAACTAACCCTATTACATATATATAAAAACATATGAAATCAAGAAATTGTTAGAATAGAAATTTCTCAATTTGAAAAATTAGGATTAAACCGTGCTACAAATCACAACAAGTGCATTGAAAATTGTGTCGGGTCCCTCTCACCTTTTCTGATCTCCTATATCAAATGAAAATACTTTTCTAAAACCGCGCAATCCATAGGTCTAGTTTTCATTTAGTTTAATTCGGCCCTGTTATTGACACATTATTTAACGCGTAACCAATTCAGTCGACTAGCTTTATGATTTAAAATTTAATGTTTAATAACAGTTTTAAATATAACAGACGATAACACAAGCGAAACATTGATAATAATAATTTAAAACGCCTAGTAGCCAGGATTCTACACTAAGAGCTCGCTCTCAAGTACGGTCTAGTGCATCGAGAACTGTCTTATTTAATACAACCGCCGGAAGCTGTGCTTGAAAAATACCATCCAGATTTTATTGGGACCGGACCATAATTGCGATCACGACTATACTTATGAATAAGCCTGATTTTATGGTAATAATATTAATATCAGGCACAGATAAGAATGTTTTTGGTTGACATTACCATTTCGTATGACGTTCCTCGTGAAAGCTGTAGACAGACATAAAAACATTTAAAAAAAAACAAAGGGTCGACCCTTATGTTTATACTTAAAAAAGTAGATCGCAAATAAATTAAAGAAACCAGTAAAAATTTAATGTCTACAATATAAATAAAATTTAAATTTTTGAATATCTGTAATATAAAATTAGGACATTTGACCATAATATTTTATCATGGCAATAGAAATTTCAATTTTTGTATACGTAATGAGGATTTAAGATTACCCGTTCCGTTCCGGCAGAGAGGCTAATGGCTCATCGTTTGTTATTCAGACGAGACAAGATGTAGGAACAGGAAATATAGTAAATTTATGGCTAGTGTTCTAAGCGGCCATTTAAATTTAAGAGAGTTTTGAGAGTAATAAAAGTGCTTCCATGACAGGAATAGTAAAGTTTTATATGTAATTGTAGTTCAGTGACCGATGTAAGGTCTATGCAGCTATAGTATACAGTGCTTGTTGCAGTGTTCGTTTATTAAATCATTATAATTTTTTATTACTGGATAGTTTTAGAAATGCGTAATATTGGGTGCGTTTGGCAGAAAAAAGCGCTAGCAAGCGCTTACAAGCGCTAAAATAGTTTTCGGCCAGGACACGATTGCTACTTCAGTAGCGCTGACATAATCCGCCATTTTGCTTGTTTAATTTGTTTGTTTTGAAGTAGAGTTTAAAAGTTGTTTTGTGCAATATTAGTTTTATGTAATTTAATGACATGAATAAACATATACATTTTATTAAAAATTCATGATTGGTAAGTTTTTAATATGAATACTTTACAAAAATATATTCAAATTAGGTTAGGTTCCCCGGTTAAAACTAACATCGTGTCCTAGAGGAAAATAGCTACTTACTATTTGACAGCACTTACCGCTTACGATCGCCATTTTGCTTACAAGCGCTTGCTAGCGCTTTTTTCTGCCAAACGCACCCATTTACTGTGTTTATATATCAGTTTCCGGCTTAACACTGATTATTTTTATTCGATGTCTTTCGAGCGTTAATGGACTATTTTCAAAACTCTTTTTTCTCTCGACTCATCTGCCCGTCAAAAACCTTTCGTAGAAGAGTGTCAGCTATAATAGGAAGCTAGTAAGGATCTTAAATCGCCATGCTTAGCAAGCAATTTGGCAATCGTAGTTGGAGTCATCTCGCATTTTTGATGCTATTTTCTGCCGCCACCCTGTCCGATATTAATAAGAAATGGTTATATTGCTATCTAACCGTGAGTTTGCACTGACGCGATTTTCACAAAAAAACATGTTTCAAACACTGTTTTCTGTCAATATATCAAGAAGCGTTTGCATAGTCAAAGAAAATGTTGTGAAATATGTTTGACTGTTTATTGTACATAACATATTTTAACTATATTATATCTTTGTAACATAGACAGAGAATAGCATTCTCTGTCTACGCTTTATAACTACAGAAAGATAAGTTTGAATATCTGTTGAAAATTATACGCAGTTGTGAGTGTGAACGGCACCACCAACAAAACATGTTGTGTGATTTAATTTATGCGATTTGTTTCAAAACATTTCGTGTTGAATGTTTATCAGTTCAAAAAGACATAAAGTCATATAGGAAGCAAAATTCTCTTATGTTGAGATGAGATCATAGGCAATTTTTGAAAAAGGAATAATTTTTCTCAGCTTCGGAACGCTAATTGCTGTAAGCAAATTACTGAGTGTTAAATTAAGGCTAATGTGTTGTAATCGGGTCATACTTTGCACGAACCGATAGCGCCTTGCAAAAGATCCGGCCTGTGTGGTCCGCCGCCTCGTCCATTGTACCATTCAGATGCATCCTCATCTATTTAGACTATCGCATAAGGTTACCAGCCTAAAACTGATGGAAGGATTGTATTGAAATAATACGTGCTTGTAACACTTCTAATACTATCTTAAACGATGATGATTGAAAGAAAAACTTCTGTTAACGATTTCCGAATACTGTTATAGGTTATCTTGTATTTTTTTAAATAATAAAACCATCCAACATAAATTATAGAGCCGCTAGCGTGCGTGCTCACATAGAGTCACCCTAACTCCTAGCACGAATCCAAAAAGTTAAGTTTTTGACAGATTCTGGATTGATAGGAATCTGATTCAAGGTTTTGGCTGGAATTCGAACTGTACGTCAGAGACTATAACTTCTTGTATCAAGGGTCTTCCGTTCGTAGAGACAGGTAGAAATATATTTTTTTTAATGAAAGTAATGGTGGAATAGAAATACCTAATGGGGAGGTAAATGATGATGATGAAAAGGAATCCTCGTTACTGGTTAGAAGGTTCTTCGGTTCTTGTCACCCCATATATAGGGGTGAAGAGAGCCAGTAGAGTTATAGGCTGTGAGATTAGACCTAAGATATGACAACGTACCGTTTACGTCTCATGGGCTTGTTTAGAGAAATACCCAAAAAGCATTTATAGACTTAAAGATAATGATAAAATAAACATTTTAACTAGCATTTATTGACATGCAATATAAATACCCAAAGCAGAACGAATAGCAGCATTAATGTGCAAGGCGGTGCAATCGCCCATCAGTTTGCTAAAAGTGGCGATTCTGTAATTGAAACTAAACACATATCTTGTTCAAAATGCGGTGCGTTTTCGCTCCTGTGGACTAAAATGGAATGCTTCGCTGCCAGTGAAAGGGGTCTCTGGATCTTTACACTCACTGTACAAAATACACAGCAGCATTAAGGTGCTATTCTGTGAGAGCGTAGTCCCTTCCCGGTCGAGCCGACCCAATCGTATAAGCAACCATACTACAGTATAGCTGTAACGTGGCTTTAACACGAAATCGTGAAAATTACTGTCCTAAATATTACCACAGTTTGGTCACATAACATCGCTATTGTCGCAGTTACGAAATTGCCTCAAGAGATATATGAGCTGTGGAAAATGCCGTTTAAAAGTAAAATTTAGACATTACGTATTGGATGTTACTTAGGTCAAGAGAGTGAATCCTTTTATCTGTACAAACAATAGCTTAGTAGGTTAGCTTTTACTCGCAACTTCGCGTTGTAACTTAAACAAAATAAACTTGTTTATAAAATTAAAATTATGTTTGGCAAATAATTTAATTATTCGGTAGAATGGTCTTTAGTACAATAATTACTATCGGAAAACCACTTTAAACTCATTTTTTGTTAGTATCTTAAAAACAGTGTGCGATACGAGAAATATTTAAAATAAGAAAATATTACGTACTATTTCTAAAGACTGCTGAACATAGGTCTATGTTGGACTTGTGAAGGGCTGTGATGATGATGATGATGATTTCTAAAGAAAACTTAATATATTGATAATATCTACGTCGTCGTCTTATTATGTAATACTTAACCGGAAACACTTATAATTTATTTATAAAATGGCGTACATAATGAAGTACATAAAAAATGATAAAATCAATCTTGTATCAAGGTAAAAAAATAAAACATAGGTATTTTTTGTGTAAATTTGTAAACCAAAAGCTCTTGTCCGGAACTTTTTATATCTCATATAGTTTATGAAGTAATCATCAAACACAATTTATTTTATAATTTTTTTGATTTTATAAAAATTCATGTTTTTCTTGCACATGCACGAAATTCAGCACTTTGTTGAATTCATTTATTATTCAGTCTCAAGCATATTAAAAATTCGGGTTTTCATTTTGTTTACTGATTTGAGTACAATCCTTATCGCGTTTTAATTCAGTGAGTTCTTTTTATAATATTTGAAGAACCAACAACCTAACCGTCCACCTGATGGTGACTAATGCCGCCTATGGACACCTGTAACTAACTTCAAAGAAGAAAGGGCACCGATGCGTTTCTACCCCTAACCACTAAAATGAAATGCCTCACAGCTTGCAAGTAATGTACTCGTGTCTTTTTTTCGCGAAACGCGAACACAGGAGATGGTACATTGCTGTGTGTCGTTAAAACTAGGTAATAGAGTGGTACTATCCCAGATCCAAGCGAAACAGAATCCTAACCAGTCACCACCTCATACAGACTTGTTAAAATTATAAAATTTTCTTCATAGAATAAGGGTGACAAATAATTATATCTTTCAACAATAACTAAAACAGACTTCAAATTGATAAAAAAGAAGTTATGTATCTGCAATACTTAGGCGTGAAATTTTTTATTAAAATTTGTGTCGGACCTTTGAAGTATACTATATATTATATATATATATATATATATATTTAAGAAAAAAAGAATCATTAAGAATCTTTATCTGCAAATATATCATAAGAAATTCCTTAAGCAATAGTCCAATAGAAAACAGAAACAGAAACTTTTTTATTCAATACCTATGGATTACAAGTAATACTTAATGAGTCTTTTTTTTTTTATTACCACTGGTTCGCAAAAAAAACTCTGTCCTGGGCAGAACCAGCAAGAAACTCAGTGGGACTATTTTTTTTTTAAATAAGAGTTTACAATCATGTATGCTACAATCAACAACAGAAAACAAATTAGAAATATTTTAACAGTGGTAGAGCCACGCGGCAGCTTTGCTGTCGCACGTATGGGCCGGCTCAAACCGGGGTGGTACCACGACCTCACAGAATACCGGCGTGAAGTGGAAGCTCTGCTTCCGCGTTTCGTCTGGTGAGTCCAGGTGGCCGGAGGCCCAAATCCCCCCCCCCCCATCAACATGGTAGCGGAATTAAATGATAGACTACCCCAGGAGGGTACCAGCACCCCTGGAGAATCCCTCGCTGAGCATCCACGACCATGTTTCTCCACTTCTGAGCGTGGGTGCTCAGGCTGCCCCGCGTATTCTGGGGGGGGCAATATTCCGCTCAAGACTAAAACTGCTCGGGGCAAACGGAGCAACAAGACCAAGGCGACCCCTGCCACGCTGTCCGTGAATTTCTGCAATATCAGGGGACTTCACTCTAACCTAAACGCCGTCCACTACCATCTCGAGACGGCGAGGCCGGCTCTGCTCTTTCTGACCGAGACGCAGGTGTCCTCTCCGGCTGATGTCTCGTATCTCTCCTGCCCGGGGTACAAACTGGAACACTCCTTTGTGCCTCGGGCTGGAGTTTGCGTTTACGTCAGAGAGGACATCTGTTCTCGACGCCTCGGCAGACTTGAAGGTTCGGACCTGTCCATCCTTTGGCTACGCGTAGACAGCGACGACCATCCGCGCGTCTACGGGTGCCTCTATAGGTCCCATAGCGGTAATGCCGAAACAGACCGACTCTTCGACCACGTCCAAATGGCTGCAGATTCGTTGCTACAGCAGATCCCCTCCGCAGAGATCGTGATCCTCGGCGACTTCAACGCCCATCACGCCGAATGGCTCGGTTCACGTTTAACCGATCATGCGGGGAGATCTGTTCGTGATTTTGCCTTGGCATATGGTCTGACACAACTGGTTACTTCGCCTACGCGGATTCCAGATGTGGAGGATCATGCACCTTCCCTGTTGGACCTTCTGCTGACCTCTCACCCGGACGGATATCAGATTTCCGTCGACGCCCCTTTAGGCTCCTCGGATCATTGTGTTGTCCGGAGTGTGGTGCCACTCACGCTGAAATCGCGGTTGCATTCTGCAGGCTGCCGCCGTGTTTGGCACTATAGGTCAGCTGATTGGGATGGGATGCGGTCTTTCTTTGCATCCTACCCTTGGGGGCGGGTTTGCTTCTCGCCGGATGATCCCAACGTTGTTGCGGATTCTGTCGCTGATGTGGTACTTCAGGGTATGGAACTTTTTATTCCTTCCTCTGTGGTGCCCATTGGAGGCAAATCTCAGCCATGGTTTGGTCGCTCCTGTAAAATAGCATCATGCTATAAGCAGGAGTGCTACCAAGCCTGGGCTGACGCATCAGCGTCCAGGGATGTAAACACCAGCGCTCTAAAAAAGAAGTATAATTCCGCCTCTAGGTCCTTCAAAAGAGTCATTGCCAAGGCAAAGTCAGAGCACATAGGCAGAATTGGCGAGAGACTAGTTCGTCTTCCTTCTGGAACCCGTGCATTCTGGTCTCTCGCCAAGGCTGTCCAGGGGAATTTCTGTCAGCCATCTCTTCCATCTCTGCACAGGGAGGACGACTCACTGGCCCACACCGCAAAGGAGAAAGCCGATCTTCTAGGCTCTTTCTTTGTGTCTAACTCGACTCTTGATGACGGGAGGAGTACGCCGCCGACCATCCCGCGGTGTGAGTGCTCCATGCCGGAAGTGCACTTCACTCAGCGCTCGGTTCGCAAAGCACTCCTCTCCCTGGACATCCATAAGTCGAGTGGGCCTGATGGAATCCCCCCAATTGTGCTGAGGACGTGTGCTCCAGAGTTGGCACCGGTTTTAACGCGTCTTTTCCGGTACTCCTACTCCCTAGGCGTAGTCCCAAAATCATGGAAGACGGCTTTCGTCCACCCGATCCCTAAAAAAAGGCGACCGCTCAGACCCGTCCAACTACCGGCCTATCGCCATCACCTCCTTGTTCTCCAAAACAATGGAGTCCATTGTAAACTGCCAGCTCATGAGGTACCTTGAGGATCACCAGCTGATTAGTGACCGCCAATACGGTTTTCGCCGTGGTAGGTCAGCTGGTGATCTTCTGGTCTACCTAACTCACAGATGGGCGGAGGCAGTAGAGTCCAAGGGGGAGGCATTGGCCGTTAGTTTGGACATTGCGAAGGCCTTCGATCGGGTTTGGCACAAAGCGCTTCTTTCGAAGCTCCCTTCCTATGGGCTTCCCGAGAAATTGTGCGATTGGATCACCAGTTTTCTTGCAGATCGGAGCATCAAGGTCGTTGTAGACGGTGCAAGCTCCGATTGCAAGCTTATTAATGCTGGTGTTCCACAGGGCTGCTTGCTATCGCCAACGCTGTTTCTTCTGCATATCAATGATATGTTGCAAACCCGTAGCATTCATTGCTATGCAGATGACAGCACTGGTGATGCTCTTTACACCGGCCGAGCAAATATTTCTCGGGAAAACGTCTCTGAGTGCCGGGACAAACTTGTGTCTGAAGTCGAGTCTCTGCTGGACAGAGTCTCGGATTGGGGGCGACTAAATCTAGTCCAGTTTAACCCCCAGAAGACACAAGTTTGCGCGTTAACCGCTAAAAAGAACCCCTTTGTCGTATCCCCTCAGTTTCAAGGCACTCCCCTTGTTGCCTCAGCCAGTATCGGAATCCTCGGCGTCGACATATCGAGTGACGTGCAGTTTCGTGGTCACTTGGAAGGGAAGGCCAAATTGGCCTCTAAAAAGCTTGGCGTGCTCAGCAGAGCGGGACAGTATTTCATGCCGGCACACCGCCTGCAACTTTACAAGGCGCAGGTTCGGCCGCTCATGGAATACTGTTCCCATCTCTGGGCTGGGGCTCCCCAGTACCAGCTCCTTCCACTTGACCGCATCCAGCGCAGAGCGGCTCGAATCGTCGACGACCGAGTGCTTTCCGATCGGCTCGATTCACTGGCGCTGCGAAGAGATGTTGCATCTCTTTGCGTATTTTATCGCATCTATCACGGGGAGTGCTCTGAGGAATTGTTCGGATTAATCCCAGCCGCCAAATTTCGTGAACGCACTACACGGCAAACGTCCCGATACCATCCACACCATCTGGATGCTTGGCGGTCCACCACTGTACGTTTCAAAAGGAGTTTTCTTCTGCGTACAACCTCTCTGTGGAATAATTTACCACCGGTGATTTTTCCGGACCGATACGACCTGGGGACCTTCAAGAAAAGAGCTTACTCCTTTCTAAAGGGCCGGCAACGCACCTGCAATTCCCCTGGTGTTGCGGTTGATCATGGGCGGCGGTAGTCACTTAACATCAGGTGAGCCACATGCTCGTTTGCCCCCTCTTCTATAAAAAAAAAAAAAAAAAAAAAAAATAGCGATCACCATTTCCCGGGGTTATTATCCATAAATTCCTTAATATTATAATAACCCTTTTTATAAAAACCTAGTTTAATAAAGTTTTTGAACTATGTGTTTGTAAACATGAATTTTTCCCCTATTTTCCACACTTGGAGGCAGAATTGTTTTTCAAAATTTTATGGGACATATATACCCTTAAGATAAAGCCGATTTAATAAAAAAATATTAAAATCGGTTCACAATCTGCGAAGATATAAAAAAGTACATACACTCGAATTGAGAACCTTCTCATTTTTGAAGTCGGTTAACAATCGTGGTTCTACCCCGGTCGAGCCGACCCATTCTTACTGCAACCATAATAATATATAGCTTCAGCATGGTTCTACCACGTAATAAACTATTGAAGACGTAGAGCCAGACTTACACAAAAATATTATGAGTATTTACAATACAATACAATATCTTAATTTCTGGCATAAAATACCAAAAATGAAGAACATTGGTCCATAGCAATACCAAAAATATATCACAATTCAGGGTACTGACTTCTTTGTCACGTCTCAGATCTACGATACACTAACCAGGACCAGAAATTGAGAGCAAGGAATCTCGCGAGAAGTCTCTATGTGTTTTGCAGCTCGGAGAATGTGGAATAAGTCATAGTTTGTTTTACTGGTTAATTATTTTAGTACTATAATTCGGTTAAAGAAAGAGAATCGTAAAAATAAACATTAAACTATAATTTATTAAATAAAATAATATGTGTTTATATTATTCACTTTGTAGTTTTTTTTTTATTTTAGTTGGATTATCAAAAATCGACACAGCCGGTGGTAATGTTTGTTATTTTTTGCATGAAAAGAAACATTTTTGCTAACCGCCTGCAAATATGGTTGTTCACTAGTGATAAGCTTTGCCTTCCACAATCAGAGCGCCCGAAGACTTAAATGGAATGCCTCTACTAATTGACAGAAATTGAAACCAAAATTTATTTGACATTTCTTGCAGGTTTTGCGAAAAAGATAAACTCTAAATAATCTTAAAAATACTATAAGGACCCGTAATTTATTAAACTGTAATTTTTTAAGGTTGATAAGTTACGAAGTTTACTAAGATTACGGTAAAATAAAACAATATTTTGCACACATATTACTTTCTCAAATACTTTAAAATGTAACAGCACGCAGTGGCAATAACAATGCTCAAGTGTCTCATAAATATTTATCACCTCTTACCGCAACAGTTTCTTTTATTTTAAAATTTAAGCACACATTACGTACATCTTCGCAATTAGTTGGAGGTCATTCAACTACTGCATTATTTATAAGTACTAATTTTGTAACGTCCTCACACTATTTATTTGTCATTTTTTCCCCACTTTTCCAGAAGGGGGGCGATTTTTTAGAATATAATATGTATGTCTATATCATGTATGTCAATTTTCTTTATATAGAATTAAAGTGACAACCATGTACACAGTCCACCTGATAATACAGTAGATATTAATAACGTCCTCCAGACCGAATTTCGGCCACGGCGGCCTGCCTCAACGGAGGCTAGCCATCGCCGCAGGACTGGATATAGTGCCCAAGTGTATGTGCAAGCACAGGTGCACTGTCTAATCCCTCACTCTCATAATCCGATGGGACGGTAAACCGACACGATCGGAGAGAGATCAGGCGCAGGACCAACGGCTTTACGTGCTTTCCGAGGCACAGGGGTGAGACACTGCCAACTTTCTGACCCCGTGCAACTACTGAGAATTTCTTGATGGAAAAACTCAATAATTAATTTTTTGGCCCGATCCGAGATTCGAACCAAGAACCTCAGGATCAGTAGTCGTACTACTACAACCACTAGACCAACGAGGCAGTCGTCTAATACGTAGATAATGTGGAGTACGTAGACATCTACATCTATCCTCAAATAAGAATCAAAATGCAGATGCGTTATCACCACTACCAGCAGGGCTAAGATGGGATGCCTCGTATCCAGTAACAAGTGTCTCCGATTCTCTACACTCACCAAACGAAACACAACGGCATTTAGCTGCCATTTTACGCTGGTATTCTGAAAAGAAAGGTCCTTCCCCGGTCGAGTAGAATCATTCGTCCTACAACCATTATACCTGGCATGACTCTACCACGTAACTAAAACGTTACGGTCTGCAGCCTAAACGACTTGGTAAATTTAATCATCATGGATGTCATTAGAGTCATCTTATTTGTGGAAGTTACGTTGGGTAGATAATAATATTATTAATTTTTATTTTTTCAGTAGACTTTTCACGCTGTCGTATTTTTTCTAAGTTACTGTTTTAACTACTGGACTTGGTTTTTTAATTTATTTATGTAACTGCTCCAACGATTATTTCAACTACGCAGATAAGGTATTTTTTATAGAATAAGGCTGACAAATGAGCACACAGTTTACCTGATGGTAAGTGGACGCTGTGGCCCGTAGACATCTACAACTATCCTCGATTAAGAATCAAAACTTAGATGCGTTGTCACCCCTGAGGACAAAGATGGAATGCCTCGTTTCCAGTCACCACACAAACACAGCGGTATTAAGCTGCTATTTTACGTTAGTTTTCTGTGAGAGCGTGGTCCTTCCCCGGTCGAGCCGACCCATTCGTGCTACAACCATAATACAACTGCAGCGTGGCTCTACCACGTTTAAAAGTATGTAATGGTATATACTATATATACATACTTCATTATACAGGCTAATTGCACAATCAATTAAAGGTACCTATATATTTAATTACAATACGCTGCGTGCTTCTAATTAAAAAAGTACCTAAATATAATTAAAAATAAAATAAAAACATCTCTTAATAATAAGTAAAAACCGTCTTAAAATTATAGTCAGCACTTAGATTTAATGCTATTATTTGGAATTGAATTGAACGGATTAGTAAGCTGAAGTGGCAATGGGCCGGCCATATAGCTCGAAGAACCGATAACCGATGGGGAAGAAAGGTTCTCGAGTGGCAGCCTCGTACCGGTAGGCGTAGTGTAGGGCGACCCCCCACTAGATAGAGTGACGACCTGGTAAGACATGCAGGAAGTCGATGGATGCAGGTGGCTCAGGACCGTGCTTTGTGGCATTACTTGGGGGAGGCCTATGTTCAGCAGTGGACTTGTGAAGGGCTGTAATGATGATGATGATGATGATTTGGAATTGGGAAACTATTGTTTGGAAATTATTTTATTCTTTTTATTTTTTGAAACAGGTGTTAACTTTTTCTACCTTTTGAGAAAAATGTGAAATATCACAAGTGTAAAGCTAAATAGGAATATACTTATTTTACCACAATTAGAAGTGATTTTTTAATTAAATATGATATAGATCTTAACACGTGGTAGAGCAACGCTACAGCTATATGATGATTTTAGAACGAATAGGTCGGTTCGACCGGGGCAGGACCACGCTCTTACGGAATACCAGCCT
Source organism: Parnassius apollo (assembly GCA_907164705.1). NCBI lineage: Eukaryota > Metazoa > Arthropoda > Insecta > Lepidoptera > Papilionidae > Parnassius > Parnassius apollo. The sequence continues at coordinate 661,180 of CAJQZP010000246.1, read as the reverse complement.
AAAACAGCAGCTTAATTCTGCTGTGTTTCGTATGGTGAGTGTACAGAATCGGAGACCCTTTTTGCTGAAAACGAGGCATTCCGTCTTAGCCCTGAGGGGTGAGAACGCTGCATTCGATTAGTAATCGAGGATAAATGTAGACGTCTCTGGGTTACAGCATCCACTTACCATCAGGTGTACTGCGTGCTCGTTTGTCACCCTTATATACTATAAACAAAATATGGTACCACTCTTGAAATATAAACTATTTAATAAAAGAAAAATCATTAAATTAGGTTAAGCCGTTTACAAGAAATCGGATACGCAAAAATACATACGCGTTGAATATAGAACCGTCTCGTTTATTTAACTCGGTTTAAAAGGGATATTAATGCCAGTAATATATAAGTCAATGTATTAATGTATTTATGTCTAGCGTCTTTTGTAAAACTTTCCTTGGTTACATAATTTTCATAGTTATACAAGTCCTACTGCGAAAACGGCTGTCGCATTGATTGATTTATAATTCGCAAACATCGACCCCTTACGTTACTTTTGCCGCCACAGTGCCAATCTTTTACTTTCAACTCCACATCTTGAATTTAAATCTCGCGTTACGTGATATTTTTTCCATGGAAAGTGATGTATTTCGAAAATCTATTATTTGTATTAGCTGGTTTATGCAATCTGTTTGGCACTATTTTTGAAACGAATATATATATATACATCTAAATACATATAAATAAATAAATAAGAGCCGTGGTATCTCAGATGGTTAGTGCTTGCTGTAAATTCCACAGTACGCGAGCATACCGGGTTCGATCCCCGCCGGCACTGATTTTACCACGTGCTCTTCGGTGAAGGAAAACATCGTGAGTAAACCTGCATATCTGAGAAATAAGAAAAAATATATTTCGAACACATGTGAAGTTCGCCAACACGCATTGGGGCAGCGCGGCGGACAATTCCATGTCCTAAAATCCTATCATAAATGAGCGGAGGCCTGTGCCCATGAGTGGGACGTATAAAGGCTGTAAATTTACCATATATAAATAAAATTATTGTCTGTCTGAAATGGCGAAATAACTGTCTTTTGTTGAGGTCAGGGTCATATGCATGACATTAGGACAGATATAACCATTTTTGAATTTTTTGAATTAGGATAACCATTTTTGAATTTTTTTTGTCTGTCTGTCTGTTCGAACATATAGACAGTAACGCTAGAAGTTGTCTAGCGTATACTTTATCTAAAAAGTTTGGAAATATTTTGTGAAATCGAAAAATTTATAATATAAATGGTCATTGATGATTATCTTAAATTCAAATCAAATTATTACCTTGATATTAGTTGGTATCTATTAAAACCAACTTAGTGGAAACTTGGTGAGTCGCTAGTTTACTTATACCGGGTTATTTTGGAATAACCGGACAAATTTACAGAGAAGATTCGGAATAAATAATATACGCAAATGTTGAAGAAAAATTAATCAAAAATCTTTATTTTTGTCCCGTTTATCTTTAAAATTCAAAATGCGTGGTATCACATTGAATTTGGGATAATTTCAAATAAAAGTGGAAGCCTTATTTACTCTTATTACGAGAAACTGCAATAACGGTATATCATTATTTATCTTTGAAAAATAACCCTGCATTTCGATTTATGTTTTTGATAGACATATCATGTGGCACATGAGTATTTACTTTCGGTGCAATCGAGATGGTTTTACCGCCATCTATATAGGAAGTCTTACGATATTTTTTGATATTTCGCATAGTCGTCTCTCACGCGTCAATACGTCACCCACGCGGCGTAATGGTAGTGAAAGATTTGCCTAAGTATTTTTGAGCTTGTCTGGAAGAAATTACTGTGTAGCTATGTCTATGGTCGCCTTTTGTTTTTTCAACAATTTTGTATATTTTGTTATGCTAATCTTTTCTTGGTATACAATGTAGAGTATTGTTTTGTTTTGTAACACACCGGTCAGTATTGAGTAACAACGCAAAGAAAAAACTGTTAACTGAAAAAGTTGTCTAGAACATCGGATCTACAGAAGCAGTGCATGCAGTATTTGAGCGCAACGAAAGTTTACGAGAGTTTTTAATTTTTAAAATAGACAAGGTCGAAAAAAAGAGGGCGACACTTCATTTATATTTTATTTCTTTTGTTTTTAATATAATGGCATCTAATGTTTTTATTAACCAGGGCAACAAATGCAAACGATGACCTCAAAATAGTTTTATTCTTTCTAAACACGTTTCGTGTCTCCTAAATTGATGCAAATTCGAATTGCATGTCATGAATAATTTTGTACGGTCTGCGAATAAAGGTGTCAGTTAATTCATATTTTTCTTATTATTTCACAGAGGCCAATATCAAAGATTCTCATGCAAATAACTGCAGGATGATTTTTTAATTTGTTCTTTAATGGAAATGCAAATTAGCTGGCTATCATGAATGGTATAATGTGTCGTTAGAAATGCTGAAAGCCGAAGAGGAAGGAGGGAAAGTCTAGTTTACAATAAGATCGTTGTGTGTCGTGACCGGGATTAATAAGGGAATGCTTCGGTGCTTTGTCATTTGGACAACCAGAAATATTGGTAGAGTCGGCAAGGGTAACTCTAGACTGAAGTTTATCCACCATATTGGCGATATATCGAAGATGGGCCAGGGTAACCGACGAGCATGTATGAGAATATTCGCAGTTAGGGATGAGAAAGAATTTGGAGAAGTGTGTCAGAATCGTGCCAGTTGGCAAAAAATAGTTCAGTAAAGGTTTATGTATCAGGTACTAAATTTTTCAAACTATGCAGCAGACAAAGTTTACAATAAATAAGCAATTTATAATTTAAAAATGCCAACAATTCCACTTGTATTCAGGGAATCTAGCATAACTACCCTATAACATATTACCGTTCTCATTCAAGCTTGTCATAACAAGTAAGAAAAAGACATTATAGGCGTACTGCTGCATTTCCTAGCTAGGATCAAAACGATGCCGCGCGGGGGATAACGGTGCTCTATTTACCGGCATGCACGGCACAGTACGGTATGGTATGCGACCAAGGCGCGTAATACTATAAAAACGACACATCGCTTCGGAGCCATGTGAATCTAATTGAGGGAATCTTGACAAAATACATGTCGTTTTTCAATTCAACTATGGCAGTAATGTCTTTCCATTTTTGAAAATTGGGTAACTGTGTATTTGCTTTATATTTGTATTGCTAGCAAGCTGTTTCCCAATATTTTTGTAATTACGTATGGAATATACTTTATTGTAAACTAATTATTAGAAAAGCCCCGCTGGGATTTTTGCTGGTTCTTCCCAGGACAGAGTTTTTACGAATATGTGATAAAAGCGCTAAATGTTTGTTAATAAAACTTTTAAATAAGTTTAAACCTTCTAAGTAATTAAAGGAGACCTGTGGTTAGGAGTGGGACCTGTATAGGCTGTAACTTATTTTTAAATAAGTGTCATCAATGTCAAACACACCGTGTAGTGGCGGTATAAGAATATTCACTGCTCCATATCATCTCGTGGGTGTCGTAAGTGGCGAAACAGGACTTGAGGGCAGCATTTTCGGTGGATACCAACCCGCCAGTCAAACGTGGCAACTATAGCTAACTATAGGTGGAATTTTGCCTTAGTTGCCACGCATCTGTGGGGGAGGGTTATGTCCAGCAGTAGACTCTTATAGGCTTTAATTATAATGGTAACATCAAATACATTTTAAAATGCCATTAAACATGAATTTTATTATCATTACTAGCTTTTCGTTTCGTCCTTTTTTAATAGCGTTTATAAATTAAAAAAGGTCATTATTTATTATTTCTTTAGACAAACTTAACGGCCTCTGCCCCCCCCCCCCCGTAAGGGGTTGTTATGAAAAATCGATAAACCCGAATTCATCTATGTTATGTTATATAGATAAATTCGCTAATCAAGATGAGTACCTACTGTTGATTTCTTATGTTTACGCGAACACTACACATTGATTAAAACTACTTTTACGTATTTTAGCGCGTTTAATTTATATGATTTTTAATTCCCGACGTTTCGGTTGCTTTCACATTTTCACGGGGCACTCCGTTGAAAAATCATATAAATTAAACGCGATAAAATACGTACAAGTAGTTTAAATCTATGAGTACCGGTCTGAAAAAAAAATTCAAAAATTCAATACACTATTATTGTTGTGCGGCCAGAACTTTGGTTGCGATTTATTTATTACTATCATGTTCGTGCACACAACCAGTATTATCATCAACTTTAACCAGACCTTGCGGAATGCGTTCCCTGCTCCTTTATCGAGCGTTTTATAAAGATTAAGGGAGACGAGGAGTAGCATGCTAAGTTGGCTATGTCTTGAAAAGGGTGCCCAGGTTTCCTTTACTTATGAAGAAAATTCATTTAGAGATATTATACAGTCTTTTATTAGCCATTAAAGAGTAGGGTGATATGGAGGGTTGTCGGAGCTTCGCCGCATATGGGCAGGGCCACGGGAGCGCTTTCGCACACACTCGCAGCTCCAACAGCGCCGGCTATCGCAGTGCCCCCTCGGGAGATAGACTTTTCAGCCCTATTCTCCTTCTCAGGCAAAGCACATCAGAATCACAAGACGCACCTTCCTCCCCCCCCCCTCGAGTCCGATACGCGGAGGCCATGAGGTCAGGAAAGTCGAGTGTAACCTTGGAAATCGGAAGCACCCCCTTACTGACCCATTCAGTCTCTGGCTATGCTACCAACCAAGATTCAGCCGCGGAGGGGGGGGGGCGAGTGGCCCATCGCCATACCAACACTCCTCTTCCCCTGCGACTCCACCTTGTCTGCAGCGGTAGGGGGAGAGGTCACCCCTCTCACCGCAACCCAACAACACACATCCGAAGTGGGTTCGCCAAGTCCAGACTCAGCCAAGTGGGTTTCTCTTTGTGCACCGCGGCTGACCAAGCCACGGCTACCAAGCACCTTCGCCACGACAAGACGGGAACCTGGGTGTTGCTTCTTTCTTTTCACGTACTATGTTATTCTATTTCACGTGAGTTTCGCCTTACTGTACGATGCGCGTTTGTGTGTGTAACTGCGATTCGTTCGACTCGCGATCGTGACTGAGCGCTCCCGAGGCCTACGCACACTAACACAGTGTGTATGTGCACGGCTAACAACAACCAAAGTCAAACCTTCATCGTGAAATAGAATAACTACACCTTCTCAAATATTTCTGCCGCCAAATATCATTTCTTGCACTGCTTTGTTCTGATCTGCAAGGTACAGATAGTACAATTGCAGAATTCCATCTCAGTCCTCAGAGGTGACAACGCATCGGTAGCCTTCTTTGTTTGAAGTAGGCTGATGGTCTACTTGAACTGCAGTAGCTACTTACCATCAGAATGGACTGCAAGTACCTTTGTCACTACAGCTCTATAAAAAGATGTCTTATGGGGCGCTTTAAGTGGGTGACTATTTACGTACTTTTACGGTTAAAGCTACTAATAACGAAATCAGTGGCATTCATGGTAATATTTATTTTTTTAATCTTTTTTAGCTCAGGAGCCGTGCTAGCTCAGATGGTTAGCGCTAGCTGTAAATTTCACAGAACGCGAGCAACCCGGGTTCGATCTCTCGAATTTAATTGTTAAATGCATTTTAAGTGCAGATTTCTCACGTGCTCAGCGGTGAAGGAAAAGATTGTGAGGAAACCTTCATGTCTGAGAAATATGAACAAAAAATATTCCGAAGACATGTGAAGTTCGCCAACACGCACTGGGGCAGCGCGGCGGACACTTCGTTGCCCTAAAACTCTCTCAGAAATGAGAGGAGGCGTGTCCAGCAGTGGGACCTATATATACTGTAACCTTAATTTTTTTATATTTAACACACCGAATAATAAGGGATATAAAGGGTTGACTTAATCCCTTATGGCATTATTTACCAGTCACAGTTATTGAGACATTAGACAATTGCTGAGAACTAATAAAGCAATTTGTAAATACCAGTGTAGGAACACAACTGCTGTGAACTACCACGCGAAAGGTGAGTGAGGAGATCCGGAGACCCTCTTTTATGGTAAACAGGGCATCCATCACTTCCATCCTAGTCCTTGGGGGTAAAAATGCCCTTTCTTGCATTAAAACTGTTTATTTCTGTTTATTTTTCAATATACTTAGATTTATTAATGGGTGCGTTTGCCAGAAAAAAGCGCTAGCAAGCGCTTGTAAGCAAAATGGCGATCGTAAGCGGTAAGCGCTGTCAAATCGTAAGTAGCTATTTTCCTCCAGGACACGATGTTAGTTTTAACCGGGGAATCTAACCTAATTTAAATATATGTTTGTAAAGTATTCATATTAAAAACTTACCAATCATGAGTTTTTAATAACATGTATATGTTTATTCATGTCATTATATTACTTAAAACTAATATTGCACAAAACAACTTATAAACTCTACTTCAAAACAAAGAAATTAAATAAGCAAAATGGCGGATTGTGTCAGCGCTACTGAAGTAGCAATCGTGTCCTGGCCGAAAACTATTTTAGCGCTTATAAGCGCTTGCTTGCGCTTTTTTCTGCCAAACGCACCCAATTTTTAATAATAACTTTTGAATACTAGCACAAGAGCCGTGGCTCGTGGAACAGCACCCGCTACTAGCCGAGTCGGTCTTAGTCGGCACAAACCATAGTAGTAGTCTTTGATTATATACCTGTCTATATAATCAAAGGTAGTAGTAACAACAAGCGGTAAAATTAAAGGCTTGTACCAACGACTTCAATATAAATAAAATGAGGACATCATCAATGTAGTCGAAGTTAAATACGCAATATTAAGGATAACTCAAAAAATACTGTTCATATCTTATTCAAATTTGTATGGGGCCACATGAAAAGCACCAATTTTAACCTAGAAAAGGTTCTGAGGTCACGCATAAAAAATACAGTCGAATTGAGAACCTCCTCCTTTTTTTGAAGTCGGTTGAAAAATATCGCATTACCCTAAAATATATCCTATTTTAGTGTCCGAAATTTTCGAGCGAAATATGGTCATCCTCATCATAAGAAGAACAATGAAGGTTCAGGTTGATTGCACTTGACTGTGAATAGTGTCTGCGAGTGCTGTAGGCCTTGCACTTCCGCGAGCTTTATCACGCGACGTAAGCGGTTGAACGGCCTTTTGAATATTATCATATATTATGAGTTTCACGCTGTAATGATTGTAAGCTTATTATATTAGATATGATATTATCTAACCACCGCTTATGCAACTATGTTGTTTTTATATATACTTATGGATAAAATTGGTGAGTGGTATGTAACATAGTTTTATTGAGCTCAAGGGGTAATTCGATGGCATTAAGACATGAATAACTATTACAAAAAATTCTTGTCTTTCTGTCTGTTCGGGTAATTCTTCGAAATTACTGAATAAGTTGTGATGAAACTTCATGAACAAATACATAGTGATGTAAGCTATATTTTATTTGAAAAATCTTAGAACTTTTTTGTGGAATCGTAAAATCGACAAAACAAGGTAGTCTATGATAACTATCGTAAATCTAAATGATGCGACATTAATGGACCCAACGCAGGCGAATATAACTAGTAGTAGCGGTAGTAGTATTTTACGTGGTGGAGCGATACTGCGGCTATATTAGTAGTATAATTGTAGTACGAAAGAGTCGGCTCGACGGGGGAAGGACCACGCTCTCACAGAATACCAGCGTAAAATATCAGCTTAACGCTGCTGCGTTTCGCATGGTGAGTGTAGAGAACCGGAGAACCTTTTCACTGGAAACTAGGCATTCCATTTTAGTCCTCACGGGTGACAAAGTATCTGCATATTGATTGGTAATCAAAGATAGATGTAGATGTCTATGGGCCACAGCAACCACTTACCATCAGGTGGACTGTGTGCTCGTTTGTCACCCTTATCTTACAAAAAAAAAACGAGTGTGCTATTCTTTAGCTCCATATATATATATATTTATATATATATAGTGGAACCCCGGTAATCCGACAAACATTTTGCAGAGCAGTGTCGGGACTATCGATTATTTGTCGGATTATAATAACTGCCTAAGACCCCTATGGTACGGAATTTTTTACAAAAGAGTATTGTAATCCGACAAATTACAGATCCAATGATAAGATTATATAAGTTATATATATGTACTCTGAATTTGAAGTAAAAATCATACTTCATTTTGTAGGTCAAATTTAGTAAATTAAACAACACAGTAGAGAGCTTAGGTTTTATTATAAAATTAACGTCATTAAAGCTATAGAACTTACAAAAATATGCAATAACTTTACATTAGGAAATAGTGCACAAACAAATGTAAATACCAAAATAATCAAAAATTATGAATCAATCAATTTAAGAAGCATTAATTTTAAGAGCGTTATCAAGAAGCAATAACGCTTTTTGAGGAAAATTATGATCTTTCAACCATTTTCAGAATCAAATTTTTCAATCAGAATCAAAACAATACCCTACGCGTCGAGCACAATACTCGTAGTGGTGGGGCGTATAAGTTATAACTTGTTCAGTAATGCATTAGCGAAGATTGTCAAAAAAATATAAAATTTCTACAAATATTTAAATTTATTATCGGCTTCCTTCCATAATTGGTTATTATTCACCCGAAAATTCAAAATACATGAACTTTAAAATTAATTTACAATTTTATTAACTTTAAACGTAGAATATTTTATGACAAAATATTAATTCATGAAATTCCTCGCCCGATCACACTTTTCGTAACGCTTTCGTCACGAGTTCGCCAGCTCAAGTCAAGCGTGCGTAAAGAAGTTTTACTTCAAAAGTCTTAATAAAACATATTTGTACAAAATTACTTTTATTAAAATAAAAAAACCGACTTTAAAAACTAAAAAGAATTAAATATTTATCGCATAATAACTTCTGAAGTCGGGAGTTAGGACAATTATGTATCAAGTATCGAATAATTATTGATTCTCGACTTCAAAGTTTAATTTTTGACCCTTTTGATTGAACTATGGGAATTCACAAGCTCAAGATAGACAACAATAACAATGTCCTCTAGTCTGAATTTCAGTCACAGCGGCCAGTCTCTACTTGTCATCTGCGTAAGACAGGGTTATGCTTATACCGTCTTATTAATAAAAATTGCTTATTCCAAGCTTAATTCGAAGTTACACTTGGACTAGCTAATCTCAGAGTAACTGACTATTTACTTCTTTATTACAATGTTGTTAATAAACATGGAGTAACCTCGGACTAACTATACATTCCTTACGCCGGAATTAACGCTTGCGCTATGGCAACCCACTTATTTTAAAAGTAAAAAGAGTGAGTCAGTGAATGATTAGTAAATGAACTCAATGCTTGATGACGACATTAATGACAGTGACAGGCAATATTTAGAGTTTGACAAGAGATAAGTGTTACGTGTTGTTCTTTGTTCCTCGTGTTGGTTTCGGACTCGGTGGAAAAACTGAGTTCTAAATATAATAATTTATAATATTATTTGTGACGAAATTTTAGAATTAACAAAAGAGCGTGAAGGGCAAAATTAATTAAATAACCATTTGTGTTTTGTTTTTTGGGGATAAATAAAATCTTTTGTACATGTAATTTATGTATATTTATTTTAAAAAAAATCGTTAATAAATGCTGCCCGAACAGAATTTCCTCTAACGGAGTTATTTACTAATTGTATGACTGGTACATTTTCATCATCTCCTTATACTACACCCTCAAGCTGATCTTGCTTTTGCATTGCAATGTATATAATTTGTATGCTCTTATTTAGTATTTAGTCCTCGCAGTAAACACCGAAACCTTTACTTCCCTTCAAAGCATTGTTCTACAGTGTTACGGGCCCAGATGTGCGACCATTTCTTCCTTTTGTTTATTAGGACGCAAGCTACGAGCACTTAAGGACGCAGGATAGGAGTGAATTAATAAGTTCTGCATTTAAATTCTGACTGCTCAAACGTTTGTTTTAATGCGACTTTCATTAAATAATCTTGAGTCATGTGTGCTGCCTTGCCAATGTGCCACTGTATTCATGAACTCTAAATTTGCATTTGACACAACCTGGAACAAAGCACTCATAACTTCTTTAATATGAAGTAATAGATTGAGGTGATCGTATTGAATCTAAGCTAAATAACTAAGTACTATATTATGGCAAAGATGGACTAGTTAGGTGCTATAAAACTTACTTGTACATTTATTGAACTGTATCCTTTCCTTTCCCATTTATTGTCCCATGTTTCCAGCGACTTTCGGGATTAGAATATGTGGCAATCAATAGCCCCAATCACTTGTCTAAATCCACATAATGAATAAAAACCTGCAAACGCTTTGTTCTGCTCCACATCACTTCTTGGCATTTTAATCCATTATGCTGTTTTTGTTATTAGTGCTTACAACTTATGAATCTAATAACGTAAAGTCTTACAAAATGTCAAAATACGCGACTAGTCATGCTTACTAGTCGTTAACAGCCCAAGGATTAACTTTTATTCCGAGAGTAGATTCGGATTAGTTTACTCGCTCCTTACTCTGTGTTTATTAATACTGAAATTAGATATTTTAAGCTTTAAACTAGGAGTAAAGTTAATCTCGATCAAGTCTGTGTTTATTAATAGGGCTGATAGTGCATTAGTGCATGCGCAAGCAGAGGTGCACTCTCTAACCACCAGGGCACCCAAGGCACGGTGATGAAACATCCGAAAAATATTTGACGCCAGGCTGCTACTGAAAATTTCCGGATAGTAAAATCCAATAATTTATTTTAACCCGACCCGGGATTAGAATACATGAAAAAGTAAAAAAGTCAACGTTGGAGCTAGAATGTCAACTAAACAATTACATTCAAAGATTATTCTCCTATTTTTTCACCCCTACAAGTGATGCTCTTTTAAATGGAAGAATGAATAATAAAAATCGGTACACAACATACAAAAAAAAAAACAACCGAATTGAGGATCTGCTCCTTTTTAAGTCAGGTTTTTTATCAATCTGTATTCATATTGTTAAAAAACGGCCCCGTGGCGCAGTGGCTAACTTATGAGTTGCCGCTCTAAGAGCCGCGGGTTAGAATCCCGCACGGAACAAGTATTTATATTTTGTATAATTTTTTTGTGAAATAGTAATAATGATTACGATTTCTGTGCCAACGAATAATATTTACGGGTCTGGATGTTTGTCTTTGTGAAATTTATGTATGTAAACTGCCCCCACGATACGGGAGAAAATCCTAGTGTGGAGAAAATGTTTTTAAAAAAAGAACAATAAAGCAATATTCGTAAAACTCTGCCGTCTCAAAAGTACATACGTCGTGCACTAAATATAGAACTAGGCTATGGCGATCAATAAATAGCGTTATTATCTATCTGTTAGAAAATGCCGAATCAAAGCTTGTCAAATAAAATACTAAAAAACTTCCTACGGTTCATGTTGATCAAACATGATTATTGCAATCTATAATTAATAGAAAGTGTCGTCTCTAGATAGTGACGATTTAGAAAATTCTCATGGGAAGAAACAGAGAGTGTCTTAGACAATTGCAGCAATAGCTCGATGTTTGTACGCTAATCGTCTTCTATAATCAAGTTACAATGTGGAATGAAAAAAACTAGGTTGGTAACATCATCATACGACAGATTAAAAAATATTTGAAAAATATCTCTTTTCACTTACAAAATATTCAAGGTAGTCTTTTTCTACTTCCCGCTTTGAAAATTTATAATTTTCAATAATAGGAAGTTATAATAGATTTCGGTCCGATTTTGAGAATGTGAGTTTTCATCAGATCTCCACGTTTTGAGGCCCTAAGAAACTGTTCCGACTGAAATTTCTGACTGGACGTCCGGCCATGTGTGTGTATGAGTGTTATGTATAATATGTAATATAAATAAACCAAAAAAAATTTTTCTTACAATTTTATTTTAAATAACTTTCAATATATTTGACTAATCAATTCCAGATATCAAACACACTTTTTGTACTTGAAAAACTGCGTCGATGTCGCCAAGTAAGTCATAATCGAACTACGTGTTCGAAAATTAGATCTTAATATTTAAAAATTTCTAAATGATCGTTTTTTTTTTGATGTAACAAAAATATTTTCGAGCGTTACATACTCGAAAAAAGCGGGAAGTTCCAGGGTTGGCCTATCGGTCAACAGCTTCTCAGTTTTTTTTGACAACAGCTCGATAGCGTGTGAGACTAAGTTTTTGATCGCGCCTGCTTGAATCCCGCGCGGTATACAGTGTATAAATAATTGTTTCGGGACTGGATGTTTGTCCATATGAAATTTTTGAAAACCCCACCATTATTCTCTTCTTTTTATAGCAAGAAATTATGAAGTTTAAAAAAAACTACGGCTTGGGTACTGTGGGCTGATAACTTAGTACTGGTAATGTTGTTCGTTGATGACGTTGATTATATTATCAGTCAGTACAAATCGAAAGCAGTGTTTTCCGATAAATTTTCCATTATCTGTCCGTCGTCAAAACCTTATTGTCAATCAGTACACCAGCAGCACCGCGTATTAGTTTGTTTTATGTTTGGGTAAAATTAAACTTTTAATAAAGTAAAACTTCTAAGGACTAACAACAATAACACAATCTGCATATAATAGTTTCTTATTTCGGGAGCATTTATTTTCCTATGTACGTACTCTGTCTTAGCTATAATGTTTTTTTAGGTTAACTATTTGGTAGAAGTTTAATTTTCTGACCTTTTTGAGTAGACTAAAGAATATTACAGTTACAAGTTCAAGGATGCGACTAGAATTTCAAATGACTAGAATGAAAAAATGTCTTCCAAATAATGTGATTAGGAGACATTCTAATTGATTACATCAAAAACTTAATTCTCTATTTTTCCAAATTTATATAAGACCACCTCTGAATCAATTAAATAAAAAATAGAACCATTTAAATCGATTCACCAAAAGAAAAATATAGTCGAATTGCAGACCTTTTTTGTAGTCTGTTAAAAAAGTGATAGAGTAGGTACGCCTCCTTTTAAAATATTATGTACGTGTAAGATTTTCTATACAGTATTTATAACTCGGCCGTATCTTTCAAATAAATGCCTACAGCCGTGCAGCACGTAAACATGTGATAGGGCTACCTGCCTCCAGCATTTTTACACTTGCCTACTTTGTGTTTCCATTTAGTTTTATGATTGTAAATATACTTTTTATATAAACAAATAAAATAGGTACTTTGTGAATTGAATAGGAAGTGTTCAATAAAAATGCGTGTCGTTTTTTGATTGGTAGATTTAATTAAAAAACCATGTTTATGTTTGAATAACAAATCGGTTAAATAAATTTGCGACCGAAAAATATTTGCACCTCGGCTGAGACTTACGAAATGCTTTATTATTAGATTTTTAAATATAAAAAATCCGCTTTCTAATATAAAGCTAAAAATAACATAAATTAAAAATTATTTTGGGAAACATGGACAATGTGGAGAAAAGGAATATCTTTTAATTGGTTATAGATACCTGCAGCTACTTTACAATTTATATGTTTGTTTTTAAATGAAGTTCAGTTTTATTATTTCTTTATTTCTATTCTATTATTTATTTCCTCCAATTTTTTTTATATATTTCACAAAATCATGACTGCGGCACAGTCTCGACTGTCTGCATGCCGAGCGCATGCCGAGATCGAGGCGCGTAGGTATAGCTCTCGCTTCGTCCGTTTGTATGAAGTTGGAATACTGTTATGTGTTGTAAGATTTTTATAAATTCTATTTAATAACCTCTATAATTTACGAAACCTATAGAAATGCTTACTTACTTGTAATATACAAACAACGGGAAAGCACTAACAGTAAATGCCTTTAACATTTTATTTATATCCAACTGCAAACAAACACTTTTAGACCAACTAATGCAGTTTATACTTCGGTACAATATGGACGACCGGTCTTGCAGTCGCTAGCAACGAGGGTTGCCGCTCAAAGAATAATAACGAAGTACAAATTTTATTTAATAAAGAAATATTGGTAATTGATAGAATCAGGCGTTACTTTACGGAAATCCATCATAACAATTATAATAAAGATATTAATTTGCAACCATCCGCTTAATTAAATACAATGATGTGTTTTACCTGGATTGAAGAGCACCTCCCGCCCTCCCTCAATTGCGTGCACTAATCCCGTTACCACTACTCCCAACACCACTACTCCCGGCACCACTACTCCCAACACCACTATTCCAGGTAAGACACACCATTGACGATAATACTTAGTATTACCGTCGATAGTGTGTCTTTCCTGGAATATTATCATCGATGGTGTGTCTTTCTTGGAATAGTGGTATTGGGAGTAGTCGTAACGGGATTGGTCCACGCAATTAATTAATTAATTTAAAAAAAAAAAAAAAAAAAAATTGAGGGAGGGCGAGAGGTGCTCTTCAATCCAGGTAAAACACATCATTGTATTTAATTATGCGGATGGTTGCAAGCTAATATCTTTATAATAATAGAAATATTGCTCATAAATTTGTGATTAGGAAACGTGGTACCTACTTAGTAATGTTTAAACGACTTCAAAAAAAGGAAGCTTCTCTGTTTTCCACTATGTTTGATTTTTAAGAGGATTGTGAAGTGCCGATACGTGACGCGATTAGGTATTTTCAAAAATGCTGTCTATTTCCCATCGCTCGCTCTGTATTTCCATCGTACGGTAGAGAGAGCTGCTAATATTGGAAGTAATTGCCTACATTTTCTTTTGTCGCCTCTACACGTTGGCCAACACAGTGGCGAATGTAGTGGCGAATATATTGGCCGAGAGTTGGTGACGGCGTCCACACGTTGGAAGGTCGTTCAGTTTACTTCGGTTCGGGCCAATGTTTTTTTTTTTTTTTTTTTTTGCGCCCGAAGCAATTAAAGGGCTACCCTGTACGTAGGGAGGCGGAAAATGCATTACGCATACCACGATAGCCGGTCTATCGTGGTTATGGGGGACTCACTGTCCTACCGGGGACCCTAAGTGATACCCCCTAAAAACCGCCTTTGGGGACAGGCAACCGGCTGATTAAGCTCTATTGTGCCTTATCATGAGCGACCCTCTTTTGGGAAAAGAGGGCGCAGGCGGCTAAGTGCCGCTGAGGGAGTGCCTACGAAGGCAAATTAATGTCAGATATTACAATAATTTTATTTAATTAGAGTTGGCCTGAGCCGCCAGGAGACAGTTCAGGTCGTTTGAAAGTTTATTAGGCGGGTCCGAGAGAGAGTTTCTCGGCCTGCGGACACGATAGCGAGAGGGGGTGGGGCTGCATAAGAAGCTGCCTCACGAATTAAATGGTTTGGGTGCGACTCTGAGGCTTTGAAGAAGTTCTCAGAGAGTTTTTTAAGAAATTGTTGAATTGTTGGGAGCTCTAAGTCCCGATGAAGGTCGGCATTACGAACGTACCACGGTGCGTTCGCAGCTCGACGACAGAATAGGTTCTGAACTATTTGGAGTTCATTTAAAATGTTAGGGTTTGCGTGGGCAAAGACGGGGCCCGCGTAGGACATGACTGGTCGTATACATACCTTGTAGAGGGTACGCTTGTTTCGAAGGGACATTTTACTGTGTCGGCCCAACATACTGTTGAGCCTACTCAGATAAAATCGTGCGTGACGGGTTACTCTTTTGACGTGGGGCTTGAAAGTAAGCCCTGTGTCTAGAGTGACACCTAAATATTTGGCGGACGTATGCCAGGGGACAGGGGTCCCTAGCATACGTATTGGAGGAGTGTTTTTGAGACGGCGTCGTTTATAATCGAAGTGAACGGCGGAGCTCTTCTCCGGGTTCACATCGATGCGCCATTTTTTGAACCAAGCTCCTAGGTCATCAACTGACTTTTGGATCTTGTTCCGTATGAAGGGTAGTGAGACACCTTTGCAGTAGATGGCAGTGTCGTCTGCAAAGAGGGAGAGTTGAACACCTTTCGACGGGATGGGAATGTCGTTGGTGAACAGGATGTACAGCAGAGGAGCAAGTACTGAGCCCTGAGGGACACCAGCCTTGATAGTTCGCTGTGAAGAAAGCGTGCCTTCGTGTCTAAAACGAAAGGTACGATGTTTTAAATAGGAGGCCACGAGACGAACTAGACGATCGGGGGAGACCTATTTTATAGAGCTTGTAGATGAGGCCTGTGTGCCAGACTCTATCGAAAGCTTTGGCTATATCGAAGAAGACCGCGATGGTTTTATGACGTCGAGGGTAGAAACCGCTGAGGATATATTCCACAATGCGGTGAACTTGTTGGGGACATGAGTGTTTGGCTCGGAAGCCGAATTGGTGGGGGATGATGAGAGGGTCGCCGTCTGTGGGAAACAGAAAGCGCCTCATACGCGTTTGAATGACTCTTTCGAAGAGCTTGCCCATTGCCTTGAGGAGGCTAATGGGGCGATGGCTGGAGGGGAGGTTGAGAGGCTTGCCTGGCTTGGGAATTCCAATCACAGTTGCCTCTTTCCACGTAGTGGGAAAATAACTAAGGTTGAAGCAGGCGTTGAAGATAATAGATAAAAAGGTTAACACCTGCTCGGGAAAGTGTTTAAGGGCTTGGTTGGAGATGCCATCCGCGCCCGGAGCCTTTTTGGGCTTAAGTCCTTTGATGAGAGATGAAATCTCATCATTGTACACAGAGATAGGTTCGGAGGCCGTGGGGGGTGAGTTCCGGCGGCGGACCTCATCCTCCACTGCCTGGACGTGTGAGGGGTCGACAGGTTGAGAACTAGGGGAGCATTGAGCGGCAATGCTATCCGCAAAGCACTCAGCCTTTTCCTCGTCCTCGAAGGCAACTGTGCCGTCGGGACGGGAGAGAGGGGGAGTGTGGGTGATAGCGTCTATGCGGAGGGCTCTAGCCATCTGATAGTACGCTGTGTGAGATGGAGAGATATTCTCCATGAGCTTACTCTTTTCGAGATCTTGAAATTCAGAGAGGCGGAAGCGGAGTTTTCGTTGAAGACGATTGGCCGCGCGCCTATATTCGGGGGGTGGGATATTTTGCTGCTCTCCGGAAAGCAGCTTTTTTGGCTTTTATTAGGTTGCTAATATGTAGGGGAAGCCCACTATTGTTAGCAACCGGGACGACCCCTTTCGTTCTCCTTAAGGGAGGATTTAATAAGGGTGGAGAGTGAATCGACCGCGGTGTCGATTTTTTCGGGACTGTCTAAGTCCGTCGGCATGGAGATGGTAGAATCCTGTGAGTCCAGGGCTTTAGCTAGGGACTCCTTGAATCCCTTCCAGTTAGTGAAGGTTTTCGTGTGTGTTGGGGGAGGTGGCTGATGGCCAAGAATGAGGGAGACCGGTCGGTGATCTGATCCTAGATCGTCTAGTGTCTCGATTGCTCTGAGGTTGAGAGACACTCCTTGGAGTAACGCAAAATCTAACACATCAGGTGAGTGATCGGTGTTATCGGGAAAGTGAGTAACACCGAGAGGACTATGGACGGTGATATCAAGAGACTGCGTGATATCGAGCAGTATCTTGCCACTAGGGGACGTAGTGCGGCATGTCCATTCAGTATGCTTTGAGTTAAAATCTCCAAACATAATGACTGAATTGCCCAAGGATAAAATGTCCTCAAAATCTTTTTTGAGGGGATAGGTTCCTGAAGGGATGTAACAGGAGGCTATGAGGATGGACTGATGTCCAGTCATAGCTAGCCTGCATACCGTGGCTTCCATGTTGGTAAGCTGCGGAGTAGAAATGGGCGAGCAGTGAAGTGTCTTCTTGTAATAGATGGCCGTTCCGCCGCCTCGGCGGTCGGGTCTGTCATTACGAAGAAGAGAGAAGTTTTTAATAGAAAGGCCTCTAGTGTCCTTAGCTTTGAGATTAGTTTCCTGTAGGAGGAGGAAATCGACTTCACGATTTCGAAGAAAGTCGGGCCAATGTTTGGACGAATTTATTTTATTTTAGACGACGGCTCCGTGGCGCAGTGATTTGGCAATGAGTGGCTGTGCCAGGGGTCGCGGGTTTGAATCCCGCACGGAACTAGTATTTGTATATCCTACAAATAATTGTTTCGGGTCTGGATGTGTGTCCTTGTGCAATTTATGTTTGTAAGTTGCCTCCGCGATACAGGAGAAAATCCAAGTGTGGGGGGTAACGTTTTTATAAAATAATTATAAAAGAATAGTGAATATTAATGGGGCTGTAAATAGATATACGATATACGATTAGCTTTATTTATTCTTTACATGCATCAGAAACTGGAATAAATACAATTAATTAGAACTTTACTTATTTTAAAGTTAAAGGAGTTATAATCGATTAGTCTATGTTTTAAAATTGGGTTTTGTTTTTAAAGTTTATCAAAAAATGTACTTGTTTTTCTATTAGACATTTGATGTTGGTATATAAAAAAACACCTTATAATTTATTTGGTAATTTAATTATTTTTTGAGAAAGACAAAAACTATAGCAATAAATATAATTAACACTGACTTAATAATAGGTACTAATTATAACTTAGAACATAAATGAATAACTCATGACAAGGAAAGTGGCTCAGGACCATGCTTTGCGGCAGTCTGTGGAGGAGGATGTTCAGTAGTGGACTTGTGAAGAGCTGTAATGATGATGATGATTCGAAAACTTGCACGATTAAATTATAAGAAATCGACGCTTTTTTATATAGGATAGGGTGACAAACGAGCACACAGTTCACCTGATGGTAAGTGGTTGCTGTGGCCCACAGACATCTACATCTATCCTCGATTACGAATCAAAATGCAGATGCGTTGTCACCCGTGAGGACTAAGATGAAATGCCTCTTTTCCCTTAAAAAGGGTCTCTGGTTCTCTACACTCACTATACGAAACACATGCTGTTTCTAGTGGTCGTTAAGCTACTATTTTACATTGATATTCTGTGAGAGCGTGGTCCTTCCCCGGTCGAACCGACCCATTCGTGCTACAACTATACTTCTAATATAACTGCATGGTTCTACCAAGTATAAACGATGCTTCATTTTTTTTTTCATTTTAAAATTGTTCTCGTAATAATCTGATTGTAAATAAATGTTCATTATTTTTTTTTATAAATAGCTTATCGATTAAAACAAATGTTTAAAAATAATTAAATCCCGCTAATTAAAGTAGTAGGAATGTTTAAAGTTGAAATTGGTACTAAAAGGCTGGTAATTGGGTCATCCACCCTACAAAGCGTGAATATAAAATTTTAATCAGACGCGTGTAATCACTCTGGGAGCTTGTAGCAAACTAAACTCGCGGCCAACGTGTGGACGCGGCGACCAAACTCTGCCAACAATCCTTTGATCTTTTGTAAAAAACCGACACCACACGGATCTCGCGCCAACTTGCGGGCCATCGTTCCAATACATACCAATGAAGCCCAAACACCCCGTCTACACGTTGGCCAATGCTATTGGCCACTTCATTCGCCACTGTGTTGGCCAACGTGTAGAGGCGCCGTTTTTAAAATATTGTTTCGAGCGATAACGTTTTCGCCCCCCTAAACCTTTACGAAATGAGAATTTTGGTCTCATTAGATTAGGTGGTATACCATAATTTAGATATGTATGTTTCTTTTTTAGTAATCCAGTTTAGTTTAATTTAAAAAAAATGCTCGAGGAAATTTTTAAGCCAAAAATATTGATATTTAGATGCTAATAATTTATATCGTACGCAGTATCTCCTTAAAATAAAAACGTACGGACTCAGTTTTTTATTATATGTAAAACATTTCCAAAAAATATGAAAATTGGACTATATTTACGGGAGGAAAAACTTTATCTCTTTTTATATGAAAATTTACAGCTTCACAATCCTCCGGACCTCAGTTCTTTTTAAATGAGTTGTTTTTATAAAAATTAATCAAACAAAAAGTGTAATAGGAATATTTAAATTCATGTACGCAAAAATACCACAGCAAGTGGTTGTTTATGATAAAATTCATCTATACTATAAGGTAGATGTTATTGTAACTATATAATGTGTTATTGTTATTATAACAGAGAAAAATGTAAGTAAAACTATTTGATCTTAATGTAATTTTCCCATGGCTTTCCAAAAATCTTTTACTACGCGAATGAGCTTCAAAGAACAATAGCCACTTTGTTACGTTATTACGTCAATTGTAATCATACTTGATAATTTTAAGCGATAACAAGTTGTTGGAATAATAACAATAATAATGTATGTAGGATCTGTTATCCCATCTCATCCCATGGGTGTCGTTGGTGGAAATGTGTGAAAATAGAAATTTATTTTAATAGGTTCAATAAAAATCACAACCCTACTGTATCAAATTAATGTCGACCATGATCTTCGTGGGCTAACGGGACTCAGTGCTGCCCTGGAGTACCTACTGCCAGTGTCTATCGGTGCTACAGTTAGGTCTAGCATTTTGCCCTTCACCTGGGATAGTTAATGGAATATGCCGTTAAAATTGCAGGTAACCTTTCTAAAGCATTGTTATAACATTTTCTCGACAAAGGAAATAGGTACAGTGAAATTTAACCTCTTGCGGATTAAGATTAACTATAACTGGTCTACTTTCAACTAGTGAAATATATATGTAGGTGGTGCACGCCTAATATATTATAATCGATATAGTTTTTTTTATATAATGAGTATGCACGCAGTCAACCTGGTGGTAAGTGCTTGGTGTGGCCCATAGACAAAATTTACATCTATTCTCGATTACGATTTAAAATGCGGATGGGTTGTCACCCGTGAGGACTAAGATGAAATGCCTCGTTTCCAGTAAAATGGGTCTCCGGATCTATACGGTCACGATACGAAACACAGCAGCGTTGGGCTGCTGTTTTACGCTGGTATTCTGTAAGAGCGTGGTCCTTCCCCGGTCGAGCCGACCAATTCGTACTACGACTATATTAGACAGATAGCTGTAGCATGGCTCTACCACGTAATAATTATAATAACAATAATAGTAGTAATAGTAGATACTAGCAAAAAATCTTTAATAAATGGGTGCGTTTGGCAGAAAAAAGCGCTAGCAAGCGCCTATAAGCGCTGAAATAGTTTTCGGCCAGGACACGATTGCTACTTCAGTAGCGCTGACACAATCCGCCATTTTGCTTATTTAATTTGTTTGTTTTGAAGTAGAGTTTGTAATTTGTTTTGTGCAAGATTAGTTTTAAATAATATAATGACATGAATAAACACATACATGTTATTAAAAATTCATGATTGGTAAGTTTTTAATATGAATACTTTACAAACATATATTTAAATTAGGTTATGTTCCCCGGTTAAAACTAACATCGTGTCCTGGAGAAAAATAGCTACTTACGATTTGACAGCGCTTACCGCTTGCGATCGCCATTTTGCTTACAAGCGCTTGCTAGCGCTTTTTTCTGCCAAACGCACCCAATGTCTAATAACTTGTTAATAACTAAATTAGTGTTACATTATATCAATAGTAACCAATTGCTAAAAAACCTATAAATAATGAGTGTATTTTATGATATTCACAATTAACTTTGCTCAAAAAAACATATCAACACTTTCTTGGTAGAAATTCTAATGCTTAAAGGTAAGCAACAGTACTCTTATAAGATCGCTTTGTTGCCTTTCCGTCCGGGTGTCCGTTTGTCAAGACCCTTTATCTCAAACCAGGTCAAGGTATCAAGTTCAAATAAATTTCAAATACTTAGGTCCCTTGGAGTCATTTCTGCCACTATTTGACACACGCAAACTCATTCTTTTAAAATTTAAGCCCTAAGGTATTGTCCTGGAATCATAATAATTTGGTAAGTAAAGAAAAGCATCAGATAATCGTTAATTTGTAGTCACATCCATTGAAATATTTTTTTGCGATTGCAATCTCATATTTACTGTTGGAATGTTTACCGTGATGGAAGAGTAAACCCGTGGGCGATTTTACATTTTATTCACTCCAAAGTGAAGTTTGTCCTACAGTCCGACTTACTTTTTCGGTGGATCAATGGTAGGTAAATTACGTAGCTACATACGTGCTTAATTATGTGTGTTAATAGTTTATTCCTCCCAGGAATACGGAAAACTCAGAACGCAAGTCCTACTCGCACATGTCCGGTGTTTTTTTTTTTTGCTACCAATTAAGCCATTACTAATATTTCCGAAAACCTAAGAGTGGTTCACGAATCACGACAGAATGCCAATGGTGACTATTATTCACAATTACTAATTATAAACTGCTTGTTATTTATTGAAATTAATTTTGAAATTTTCATTAACATTATATTATTAGTAAACACATTAAATCTCCACGTCCCGAGATCTTTCTGATAACGGTAATGCTTTGCCTTCGCGGTCGTCGCAAGCGATCCACGATTAAGTGTACCGTCTAGTCGGGAATTAACATAAATGCTTGTCCGCCTCTTATTTGTAATCTAGGAAATAGTCTAACGCTGGTACTAGGCCATTGGAGTCGCCCGAAGCTGTCCGCCTGCTAACGTCCAACATGGCTGGTAATGTAAAAGCGTAACAGCGATCCGTATTTGGTACAGCCAGTTCAAGGTTCTAGTTAAGAGCCTATAAGGGTGGACATACACGAGTATCTGACACATAATTTTTAGATGCACGAGTATGACTTTAAAAAAAATTAACCTTGTTACCTGTATGTCCATTCTTTAATAATTTTTATAAGAAAGAAAATTTCAAAAATACGATTTACATTTGAGATAGAGCTGTGGTAGCTCAGGGGATAAGCACTCACTATAAATTTCACAGTACAAACAAACAATCTGGGTTCAAACCTGCCAGTATCTAATTTACCACGTGTTTGGTGTTGGAAGAAAATATCATGGGAAAACATCTGAGAAATTTTAAAAAAAAATATTTCGAAGACATATGAAACCATTTTAGAATTGTCAAGAGCAGGCGAGTACCCAGCAGTGGGACTTATATAGGCTGTAACTATAATTTACTACAATTTAGATGCGAAATCTTAATTTTATTTTCCGCTTCTATTATAATAATAAAATAGCTATATCGTGTAGTGGTAGTGAGATATATCTATATCTAATACCCGACCTTGCCGTGGGTTTCGTAAGAGAACACTAAGGGAAAGGAATTGGGCAGCGGCGTCTTCCTCATAACGAAAAATTTAAACACTGCGGTTGCTAACCTGTCTGCCAAGCGTGAAGACTGGCAACTATCCCTCCTACGGTAACGGTATATAAGTACAGATCTAAAGTATTGCAACTTTTTATCAATAGGTCTTCCCGTTTGAGGATTCTTTGAATACCAATATATCACGTGGGTCTGACTTATAGTATTTTGTTGGCTAGTGATCTGAATTCGCTAAGGTAATTATTTTTTACTTCTGAGTAAGTGCCTTGTTTTATTAAAATAATGCGGTTGTGATTGTAACTGGTTGAAAAAAGACTAGAACTATCATCATATTATAGTGTGCTTATGTCTGCAAAATTCTTATTTGTTTAAATCTTTTTTCAATAATTTTTAAGCCTG
Organism: Parnassius apollo; assembly: GCA_907164705.1. Lineage (NCBI taxonomy): Eukaryota > Metazoa > Arthropoda > Insecta > Lepidoptera > Papilionidae > Parnassius > Parnassius apollo. The sequence continues at coordinate 637,759 of CAJQZP010000246.1, read as the reverse complement.
AAAACTATGAAATAATTCTGTAACTTACAGATATTATTCAAAGAACTGAAAATAAAAACATTTATCAAGACTAAGGTTTTTCCCGCGGCTTTGCTAGGGTTGATTTCTCTTTACACACACGTGTCAGTGTGTCTGTCACAAACTTTCTTCTTAGATAGTAGTAATACGTTTACTCCCCTTTCTTTTTACAATATCCTATACCTTTAAACGAGCAATTCTTGTATATATATAATCGGAATCTCGGAAATCGCTCCGACATTTTACTTTTTTTTTCAAGTTCCCTTCTTTTGTGAGGAAATCTATTATTTTGAGCCCTTTTTTTAGTATATTTTAAAAATACGAAAATTTCAATTAAACTAATGGCACTCATAATTTTTTATTCAAATAACCAGTTCAGTTTTTTCTACTCAGTCAATAAGATCAAAAAATATTATTTATGTTTCATCAGTATGTAATTTGTAACTAAATGTAATTAAAAAAAAAAACGAGCAAAGTTCGGTCATCCAAGTACTAAATATAAAAGTTATTAATAACTCGACCACAGTAGCACATATCCACGTTATACCACCCATCGTATTTTGCTTTTCTTTTTTGGCACTAAAACAACGTATATTTTGATTAAGAGATATTTTCATTCATAAATGTAGAATGTGTTTATGACTTGCCTACATCGCTATCGAATCTTATCATAGCTTAAACCAAATGATGTGAAAATCACATCAATTGCTCACTTCTTCTGAACCGATCACTAATAGACGTAACAACGATTGTAATTGTGATATATAAAGATAAAGAGGTCTTAATTTTACTTTTTCTTGGATATCTTTAATTAGAATGTAAATCATTGAGTTTTATCACGGTAATCGGTTCCTTACTTTCCAGGGATAAAACAAATAAGGGTTGCTTATAAGGTAGAGACCTGTTTAGTCCGCTCCTTCGCGCTATATCTAACTTCTAACGGAACGCGCGACCTAAATCAGGGCTCTGACTTATTACATCATGTCCACGTGTGATGTGACAAGCAACATCTTAAAGTGTCATTTACGATCAAAACAAAGTGTATAACTTTTGAAGTGTTGTAATAGAGGTTATTTTGCATTGAATTTCATTATGTCAACCGCATGTTAAATCGGTGAACAGCTAAGGCCGTCATACCGAGTCATCGCTCTACGAAGCGGTCACGGTCATGTAACGGATCGAAGTGCCCTAGAAAAAGGGTCCATCGATCTTTACTCTTTTTTTTCGAAAATTGTTGTATTTTTGCTTGCTTGCCTTCAAGCGGAAGGAAATTAAAGCGAAGACATTTTAGGTGCTCCAACAAAAAATGCAATTAACCCGAGTGCTTACGGTAATGTAGTGACCCTATTTGTTTATTTGAGTTTACCCATGGCCATGCTCCTAGATTTATTTCTTAAAATGCGAGTACTAACCTTTTCTTCATTAGCTTTTTTATCGACTGTAACCGTCCATCACTGGACGTAAAGCTTACCCATCGTTGGCAGACACCGGTCTGGGTATTTAAAGTCTGCTATATACGAGATGGTACCTACGACAGTGTCATATAGTGATAGTTTAAGAGATCCACTATCCCATATGACAGAGGGAAATTGAAACAGGAAAAGGGCAAAGACATCATCCTGATAACAGCTCAAGATATTGAAAAACTGCGGTTATCAATTCGCCTGTGAAGATGGCAGCTATAGCAAATATACATATATAACAGAACTATGAGGGATTTCATAGAGAGTGCCTATGTTTAGCTGTAGACTTTTGATAGTTTGCAAAAAGTTATTGCAGTGGATGGATTTTTTGGTATTTATACAGCCGCTGTCTAAAAAAGAAGATTGAAATGAAAAATATAACGTATAAGTACGAGTATAAACTAACCTACCTAATTTGTAATAAAAATGTATTCCAGACCGAATCTCGAAGAATCTCGAATCACGAAGATCAGATTCAACTAGGAATTATAGAAAAAGGATTATATCATACTGCATGAGTACCTACAAAAGCTTTCTCTATTCCCATATTCTTGTAGCCCAATGAGACGCCAATCCGACACGACAAGAGAGAGAGATCAGGCGCAGGACCAACGGCTATATGTGCTTACCAAAGCAGGAGGGAGAAATATCACCAACTTCCTGACTCCAGGAAGCTACTGAGATTTTCCTGACAGAAAACCTAATAATTGATTTTTGGCTCTCACAAGGATTCGAACCCGGGACCCGATGATCAGCAGCTTCGTTTTCACTCACGAGACCGACGAGACAGTCAGCCTACGTAATATACAGTCCAAGACCAAAACACAATAAAAAAGCGATTTCTTAACTTCGTGAAGTATTTAATTTGTATTTCATCCTTCTAATTACAACTCTACAGATTACAAGTATTTAAAATACTTTTCATATAAGTATTTTAAATACCTGTAAGCACTAAGCACCCGCCAGAATAAGGTTGCAAATTTTTGGCAGAACTATCTGTCTTATTCTATAGAATAAGTGTGAGCACACAGTCCACCTGGACGCTGTGACCCATAGACATCTACATTTATGCTCGATTACGAATCAAAACGCATATGCGTTGTCACCTCTGAGGACTAAAATGCAACGCGTCGTTTCCAGTAAAAAAGGGCGAAACGCATATCAGTATTAAGCTGCTATTTTACGCTGATGTTCTTTGAGAGCGTGGTCCTTCCCCGGTCGAGCCGACCCATTCGTGCTACAACCATAATATAGCTGCAGCGTGGCTCTACCACGTATAAAAGTATGATAAACGGTAACCATTTTAACGGTAGCGACATCAAAGCGGACCAGGAAACGTTTGCAAGCCATAAGTACTATGTTAAGAAACCTGTTCATTTCAAGATTGAAAGGAAATAGTTATGAGTATGCAACAATTATTAAATGCATGGAATGTGCTAGCGGTAACTTTATGCGTTAAATTTTTCTAGTGGTCGCCCAGTGGTCGAAATTCGACCGTAATTTATTAAATTTTTAGGTTTCTATGTTAACAAAGCTGTATTTCACTTTCAACTGCAAAATTAATGTATAAGACACAGATATCTTATATAAAATAAACAGTTTTTTGCTTTGATGTACACTCCACAGTCCACACAATATTGAAAAAGTAACATTTAAGATCACAAATAATTAACAGCCATTCCGTCAATATGTCAGTAGGTAATTGTTCGTTGGCATAATTTTTAAATTCTTTGGCGACAACTACTCTGTGCTACTGATTGACTACAGACTATTAAATGTTTGACATTGGCCTTTAAATAATAACACACACTGGTTTCTGATGACGTTAATGCTGTTAGCCTTTTGGCTTTTACAGCTTCATAGGGCTATAAGGTCTAAAAAGCGAATTTAAATCATTCCGCATCGTTACTTGCGTAACGATGACGCCTATGACAGTGTACAGTGCACGTGAATAAGATCTAACGGACCGTCCGAACAGGGGGTAGTACTATTTATTACTACTACTAAATATAATTTGTCCAAGCGACAATGTGTTGGACATTGGCACTATGAAACATACATGTTTAGTATGTTTTTTGGGTTCCGTAGTCAACTAGGAACCCTTATAGTTTCGCCATGTCTGTCTGTCCATCTGTCCGTCCTCGCTTAATCTCTGTGACCGTTAGCACTAGAAAGCTGAAATTTGGTACCAATATGTGTATCAATCACGTCGACAAAGTGGTAAAATAAAAATTGGAAAAAAATGTTTTATTAGGGTAGCCCCCCTATATGTAAAGTGGGAAGTGATTTTTTTTTATTTCAACCCTAACGTGTGATATATTGTTGGAAAGGTATTTAAAAATGAATAGGGGTTTTCTAAAATCACTTTTTGATAATGTCAATAATTTCGGAAATAATCGCTCCAAAATAAAAAACAATGTGCCCCCCCCCTCTAACTTTTGGACCATAAGTTTAAAAAATATGAAAAAAAATCTGAAAAGTAGAACTTTATAAGGACTTTCTAGGAAAATCATTTTGCACTTGGATGGAAACAACAGTACCCACTACCGGGAGCAGTTGCAGGAGCGCGGAGCGCTGCTGGAGCGCGAACATAATGGATACCCACCTTTAAACTCAAAAGTGGGAACACTTATTGTGACGGACGGGAAACTACGGAACCCTACACTGAGCGTGGCCCGACACGCTCTTGGCCGGTTTTTTTTTATTTTATTTTATATGTTTGTAACAAATATTTTCGTTTTTCTATTTCTATATATTATAAAAATGAATTGCTATCGGTTAGTTTCGCTGAAACTAGAAACCGGCTAGACCAATTTTGATGAAATTGTGTGTGTGTATTTTAATGGGTCCTTGAAATTCAAAATTAAACCCGGTAGGTGAGAAATCACCCGTGTGAAACCGGACCGGATAGCTAGTTATGTATAAATTTTAACTTTCGGTATTCATTCTCCATATTAATTTTAACTATGCCAAATCTCTGAAAAGAGCTGTGGTAGCTCAGATGGTTAACGATCGCTGTAAATATAACAGAACGCGAGTAACCTGGGTTCGATCCCCGCCGGCACCAATGAAATTGTTAATTGGAATTTTAAGTGCTGATTTACCACGTGCTCGGCGGTGAAGGAAAAGATCGTGAGGAAACCTGCATGTTGAAGGAATAAGAAAAAAAAATATTTCGAAGACATGTGAAATTCGCCAACACGCATTGGGGCAGCGCGGCGGACCCTTCCTTGCCCTAAAATCCTCTCAAAAATGAGGGGTGGCCTGTGCCCAGCAACTGGACTTATATAGGCTGTAACTATGCCAAATCTAATCTATCTAATAATCAGTGCACGGAATATGCTTAAGAAGGGTACAAAGTTTTACCTTCACGTTTTAATATTTAAACCAATTTACTAATTTTAGTTTCTGTATTCACTTGTTTGCTAATTATCTTGTTGCTTACAAGCTTGCCATTTATTCATTCATTCATTATAGCCTTTAAAAATCCTCTGCTGAATACATCCCTCGCCCAAAGAATAAGTTCTGTTCTTCTATTGCCATGTGTTCTATGACCAAGTGTTCTGTTCATCTAGTATCAATCATTATGTTATTTTCAGCTATTATCAAGGATATGCTGTTCTCCATCTCCCCGTTTCAGGTTTCTTCTATCGTCTCTTACGACACCCTTGGAATTATTGAGCTTGTTATAAGAATATTTATAGTTTCAAACAAAGCTCATGTATTATTCATGGTTAAGCTGAAGTGAACTAATAGTGAAAGGCATAACGTTACTTTTGCAGTTTAAATTGAAATATAACAACTATAATAGTTGCGTTAGAGAACTGCTGTTTGGCCCAGTGGGTCAAAAGTCAGTTTAGGGTTTGTGAAATTTGTACGGCGTTTGCCAAGAAAATATGGCAGGAAAAGGATCTTATAATTCTGTAAAGTAAAGTAAAGTAAAGTTACAGCCTATATACGTCCCACTGCTGAGCACAGGCCTCCCCTCATTTATGAGAGGGTTTTAGGGCGGGGAAGTGTCCGCCGCGCTGCCCCAATGCGTGTTGGCGAACTTCACATGTCTTAGAAATATTTTTTATCTTATTCCTCAGACATGCAGGTTTCCTCACGATGTTTTCCTTCACCGCCGAGCACGTGGTAAATCAGCACTTAAAATTGCAATTAACAATTTCATTGGTGCCGGCGGGGATCGAACCCGGGTTACTCGCGGTCTGTTATATTACAGCGAGCGTTAACCATCTGAGCTACCACGGCTCTAAATTAAAATTCTGAATAAATGTTAATTGATAATTGATAAAATTTTAGTTAACACCCTAAATAGGTACCTATTTCGGGGAATTAGCGTCTCAAGCGTGAGGCATCCGGTATTGTGACTGAGTCAATGTAAAGTAATTCAAGTTATTATACTATAGGTTGTCATAAAGCAAAGCAAAAGTAGAGGCATTAAGTACTTTTTAAAAGATGTAAAAATAATTAAGTCTTACGTTAGACGTGTTAGTATTTGTTAGTATAGTGCTAATTCTGCTGTTTCGTATTGTGATTATAGATAACGTGTTTATCAGCCCATATATGTACCTATGTACCGAATTATTTTTTTTTTATAGAATTATTTTTCAGAGTAGCCAAACTTTAAACTTAAGTTTAAATATATAAATATTGATATACCGTTGTTACAGTTATCGCAAACACAAGTAAATAAGGCTTCTACTTTTATTTGAGATCATTTTAATTAAATTTGATTTATGGGCAACAACATTTTTGCTTACCGAACCACCCACAAAATTAGTTAAAATTTACTATTACCACGCATTTTGAATTAAAAAGATAAAAAGGATAGATTTTGAGATTTTTTTAAATTAATTTTTGTTCACCATTTGTCTATAACTTATTCATTGATTTTTATTGTTGATCATGGGCGGCGGTAGTCACTTAACATCAGGTGAGCCGAATGCTCGTTTACAGGGGGCAAACGAGCATACGCCTCACCTGATGTTAAGTGACCACCGCTGCCCATCAACCGCTACACCAGGGGAATTGCAGGTACATTGCCGGCCCTTTAGAAAGGAGTAAGCTCTTTTCTTGAAGGTCCCCAGGTCGTATCGGTCCGGAAAAATCGCCGGTGGTAAACTATTCCACAGAGAGGTCGTACGCGGAAAAAAACTCCTTGTGACACGTACAGTGGTGGACCGCCAAGCATCCAGATGGTGTGGATGGTATCGGGACGTTTGCCGCGTAGTGCGTTCACGAAATTTGGCGGCTGGGATTAATTCGAACAATTCCTCAGAACACTCCCCGTGATATATGCGAAAGAAAATGCAAAGAGATGCAACATCTCTTCGCAGCGCCAGTGAATCGAGACGATCGGAAAACACTCGGTCGTCGACAATTCGATCCACTCTGCGCTGAATACGGTCAAGTGGAAGGAGCTGGCACTGGGGAGCCCCAGCCTATTGATGAGAACAGTATTCCACGTGCGGCCGAGCCTGCACCTTGTAAAGTTGCAGGCGGTGTGTCGGCTTGAAATACTGTCCCGCTCTGCTGAGCACGCCAAACTTTTTAGAGGCCAATTTAGCCTTCTCTTCCAAGTGACCACGAAATTGTACGTCACTCGATATGTCGACGCCGAGGATTAAGTTTGTTTTCAATTGTGTTTATATTTTACATGATTACTGTACCTTTTCAATAGAGGAAACAAAGAAAACAAAAAGAAAGCTGTCTTAATATCTTTAGCTACGCATGACCAGTCAGAAACCCTTACTAGTGTCTGAGTCTGAGTTGAAAAAGAGAAAGAAATCTAAAAATATTTGTAGTGTTCCTTGCTGGGTTGAAATCGGTTTAAAAGTGCCGCAGCAAAAAGCTTAACAACTGTTAGCAAGCTGTTATCGTTTTTTCATTCCTTTACAGCTTTACAGAAAGCTTGACACCTGTAATCCCCGAGGAATAGGCAGAGTACAAAGAGCAACAAGCTACTTGGACCACGTTTAGCCAAAAAATATGAGTTTGGATGGAAAATTGACAGGTGGCTATTCCATCTCCTACACAATCACAACCTCAATATTCCATTAGTCGCTTTTTTCGACATGCTATTCAAGTAACATAGTTGGCACAATCTTTTTTGTTATAAGTCGCATATTAACATTGGACCTTTACGGAGATTAAGGATTTATTTTCTTTATTTTTTAATAAATGTTCTATTTTTTTGCTTTTTACAGATTAGTAGTGATAGAGGAATCAAAGACGATGTACACTTTCCAGTCTTTCTCGAAACCAAAATTCAAGGTTCTGCAGTCTGTGGGTCACAAGTAAAAGGGGTCGTCGAGCGGAAATCGTACCAATTGCTCCTGTTCCACATTCCCGACCCTGTTAGTCCTGCTTGCAAACTTTGAACCTTATACCAAAGTAATAAAGATTTATTAGTGCCCACAAAGTGACGGTGCAGTTGGCTCTAGACGTGCTTGATACGTGATAGGACTATCGAGTCGCATAATTACCGTAGGTAACGGGGCTCGGGACCGTTTTGCACCGTGAGAATCAATTTTATTCCATTTTAACAGGAAAAAGTAAGTTTTCAAAGGACGTTTAAGATTGTAGGCCTTTTATATTATAATAATTAGTACATGAAGTTCAAATACCGAGTACTCAAAAACCTCGAAATTCGTGGTAATTTATTTCATAAGTTTTACAACCTACTTTGACTATTATGTATGTTATTATTAATAATATTGATTAAATTAGCTTAAAGTTACACTTTACTCAAAGTCACAGTTCATATTTAAACTTTAAAAAAGTCTGTTTTGACTTTTAAAACGAAAAAAAATCCAAATATGTAATAGCTTCTGAAGCTGGTGGTAAGACAGTGTATAAAATAGTTAAAGCTAACTTCAGCGGCTATAATGTGGAATTTATTTTTATTTAAGAAGTCGATTTTCCTTTGTTTTAAAAAACGTATAAATATTTTACCTGTTTGAGTGAACTAGAGAACATCACAAGTTCTGGGTAACACCTAGCATATCGTCTAAATAGTTAAAGTAACAAGTTCATCAATTTTTCTATTCTTTGAGGTGATATTTTTTCAAAAAATTTTATGGGACCACCTCTAAAGTGTAACTTATTTAATAAAAGAAGAATTATTAAAATCTGTTTAGTAGTCTCCAAGAAATGTTGAATATAGAACCTTCTCGTTTTTAAAATTCCTTTAATAAATTTTATAATATAATATTAATATTGAAAGCTACTATGACGATTGTTTTCACAGTAATTACACTCTCCCTGTCATTCCTACAACTTGTTAAACAACGTTCTAAACTACAACACGAGGTATACCTACGATATTTTTACTTTATTTTTCAAGATTTGTTTTATTACAAGATACTTCACGTCATCCGATTGAAGCATGCATAAGGAGGATCCAAGGCCTCTGTTAGATAACAATCAGAGGAAAGGCAGCGAGAGTGAAAGCGTTCCGCTCCATTCACATGTGATCTGCGAATTGAGTTGCGATTGCGAGTAGTCATCATTTGCTTATCAACGTAACAAGTTTGTTTGTTTTATATCACTTTGAACAAATATCACTTTGAATTAAACGATTCAACAAATATTTATTATAATTTAACTTGACATTATGTTACGTAAACATTTTCATAAAATGACAAAAATATTTTTGTCATAATTACTCACAATTTGATTTGGAGCAACTTGTGTATTTTTTATTTAGGAACATATTAATTAATTTTATATATTGCTATCAGCCTATTTAGGAAGTTTAATAATATAATTCTCAGCCAGTCAACACTGATCGATTTTAATGCTGAGAATATGTAACTCCATATATTAATTTTGCCAAATTTTATAAGATTTCCTGCAATCACAGAAATCTAAATAATATGTCTTATTATTTAGATTTCTGTGCCTGCAACAGTTGTATAATGGCTTATTTCAATGTTTAAATAAACGAATGCTATTGTGCATAATATTTAAGAAAAAATGCATACTCAAGGGACTTCTACAATCATAGATATTGAAAAGAAGATTACCGTTGAAATCTTGGTTGAAATATAACGGAAAATGTCCTTTGTGATGAGAGTGTCAATATTCGATAACGTTACACAAATATTGAGGAACAGGTAACCCTAGTAGCGAGACGACGCAACTTGATACCACATACTCGTATGCTGCACGATCTGTGTGTATGTCGAGCGATATGTGTGTGTAAGGTACCTAATAAAAGGTGGTGAGAGTTAAGTTAGTGAGGCTCAAAGAAGCTCTACTCACTAGCTTATATATTATTTCTTTATATAAAATGACGAAATACTTTGGCGTATCGGAGTCAAACAATCATTATTTCATGTTTAAATAATAGTGTATATGTGCAGCCAAAATAAGACTTTACTACCGAATTTCTTGCCTGGCGCACAAAGTAAAGTCACGCAAAGTGAATTAAGTTTTACTATAGTAATTGTAAACCTCTCTCCTCTATTTAATTTTAATCATTAATATGCATATTATGCGCTAAAGTATAATAACACTTGATTAAAACTAATTTTACGGATTTTATCGCGTTTATTTTTACTTTTTATTTACTTTTATTTTTTAATTCCCGACGTTTCGGGTGCTTTCCAGCACCCATGGTCACGGGGGACTGAGTTGACTGACGTCCCGATGTCATTGTTAAACCCGAAGTACCTTCAGCTTTTTTATTTATTGTATATGGTCCGATCTATGCAAAATGAACTGACTATGTCCTGACGTCTTGCAGTGGTAGTACCCAGCCTCCTTCTCTATTGAAATTAGGATGTTTTTTAATTTCAATAGCCTCACGTATCATCCTTGGTATGAATCGGTGTTCTTTCGCGAGGATTTGTGGTCTATCAAATCTGATGTAATGGCTGGGGCCCTCTAGGATATGATCACAAACTGCAGACTTCCCGAGACGTTGATGCTTCACATCAGCTATATGTTAAACGTCGGGAATTAAAAAAATAAAAGTAAATAAAAATTAAAAATAAACGCGATAAAATCCGTAAAAGTAGTTTTAATCATGTATAGTGTTCGCGTAAATATAAGAAATCATTATAATAACACTTGGTTATAGTAAATTAATTTCAAATCTAAAACAAAGATAAATAATGTTGCAACATGTGATGTAACAGTGTCAGCGGGAAACAGGAGATGGGCAGCTGCGTCTTCCTTAAAAACTGCGCTTGCCAAGCGTGCCGACTATGGCAAATATCTCCTCAAAAGACATAGTATGGGGGTCTATGTTCAGCAGTGGACACTAATAGACTGTAACGGTAATGTGGTGAGAGAGATATGGAAAATGGCGAAAAAATCTTATGGCTTCTGATAGCTGGTGGTACACAATCTGGCGAAGGGCAGCCGTGTCAAACGTGCCTGGGACTGCAATCGTCCAACCGCCAACCAAGCGTTACGATTAAAATCTGTGCGATTAAGGCAAACTTTTACGGTACAACGCGAGAGGCCCATATCCAGCAGTTACAATTTTATTTACATTATTCAAAATGCCCTCGCTGAGCATACACGCTCAAGCTTACTTACTAACCTTACTCTTCCTGAGCTTGGGTGCTCAGGCTGCCCACGTTTTCTGGGTGGGACAAAATGTCTCTCAAGACTAAGACTGCTCGGGGCCAACGGAGTAATAAGACAAAGGCGCCCCCTGCTACACTGTTCGTGAATTTCTGCAACATCAGGGAACTTCATTCAAACCTTAACGCCGTCCACTACCACCTGGGAACGGCGAGCCAGCCTTGCCCTTTTTAACCGAGACACAGATGTCCTCTTCGACTGACACTTTGTATCTCCCCTACTCGAGAAGAAGAGATACAAAGTATCAGCCGGATATTTAAGGTGTAAATCTAATTATTTCAAAATTTGTACCCGAGGTACGAATTAGAGCACTCCTTTGTGCCTCGGGCTGGAGTTTGCGTATACGTCAGAGAGGACATCTGTTTTCGACGCATTGGCAGTCTTGAAGATAAGGACCAGTCCACCTATCATCTATGGCTGCGCGTGGACAGCGACGACCATGCCTGCATCTAGGTCCCATAGCGGTTATATCGACACAGATATTGATCACGTCCAAATGGCTGTAGACTTCGTGTTACAACAGGTCCCATCCGCAGAGATCGTGATGCTCGGTGATTTTAATACCCACCACGCTGAATGGCTGGGTTCCCGTTTAACCGATCATGCGAGTAGATCTGTTTATGATTTTGCCTTGGCATATGGTCTGACACAACTGGTTACTTCGCCTACGCGGATCCCGGATGTGGAGGATCATGTATCTTTCCTATTGGACCTTTTGCTGACCTCTCATCCGGACGGATATCAGGTCTCCGTCGATGTTCCACTTGGCTCCTCGGATCATTGTCTGATCCGTAGTACGGTGCCACTCACGCACTCATCGTGGTTGCGTACTGTAGGTTACCGCCGTGTTTGGCACTATACTTTACTAAACTTTTTTTCTTTAAAAATTTTACTCTTTCTGAAAACTTCTTTAGGCACATTGGGCACTAGGGGATGGAGAAAAAGCACAGGACTCGCGTGACCGTCACGCTCAGATAAACATATACAGACGTATATATCTGTTTTTAGCTTTTCTATATATATATATATCATTATTTCTATTCAATACTGACGTCATTTAATATTTTTATTTAAACCCAAATGGTCAGGTACATTGAACGTTCGAATTTGTTCTAATATTGCAAACTGTTGTTTAACCAAATTTCACTCCTTTTAAACACGAATAGCACTAATTCACTATTTACATGAGGTACATTGATGAATACCATTTTGAAATCGGCTTTACGCACATATTATTTTTAGTTAGTCACTAGTGTTGCAATAACTTTTATTAAACTTTGTCAAAATGAATATTTTGCACAATTTTTTAACTAGAACAGTACGAAATTACGAATTATATATTGTCTTTTATTCATAACATTTATATTGTGAAATATACATCAGATACAACGCATATATATTTGATTTATTTTTAATTACTGAATCTTTAAATATACTCGTATCTCGCATATTTACATATTTTACCAATAACTTACGAAATCAAGTATTACACGTATAATATACTTAATACGAGTATCTAAGCTACGTAACTTTCCATGATATTAATAATGCTAGCTCTTTTTAATTTCGTAGGTAAGTAAAATGAAGATTAGTTTCCTTCATTCAAAGTTCAAACCTTCACTGACATGTTGTATTTGTTTCCTTAGTAGTAACGTCACATTATGTGTTTTCAACTGACTTCAAAAAAAGGAGATTTTGAATTCGACAGTATTTTTAAGCGTTACTCAGAACTTTTTTCTAGGTGAACCGAATTTAATGATTCTTTTTATATGAAAGCTGGTGCTTTTCAGGTGGTACCATATAAATTTGATCAAAATCTGACCAGTAGTTTGTGAGTTATCATTAATAATGCGTATTTAATTGGCGTCGACTACATTGATGTTGCTCTCATTTTATTTTGGTTGAAGTCGATTGTACAAAATTTTCAATTTTGCTACTTGTTTATTATTCATTTCGAAATCGTGAAATTATGGCGGACGTTATAATCTTACATAAAACGCTATCTCTCTAGGATTTTCTTCAGCATCTTTGAGGCATTTTACATACATAAATTGCACTTGACAAGCACCCAGACTCGGCGCAATTATATGATCCGTATTAAACTGTTGTTTCGTACGGGATTCAAACTCGCGTTCTCGCAGCGCCACAGCCAAACGTTTAAACACCGCGTTATTCGGCCGTCAGTGACTGCTACAATGAAAGTTAACTTTCGATAAAGAGAGTAAAACCCGACATCAAAGAAGAAGAATTGGAAGATAAAATAATTTTTCATTGAGAAGTCGGAGTTTTAATTTTAGCGAGCCAGTAGAGCCACGCTGCAGCCATATTACGGTTATAGCAAGAATAGGTTGGCTCGACCGGGGAAGGACCACGCTCTCAAAGAATACCAGCGTAAAATAGCAGCTTAATAAATAAAATAAAATAAAAATAAAAATTGTTTATTTTCGATAACTTGAATCCATAGGAATTGTTAGTAGAGAAAAACTTACATCTATGTTAGTAATATAATTTATACTTTTTTATATTTAATTATTAAGCAGGACATAGTCCTGGAGATCATATTTTTGATCAGTGGACAGTTAATACTGGTGTGATTCGTGTGGTGAGTATAGAGAACCGGAGACCCCTTTTATTGGATAGAAAGCATTCCGTTTTCTTCCTCGGGGGTGACAACGGAACTGCGTTTTGATTCTTAATCGAAGACAGGTGTAGATATAATTAATAGAATCAGACGATACTTTGCGGAATTCCATTATATTGAAGTTGTTATACTTAATAGTTCGAATATTATCGAGGGTGGTGTGTCGTTCCTAGTGTGGTGGTGCTGAGATTTGTGGTGACGGTGATAGTGCACGTGATTGAGGGAGGGTGGGAGGTGCTCTTCGAACTGGGCAAGACACATCATTTTATTTCATAAAGACCGATTTACACTTCGACAAGTACAGTAGCGAGTTAACTTGCGAACCTGGCGAGTTAAGTTTGAACCTCGTTTGAACGGCAATAAGCGAGTTAAGTAGCAAGTTAACGATTAAGTTGAACGGGATAGCCGGCCGAGCTATTTTTCGGCGAGTTAAGTGCGAAGTGCTGCCCTCCCGCGCGTCTCCCGCCACCCGCAACTAAACTCGCCGTTCGTGTAAACGAACTAGTTTAGTTCAGTGCATAAGTTGACAGGACGCAACGTTTGCGCGCCAAAACGAACAATTGTACTTTTATAATGAAACTCGCCACAAAGTTTGTACGATACTGTTTATTGAATATTTATACGTTTTATATTGAGTTTTAATAATAAAATGGACGGAAGATATCACGTATAAATTTATACAGGAGTATTTAGAACACGAATGTTTCTATAATAGTAGACGTTCAAATTGTAAAATTAAACCTGCTCGAGAAGCTGCACTCACGAAAATTTTTAAAAACTTCTTTAACAACAACCATTAATACTTCTCTGATTGGATCATTTAATTGTTGACGTAATTCTAGAACCATCTTAAACGAAAACCAAAAAAAATTCTGTAGTCTTGAAACGTCATACTCCAACGAACTCTATGAACTAATGTGCTTAACTAAACTCGCCACGAAGACATTGTTTGAACGCTACTGCCCACTTAACCGTTTACTGTCAACTGCCCTGTAACTAAACTCGCTACTGTACTTGTCGAAGTGTAAATCGGTCTTTACGCGAAAATAAGCAAATTAAGTTCTAAGAACTTCAACAGATATAGATGTATACGGGCTATTCGTAATTTTATAGAATATTTTCTTGTTCTTAACTTTTTCATCTGTGAGTGTACATAGACGTACTCGTAGATTACGTATGGACTAACAGCCAGACCTAGAAAATATGCATATGCTGAGCAAATGCGTTGTCGAACAGTGTATAATTGCCGACATATGTCGTGAGCACACTTTTTATTGGTCGATACGACGTTGACCACGCTAACGTTCAACGTGATTGGTTCATCAGTCGATTCTCGTCGTCTATTGGTTTCGAACGTATCATTCGGCTTCCGTACACTTCAGAGCAATAATTTTAGTGATAACTTTTTTAATTAGTTTATTTTCGTTAATTGTTTTTGTTACCTCGTCGTTAATTGTTGTTTGTGTATTCCTTGTTATTAATTGTTTTTGTTATTTCTTGTTTTTAATTATTTTTGTTGTTATAATTTGAGTGTTCAGATTTCGGTCTAAATATGCAGAGAAGGAAGAATTCGGTGTTAAATAGACAATCCCGACAAATGGTCTATTCAGTGCTTAGTTACATGAAAAAATTAGGTACTGCGAAAAACATCATAGACGTATATAAACAGACTGCTGAGGTGCTGAGGCGACTAATGTCTCAGTAGCTACTGTACGGCGCACCGCAACACCGGATTTTATGGAAGGCATATCACCTCTTCCTTTTTCTCTTAATAAAATAATCAATTCTAACCACCAGGTACACATAAAATACTTTATAGTAGATAATAAAATAACGGACACGAATATCTGCAACATTACTGTATCAAAGTAAAAGTTGATGTGTTCGAGTAAACATTTTCATAAAAGTCGGAGAAAATATTCAATTACGAATTGAAATAATAAAGGTACCCAATAATTTTGCCCGACAATGTACCTACCTCCCACCACAGTTTATTTGTGCTCATCACTCGTGTCGGCAACTATACTTGGTAAAATGGAGGCTCTAATATGCTAATATGCTAAAACCTATGCGATAAAACGACGGTAGACTGGGATGCAGTGGGATAGATATGGGAACAAATATAACACAACCACACATGAGAACCAGACGGAGGACTTAAGAATTCCCCCCTCGTCGTTCCACCATCAGACAACGAGACGCCTGACGTTTCTCCATCCCTCAATGGCGTAGCATGGGTTTCTGCCATCCGGAGCTCTCTCTCTCATTCTCGCAACTATCGTGAAAAATATAACATATCTGATGTTCTTTTATAGGTTATATTATTTGAAAATGAACATACTGTTTAATTTATAACTTATCTCTACCGATGGCAAGTGTGAGTGAACAGATTATAAATAACAGATTATAGTGATTGATATTTCAAATAGTTATCTTCCTCAAAATGTGCCCCTCTAATATCTGCTGCCCGGAGCTATGCCCCAATTCCCTAGACCCCTAGACGCCTTACTTTGTCTGTGCGTATGCTATGCACTTAGTAAATCCAGAAAATTTTAAAATAAAATCACTACAGCTACAGTGCATCAATCGGATTCAAAATTTAAAAAACTTGTTTGTAAAAAAAATGCTACTATAACATAGATCAATACATTGAGAACAATGATGTGTGGAAATAGTACTCTAAAAATACTACTATAAATACTCTTACTCTGCATCTGCAAGTCCCCTGGTTACTGATATTATTTTTACCGATTTCAAAAAGGAGGAGGTATTCGATTCAATTGTATGTTTTTTTTATAACATTGGGTGACAAACGAGCACACAGTCCACTTGATGGTAAGTGAATGCTGGGCCCATAGACATCCACATTTATCTTCAACTATGGATCAAAATTCAAATGCGTTGTCACCCCTGAGGACTAAGATGGAATGCCTCGATTCCAATAAAAAGGGTCACCGATTCTGCACACTCACCATACGAAACACAGCAGCATTACGTTGCTATTTTAGGCTGTTATTCGTGCTACAACTATAATATAGCTGTAGCGTGGCTCTACCACGTAAAAAAAAATTCTCTGAATTTTTTTCTGGGTGAACCGATTTTGATGTTTTTATTTTTATTTTAGAGCTGATACCCCACATTGTGGTCCCATATACATTTGATTAAAATCTGACCGGTAGCTTCTGACTTATCCTTTAATAATGGGTATTTAATTGACTTTGTTATATATAAGTTAAATGTAACATTGATGCGTGTCGTATTGTAGTCGGTTATACGTACAAAATTTTTAATTTTCCACTTGTTTAAAACCTTCATTGTAAAAAATTTGAAAAAACATTGATATTATATTTTATAGTGAAACAGTTTGTCAGCATCTGCGTTTCCTTTCGATTGTAAAGCAAGGTGGCAAGAGTGAATGATTCTCAAGTAATAGTCAGTTTGTTTGACCATTATAGGTCACGCGATCGTTTATGTCGTTTCGCTCGTTTCGTCAACTGTACCGAATGTGGTAAATTATGGTCACCGTTGTATTAATCACTGCTAACTTCGGTACTTTTAATCGTTGCTAAAGGTTGCGATTTCACTACAATTATCACACTATAGGTGTTAATTTCATTTATTATGGTATATATAGTATTTTCCAAAAAGTTTCCTGGGTATGGCTCCTAAATTTTTTAATTAACTCTCAAAAAACATCAAACATAATATAGACAAATTTAAGAAATTGTTTTCGGGTTTTTTAATAAATAAAGCATACTACTCTATCGACGAATATTTGATGATAAAATAAATGGTTTTTAGTATCTTAAATTAATGTCCGAGTTATTTATTATATTTTTATCTTTATGTTAATTGATAATAAAGATAATAATTTACGTAATTTCTGAACATGCTAATTATAATTGAAATTGTTATGCTATTAAATATTAATGTTAATAATGCCAGGCGATGATGTTAACCAAATACTTGTATGCCGTTCATTTAAGGTCAAACATAGAAGTTATTTTGATTTGATTTGATATTTTCATGTTACAAATTACTTTGGTATCATTATCGTAAATACAGCCAGCACAAGTCCACATCGTACATGTTGCCAACCTCCACAATTTATCGCAAATTCGATCATTCAATTTGTTAAAGAGTTATCTACATTTTAAATTGACGGTGGTTCAGTAACCTATAAATAAATATTAAATATAGATTCCTAAATTCGCCCAGCCGTAGCAAATGCAAACTGCACGCGAAACGGGTAATGGACGAGTACCGGTGCGGTCTTGTGACTGGTTGCGTGTGAACCGACCGGTGATGAATGAATTTCGCGTGTTCAATGAAACGCATTCACTTACCCGAAATCGACAAAGACAAGAGTAGAATGGACTATTATGTTCCTTTTCTAAAGCTTTAAAGACTGCTGGTATATAAAAGCTTTATTTGAACACATTTAATGAACTTTACAATTGCTTAATTAATTGAATCGCACATAAATATCGAACTTCAACAATATGTCCTCGCATGATTTCGGTGATTATGGCTTACTATAAAATCAGGACGTTGAATATATCAGTTCCCCTTGTGATCATGGGTCTGCCAAAGAACAGAAAAGACATAATCCGTCGCTGCAAAGCACTCGTAACATTGGGAATTTTAGAAAAAATTAAACGTGAAAAATTGAAATTCGTAGAAATTAGTTTTATACAATGTGTAGTATTCGAGTTAACATAAGAAACTAATACAATAAAATAAATCATCTTGAGTTTATAGCAAAATACCACCATTTTAACTTATCATTTGGAAGTTGAAGTAATGACAGACGTACTGCATTACAATCACCCCTCTTTATATAACAATCAATCAATATAGCATCTGCACGTTTTGAGATTACTAAATTCTGATTCTACTGTTTTAAAAGGATGTCTGTGTGTACGTTCGTATGCAGTATGTTTGTACAATAGTAAGCTTATTCGTCTCGGATATCTCGAAATAAATTACATTATCGTCTCCAATTCCATTTGACATATAAATGCGAATTTCGTCCGGTGCTTAATTGCATAATACTACTACTACTATTTACTTACTAGATTACATTTACATTACATACTACTACTATTTAATTACTAGATTAAATTTCTTAATATTTCTTAATTTATTAAAATTGACTATATAGTTTCTATCTTCTTCTATTTAAATAAATAAAAATGTTTGAAGACTTTTTGAATTTTTAGTACAACGTTACATTTGGATACGCGTATATATTTTCATATACTTTTAAGGAAAAAACATTGAGCCAGAGTAACGCGTGGCTGGGTACAGTTAGTAAACTATAAAAAATCAACCTAAAATTAGTTACCAAGTTAACTTATGAGGGCAAACCAATCGCGAGCCTACTTTAATTTTAGATTTAAGCAGTAGGTAATAGCATTCTCAAAATTACTGCGTACATAAATATTAGGAAGGTCTGCTTTGTGGCAATTGGGCAGACCTAAGTTCAGCTGTGGACTTGTGAAGGACTGTGATGATGATTACGATATCTGAAACTGTGGCCAAGTTTCCATTGAAGTAATCTAAATCATAGACTTTACGCGTAAAACAGCTGACAATTTTAGGCTCCTTAGAAAAAAGACCTTAATCCGTTGTTTTTCCTTGTTGTTGTGACATGAAGACGTGTGTACTCGCGAGTCGTAACTACCGCTAACGGAACCCACGTAACTGTTTAGACGCTGAGCGTCGCGTACTACTTCGTCGGGTAAAGCGGGCTACATACGACACGATATCGGTGGCGATCTAGGGTGGAAAGAAATCGGGGCTTTTATCGGGGTAGACCTTACACACGGGCCTGCCTAGCAGTACGCGTTCGGACTTGGAGCGGAATGCATATGCGGTAGAGTTCTTCAAAATACCTCCGACTCTCTTAAAACACCACCGTGTTGGTTTGGCATTAGCCATCTCGGTTAATTTATTCGAAAATAGAAAAAGAGAAGTTGCTGGGTGAAAAAATGGCTCCAAAAGAGATAAAAATTAAGCCACATAAACGTACTAAATGGCCTGTAATCCAAGGACGTGATTAATTTTCTCCGGATGGATGAAGACAGTTTTTATAACCTTCTAGAAATGATTTCGCCACTTATATAAAAACGTCAATTTCTCCTACCTATGCTATTTAGTTATTTCTTCTCTTTGTTCATTTCTGCTTTGGTCAAAATCTGTATATGTATTACACACAACAAACAAGGAAATAAAATACTTTTGTATAATAATATGTATACTTTTTTTTAATGTAATCTTTATTTATGGAGTAAAACTATCAGAAAATAAAATAGCTTATATCTTTTTTTTAAACATAAAGAAACCTTTAATTTCGGACATACTCCCTTTTATATAACTTGTTTGTTGATGTGGAGATGGTGAAGGAGTAGAAGTTAGTTGTTGATAAGAGGATGAAGGCACGTAAGAGATCGAAGTGTGGTCTTGTGGAGTTGTAAGAGATATGAGTGCGGTCTTGTGTTGATAGCGTTGGAATAGGAGTTAGTTGTTGAGGAGAGGCTTTATCTTCTCCTTACTTACATCATACACTCTACTTTACGAACGGCAATAAAAAAATTAGTTTAGTAGGCATTCTCGACCTTGTCACTTCGCAGGGTCACAGGCTAGGGTGGATATGATTTGAATTTCGATAAAATTTCAATTAATTTATTTATTTTATTCACTTTTTTTGGTTTTTTGTAAAATATCAGTGCCATAGGCTTCTACTCCGTTTATATGACTAAAATGTAAAAATTTTGTTACATAAAAAAGGTCATTCAGTATCACTGTTTTGTTAACTTCCTTCCGCGAGGATTGCCGGCAGCGACTGCCAAAAGAAATCGGGCCGATGCGCCTACACACACGCAGTAAGGAGGGGGCGGTGCCCCGATCTAGGAAGCATCGGCTGATCTAGGAAGCATTTTTGCTCCTGCCAGCCGATTAAGGAGGCGATATCGGCCACGACTTAGGATGGCCCTACATACGACACGATTTAGAGGCAATCTAGGAGGCATCCCCACTACTCCACCCTAGATCGCCACCGATATCGTGTCGTATGTAGCCCGCTTAATAAGTCCACGCCACCGTTTACAGATTTATTACCAAAATATAAGGTTACAAGGCCTGGACATGCCGTGTCTTAATGATTTAACGGAAGGGAATTAAGATAAAATGTCTCAACTGAGAGCTTTGCTACGTATAAAAAAATCAGTGTAGTTATGTATATATTATGTTAAATTCAACATGTATATATAAAATTATTTATATTACATCAGTATAATTTTTAATTCGAATTTTATTGCAGCACGAATGGGCAGGCTCGAATAGGAAAAGGCCACCGCTTGCGTAAAATATCAGCGAAGATAGCGCTTAATGCTGACGAGTTCCGTATAGTTAGTTAAGGCGATACCCCGACCAAAACCTTGCGATAGTGCGTTTTTCAGAGACTATTATCTCATTAGTTATGTGAAATAAACTACATCTAAAACACATTACTAATTTTCGATATCCTATCATCACATTCCACGTTCTAATTTGTTTTTATGTGTTATTAATACATCTAAAATCAACTTTTAAAAAACGACTAAAATTATGGATTACATGCATCTGTTGATAAAAGCAACGCTCTAATCATTTGAGCATTACACTAATGTATATACATTTTAAAAATCTATATTATTCACGTTTTATTTAATTTCTTAAGTTCGCTTTTTTTTTAATTAGAATACTTAATTCCAAAAATTTGGGCGTATATATTACGCGATTTATCGTAGCGAGAACGCGTGGAATGTATGGGACCGAACGCTCAAGGTTGTTCGTTAGGAGTAGCTAACTTTTTGTTAGATAGTAAATACTGCAATCCGAGAACACCCAAAGCTAACTCCAAATATCTCGAAGATTGGACGACTTAACTAAATGATCCATAGACTAAACAACAGTAACTTTTTTAAATCCTTAATCGTACCTAAGCTATTTCAAAATTACATCAGCTGGCACGCAGAGAAACAGCAGAATCAGCGACGCTTTTTTTAAAAGAAAGAAAAGAATGAAAGAAAGCAGTCATAAAATCAGTGACGCTTTTGTGTATCATTAGTCTATATCTATCGGCTTGGAATTCATAAATTTTTTTATTTATTTATCAATCAGCAACCATACCCTTGTACGCCTAATCGTAGCGTGCAGCAAGTGCAGATTTTGTGAGTCAATTGCAGATTGCCCTTAAAAGTTCAATATATACTCTAAAACTCTAAACTTTGATTAATTTAAATTAATACTGGCGTATTGTTTTTGATTTTCGTAAGATCAGTTTAGAGAACCGGAGACCCTTTTTACTGGGGACTTTAGCGTTTAAAGTTTGTCCGTTTTACTATACGAAATATATTAAATAGTTTGACAGGCCTATTTTTATCATTCTTAGTTGGTTCTATAACTGCTAGTGCTTGGTCAGTGTACAAAAACTGGGTCGTACTCGTCATATTTTCCCACGCCCAATGTAACGCTTATGCGATAACATAAAGGTAAGCTCGGACTTATAGACGCAATCACGACACTTCAAACTCGAAAGTCAACAAATCATGTATGTATTTGCAATTATTAGCTTCTATTGGAAGGTAACCACGACGCAGAATCCGGTTACAATAACCACTGAGCCACGTGGTCGTCCTTACCAAATTGTATATAAATCTCATTCTTTATCATTTGGAATTCTGCCAAAGTCACTACATCTGAAACCATTATTGTATGATTAACGCCCACTACTATTACTATTTTTGTCATGAGTACCGAAAACGAACAAATTGTCCTACTGATGATATAAAATATAAATGCACGTTGCCATAGGGCAACTCGGTGACATATTGTTTAAACTGAAATTGTTTAAATAATTACAAGGAATTGTTATTTTTAAAACAATTTTTTTTATATTCTTTGTTAAAATACTAATAAAAAAGGGCCCAAGAATTTTTACCATAAAGTTAATATTTTCGGAGTAACAAAGTTTTAAAGATTTAAAAAAATCGAAAATTCAGATACTTTTACTCTACTTGACTCATTAAAATATATAAAGAAAAAGGATAAAATATGAAAAATATTTTTTTTATACTCTTTAGACAATAGTTAATATATATTTTTAATGAGTTACATTTCTTTACATACTTTCAATGAGTCAATGTATCCCAATTTGGGATATTTCAAACCTTTAAAAATTCGGACCTTTTTTGTGTTTCATCAAATACATTAAAAAAATCCCGATTGAAAATAACAATTCCTCTAAATTGATAAACCGTATAGGTTTAAATTCAATAGAACTGACGTAAAAAAGGGCATTACACTGTCCATCCGGACATATGTCTATCGTTATCACAATTGGCTGAAATAAATTTACTTGAGAGATTAATTAGCGATCGCAGGGCTTTCGGCATCTGAAATGTTGCTTGCTGTTGTTTCTGTAATAGTTAAAGTCATTATGGCGATAAAGAAGCAAGTAAACGGTAGATATGAACGTTCATAAGTGCTTTGAAATAGCCTAAACTGAATAAAATATTTTAGACTGTGACGATGTAGCTCCACACACTATAAAAGACCGAATTGCAATACTTTCGAACCTGAAAAGATATAAAATTATATGGATTATAATCTCGTGTTGGCGTCGTAGGAAATCAAACTAGAATGTTATATATAATTGGTATGATAGGATAACATCAGATAAGTTTTCATGCATATATGCATAAGCTATTGTGTACGAAGCTAAGTTTTATCGTATATTTTTTATTTATTAAGTCGTATTTGTTACATACTTAAATAACTCAAGCAACAATGGGCGCACTTAATGCTCTTCGGTATTCTATGCTAGTGACCAATAGAGTACTTTATATATTACCTGTAAGTACAAAAGGATTCACTTAGCGTGGTGAGCTGTTAAGGCAGGTGTGAAACATACATGCAAAAAGAATCGAATAACAGTGGTGCTTGAATTATAAAGCTCAAGAGAGCAGTAACCTATGTATATTCCACACCAAAGCTAATAAAGTTATAAGGTGCAATTAAATTCAGCCGCTTCTTCCACCAAGCAATTAAGCAGTAATAGACTGACTGGCACAGTATACTATGAATGCCCATAATTGCCAGGCAATTGTATAACACGTCAATCTAAAATCGACTAAGTACGAATTTAACACTCGTACTTTATTGCAACTCGTTTTATAATAAGATGATCTTGCGCTTTATATAATGGCTTTAAAACTATATCCGGAGTGTATAGAAGTGAGACATACATTTACGATTATATATTGGATGCAATTCTATCTCGCAAAATATTTTACGCCCGATGATTGTTCCATTTTTAAATATAAATATCTCGTTTGTCATCTCATATAAAAAGAACGAAAATGGTTGATTAAATAAATTATAGGATGCCTGAATAATTGTAATAAAAAAAGAAATAAAATTTAAAAATTATTACGTTCCTAGAACTCAAATTTCGTTGACTCCTTCAAAGAAATAAATGATTTTATTTTACATGTGAATGGACATATTTCACTACGATTGACGTACCTCGTACTAAACGGCCATTCATCGCGTCATCATACTCGTAATATAAACAGTCTACGGTTAAGTATGGACACAATAACTGAAAGATTATCTCAAAGCTTGCTGGCGCAGCCATTAGATAATTCCAGGCATTGTTAAAATTTTTAACATTAATATAGTTAATAAACAAACACTACTTTCTTACCAATAATGAAACCAGATTTTACTGAAAAATATTGGATTGAAAAGACGCGATACCGACTTCCTTAAAGTAAGTTTCTTAATTCCTCTATATTTATACTGCCTCGTTGGTCTAGTGGTTGTAGTAGTACGACTGCTGGTCATGAGGTCCTGGGTTCAAATCCCGGGTCGGGCCAAAAAAAACTAATTATTGAGTTTTTCCGTCAAGAAATTCTCAGTAGTTGCCCGGAGTCAGGAAGTTGGCGGTGTCTCACCCCCGTGCCTCGGAAAGCACGTAAAGCCGTTGGTCCTGCGCCTGATCTCTCTCCAGTCGTGTCAGTTTACCGTCCCATCGGATTATGAGAGTGAGGGAATAGAGAGTGCACCCGTGCTTGCGCATCTTGGGCACTATAATCCTGTCCTGCGCCGATAGCTAACCTCCGCTGAGGCAGGCCGCCGTGGCCGAAATTCGGTCTGGAGTTCAGTCTAGAGATTGCAAAATCCAGATTTTTTTGAAATCCGAATTTTTGAATTTTCCTATCATTAAAATCCGGATAATCCGGATTTTTCGAAGTTTCAGGGTGATTAGATAAAACTGAAATAAAACAGCATAAATCATTTAAAATCTGCATTTATTCTGATACGAAGGAATAAAATCCACCAAAAAAACAAAAACCGTGTAGTGGCGGTTAATAATATCCACTACCCATATCTTCCCGTGGGTGTCGTAAAAGGCCACAAAGGAGAGGCAGGCAGAAGATCGGCAGCAGCATCTTCCTGATAAAAGTAACAAAAAACTGCAGTTACCAACCCGCTCGCCAAGCGTGGCAACTATGGCAATATACCCCCCATGAGCAACGACTCAAATAGAATGCCCCCAGAGTATGGTAACGGCAGGGCAGAGGGTGCTAAGAATCTCCAGTGGAGGTTCAGTTGACACCTAAAACGACTCGACCTGACAAATTACAACGCATGCACCCTGAGGACTGACGAGAAGATCCTGGAGCTGGAAGAAGAGATAGACAAGTTGTGTTCGAATATTATGGGATTATCCGAGGTCCGAAGAAAGGGGGAGGACACGGTGATTCTCGAATCCGGCAATTCGTTTATCACCGAGAGGATGACCATCTGTCCCAAGGAGGTGTTGGATTTATCGTTCACAGTCTTCTTAACAACTTTATAAATATTGGGTGTGTGCAGCTTCTCAGAATATGAATATATTTTGTGGGGTGGGGAAGGTGGATATTTCAACATCTTTTGGGAGACTTCAACGCAAAGCTAGGCACAAGAAAAATTGGTGAGCTGAAGGTAAGGAAATTTGGGATAAGGCAACGGAACCCAAGGGGCCAGCAGCTGGCCGACTTCATGGAGAAAGAGGGATTCTTTATGATGAACTCTTTTCTTTCAGAAGCGACCGAACAGAAAGTGGACCTGGTCCCCTGAACTGACCCTGAACCGGTTCGAGAAAAAATGAGATTGACTTCATTATGACGAGTAGACGGCAACTGTTCAGTGATGTCTCAGGATCGCAAGGGCGAAAACTGGCAGCGATCACCGAATGGTTAGAAGTACACTGAACCTAAACGTTAAGTTGGAGAGGTCTCGTCTAGTGAAGTCAACACTCAGTCCCCTCGTGCTCTAATCCAAAATCCTGAAAACTTTTAGCTGGAGTTACAAAACCGTTTTCAGTGCCTAGAAGATTGCAATGCAGTGGACAATATGAATGACAAGCTCGTGGATACTGTCTATGCAGTCGGAGCTAATTTCTGCAAGACCCGCCGCAGAAGAACACAAAAACTCTCCTATCACACTCTTAATCTCATGGATGTTAGATGAGATGAAGCTGATTCAGCAGATTTGACAGCATACAGGCAACTGAACAGACAGATCTCCAAATGCACGCGGCGGGACTTACGTAACTTCAATACAGCTCGTATTGAAGAAGTGATCGAGCGGAACTAGGGCTCCAAAGTCTTTGCCAGAGGTCTGTCAGAAAGAACCAACTGTCAAGGCTGAATACAGTGTGGCAGCATCGTTTCCGGGACACCTGAGATTTTGAGTGAGATTGAGAGGTTCTATGGGCAACTGTACACATTATCGTTGGAGCCACACTCAAGTGTGAGTAACGATCCAAGAGCAAGTCTTATCCGACACTATTCCTGATGATATCCTGGACGTCAGCCTGAGCGAGATTAGAATGGCTCTCCAGCACCTTAAAAACGGCAACGTCCCAGGCGAGATTGGAATTACAGCGGAGCATCTGAAAGCGGATGGAAAACCGGTACTTGAAATCGTTCAGAAGTTCTTTAATTCCGTCTTCCATGGTGACACTACGGAGGTGTGGAGCAGAATTACGGTGGTCTTATTCTTCAAGAGAGGTGACAATGCTCTGTTGAAGAACTAAAAACCAATTTCCCTTCTGAGCCGCGTCTACGTGCCGTTTTCGAGAGTCATTACGAATCGTCTCGCACGCAGACTCGACTACTTCCAGCCTCCCGAGCAAGCCGGTTTCCGAAAAGGCTTCAGTACCGTAGACCACATACACATCCTACGGCAGATTGTACAGAAGACCGAAGAGTACAAGCTGCCACTTTGCCTGGCGTATGTGAACTATGAGAAAGCGTTTGATTCCGTCGAAATTTGGGCAGTACTACAGTACCTTCAGAAACGTGGTCCTTCACTGCTGGCCATATAAGAACACTTAAGGTCGCTCAGCGAGCTATGGAAAGGCCTATGCTCGGGGTTTCTCTGCGTGATAAACTGAGAAATGAGGATATCCACAGTAAAACCAGAGTGACCGACATAGCCCAACGGATTAGTAAGTTGAAGTGGCAATGGACTGGCCATATAGCTCGAAGAACCGACAACCGATGGGGAAAAATGGTTCTCAAGTGGCAGCTTCGTACCAGTAGGCGTAGTGTAGGGTGACCTGGAAAGACATGAGGAAGTCGATGGATGCAGGTGGCTCAGGAACGTGCTTTGTGGCATTCCTTGGGGTAGGGCTATGTTCAGGAGCGGACTTGTGAAGTACTGTAATGATGGTGGTGATGATGAAAATGAACAACAAAACACATTCATAAACTGAACGTATTAGCGTATTAGAGTAGGTAACACCTACCTATTTATTAGTTAGAACTTAGAATGAAAATTTGTGTATAAATGTAAAATATCCATTAAACTCAATTTTCACTAAAATCCGAAAAAAACCGGATTGATTCTTAAAAACCGGATTTATAAAACTCTGGAAAATCCGGATTTTTCAGTTATTTTCGAATTTCGAAGAATCCGGGTTGCAATCACTAGTCTGGAGGACATTATTATATTTATACTCTTATATATTTAATGTATTAGTACGGATATAGTATATAATTCAACACCTTCAGTATTAAGGAATTGATTTGGCTGTTTTTTTTTTCAGAAGTATACTTTCGTTATAATACCATACAAGTGATTTAAGTTTAAATACTCCGGTCCGATAATAGTTAAAATTATATTTATAATTCGTGCTTTGAAGTGTTTTTCAAACTAGGTGAGACTCATCATTTTTATTCTTTAGTGGGTATTAGTTAAATAATCTTTAACAACTTTAACATAAAGATTTCTGCAAAGTATAGCCTGGTACCATTAATAACCAAAATATGTACAAATGTTTTTGTACGCCGCAAACTGCAAAAGCAGTACCAAGGATCTGGAGGCCATAGTCCCTCGAGAGAGAGTCCAGGTAATGGTATCTTCACATCTATTGATTACCGACTGTCACGAGAAAAGGATCTAGTATACTACTCAGTCACTGCTTTGACCCTAATCGTGTCCGTTAAAGGTTCGAAACTACAGCGTCAAATAAAATGATAAATAATGTACGTTCAACTTTGACTCCGCAACTTTCTCCGACGTACACATTCTTCAAGTTAATTTTTAAGCGACCATTGTTGTGTGTCATTACGAGAAGTCCATGTAACGGCACATCGAATTAAGAAAGTTTCAGGCAAAGTAAATGATAATGACATTTTTCAACTTTTGCTGGCTTGTACCGGCGGATTACTTCGTAACGTTAAATTACATGTACATATAAATGAAATCGACGTGTTTGCACATCATTAAAGTATGAATAACCATTTTAAAAATATTTGTTTGTATATCTGTATGTTTGTCTGTATGTTCACTGCTGGTCGTATGAGGACACTCATGGTCGCTCAGCGAGCTATGGAAAGAGCTTTGCTCGGGGTTTCTCTGCGTGATAAACTTAGAAATGAGGACATCCACAACAGAACCAGAAGGACTGACATAACCCAACGAATTAGTAAGCTGAAGTGGCAACGGACCGGCGTTATAACTCGAAGATACCGAAAACCGATGGGGAAAAAAAGGTTCTCGAGTGGCAGCCTCGTACCGGTAGGCCCAGGTAGGACATGCAAGAAGTCGATGGATGCGGATGGCTCAGGACCGTGCTTTGTGGCATTCCTTGGGGAAGACCTGTGTTAAGCAGTGGACTTGTGAAAGGCTGTAATGATTATGATGACGTCTGTATGTGTCATCTATTTTATTTGTCCGGGCCTATCTTCGAAATGGCTGAATGGATTATAATGAAACTTCACGAACAGATATGGAGTAGTGAATGATTAAGGTTATATTGTATCCAAAAAATTTGGACATTTGTTTTTAATAAAAACGAAAATTTATTAAAATAAATAATCTTTAATTATCATAAATCTAAATAACGCCACATTAATGGATCCTAACCCGAGCGGGGCGCGGCTCATTACTAGCATCATATACAAGTTATCAATTTCAATATATGACATACATATTAAGATGTACAAACTTTATGTTATTTAGCTTTCGCCCACAGCTTCATCCCAGTAAACGATGTGTGTAAAACAGTTTTTTTTTATATAGAAGAGGGGGCAAACGAGCATGCGGCTCACCTGATGGTAAGTGACTACCGCCGCCCATGAACAACCGCAAAACCAGGGGATTTGCAGGTGCGTTGCCGGCCTTTTAAAAAGGAGTAAACTCTTTTCTTGAAGGACCCTAAGTCGTATCGGTCCGCAAAAATCACCGGTAGTAAACAATTCCACAGAGTTATACAAGGAAGAAAACTCCTAGTAAAACGCACAGTGGTGAACCGCCAAGCATCCAGGTGGTGAGGATGGTATCTTGAATATTAGTGTGTCTTGAATATCAGTGAATTACAATAGTAACATTTTTGTTAACAAGTTCCTGATCCAAGGAGTAATCTACCTCTGCATTAATGGGTCGTAATTAATGGGTACTGCCTCGATGGTCTAGCGGTTGTAGTAGTGCGAATGCTGATCATGAGGTCCTGGATTCAAATCCAGGGTCGGGCCAAAAAAGCAATTATTGAGTTTTTCTGTCAAGAAATTCTCAGTAGCTGCCCGGAGTCAGGAAGTTAGAAGTTGGCGGTGTCTCACCCCCGTGCTTCGGAAAGCACGTAAAGCCGTTGGTCCTGCGTCTGATCTCTCTCCGGTCGTGTCGGTTTACCATTCCATCGGATTATCAGAGTGAGGGAATAGAGTGCACCTGTGCTTGCGCATACACTTTGGCACTATAATCCTATCCTGCGCCGTTGGCTAGCCTCCGTTGAGGCAGGTCGCCGTGCCGGAAATTCGGTCGTGAGGATATTATTATTATTAATGGGTCGTAATGATGATCTACCTCTGTATTAAATTGTAATAAAGCCGTTCATCTCTTCAACGTTGTTGAGCGGTAAAAATAAAACCACATAATAAATAATAATACTAACGTAATAAAACTTTCACTTCTATAAAATTAGTAAAAAATATAAGATTTAAAAAATGTTTTAGCTATCACATTCTAAAATTTATGGCTTTTTCGTGAATCCCATACAGAGGTTATCACGTTTTTTATCGTGCTAATGTGGCCAATTAACGATAAAAGATATCTTGGTGAAATGCAATGTTTTATTTTCAAATGCTGACAACAAAATAAATTCTCTTATGTTTAAGTGAATGCTACACGAATAACTTTTACTGAGATTTACTTTGGCTGAGATGCTCAATGTCCTGATGTCATAGTTTACACCAAGTTTGAGGCCGCAGGTCTTAATGGCCATTAGTGGGCCTTACCAGGTGAATTCTAAGCTCGTCTATTGCTTTAAAGCTATAAAACCTGTAAAATAGCAATAAAATCGTTTGGAAATTAAAATGTGGTGATTATTAAACATTAACTTTATTAAGTACTTATTCTCTATTTTTTTTTAATTTACAATACAATACAATAATACAATAATTTTTATTTCAGGCATCAAGGACTTAAAAATTAAGAACATTGGCCCATAGCAATATAACCTTAACCTAAAAATATGTATAAAATATAAATATAACACTATTTAGGGAACTTTCTACTTTAACGTCCCTGTATCGGCGAAACACTACCCCAGAGGGCCAGAAATCGGGAGCAAGGAATGTCGCTTTGTATTTTGCAGCATATTTATGCATTAGGTATTTGTTTTCAGCGTCATCATCTTTATCAGCTTGTAATCAGTTCTAGGTAGTTAGACTCCTTGTCTGTCTAGGAGTGCGTCATGGTAGGTACCATCATCTTGCCTATTTCTGGCGACAGATAATAGTGCTGCTGTGTTTCGAACTGAAGGGTGGCTCTCTGCCATTGTAATTACAGGCTTTGAAGTATTATATCTTTTTTTTAATCGTGGGGAAATCCTCATGGATACCTTCTGCTGCGAGGGTAACAAAAAGGTTATGCCGGACTCTTACCGGCCAAAACCCCACAGTGGTCACCATCAGCGTATTCTATCTAATCTAAGTCTTCAGAGGTGATAACACATCTGTGGGCTTCTTTGTTAGAAGTTGGTTACAGGTGTCCATGAGGTGCTGCAGCCATCAGGTGGTAGAGCCACGCTGCAGCTATATTATGGTTGTAGCACGAATGGGTTGGCTCGATCGGGGTAGGACTACGCTCTCACAGAATACCAGCGAAAAATAGCAGGTTAATGCTGCTGTGTTTCGTAAGGTGAGTCTAGAGATCCGGAGACCTTTTTTTACTGGAAACGAGGCATTCCATCTCAGGGGTGACAACACATCTGTGTTCTGATTCTTAATCGAGAATTAGTTATTATAGATGTCTATGGGCCACAGCATCTACTTACCATCAGGTGGACTGTGTACTCGTTTGTCACCCTTATTCTATAAAAGAAAGGTGGACTATTACTTCGTACATCACCTTAGTTCTAAAAAAATCACTGTTGCACATAAGATATTCGATTGATACGTTTAACGCAAACTTATTAGTGTTATAAGTTATGACATAGAACAGCTTCCGTTCTTGCCTGCAAAATAGAATTCGATAACTCTATATTTGTGTCAAATAAATAATTTAAATAATTTTTGTAATTTATTTTACCTTTTTCTTTGAAAAACATTACGCAGAATGTTACACGAGGATTTTCAAGCGTTAACGTAGCGAACAATTACTAACGGAAAACGGAACAATAATTTGTAGATTATACTCGTACAAACACTATTGACGTTAACGAACACACGGCGACGCAGTGCCGCACAACTAAACGCTAGTCACTGTGCTACAGAGCCACATCGTGAATGTTTTTCGATTTCGTCTTTATTCTGTGATGTTGATGCTGTTAGTCTACACGGCCCTTACAGCTTCATTTGATAGGAACTATGATTTTATTAAATGAGATTTGGGAGGCCGCGAGCAAACGCTTCTGGTAGATACGGATTATCTATAATAATATAGATGATACTCAACAATGTCCGTCCAGCTATAATGCGTGTTTTAATATTATTTATATCTACGCTTAAAACTTGATTGTCAGAATAAACCTGATAACATCAAAGTAGGAGACTAAAGCTTTAAACCGGTACCCATGTGTTTACGATATGGTTATTCGTTCTTACAAACAGCTATTGAAATATTTATTATTTCAATAGCTGTTTGTAAGAACGAATTATTTATAAGAGATATACCTACATGTAAAATGCAATTAATGATTAAAAGTTTCAAAAGAATGTTTGCTGTTAGCAAAATGTGTGAAGAAAAAAATAACTTTAACAAAAATTAAATGGTAGCACCATTACTTTTTGTTAAAAGTTATTTTTTTAAAGACACTACCTATGTATAGAAGAATTAAATCCCCGACTTTAAATTCCCTCCTTCTTCCTTGTCCTTGAAATTATTTTATTCTTTTGAGTTATTCGAATCTTAACTTTTAGCGTTCAATTTTTGTTAAAAATATTTTTTTACCCTTTTAGTGGGCTAAAGAATATTACAATCTCAATCGTCAAAATAGTTACAATTAAAACTTCATCCTCCCTCTATTTAGGACCTCCCTATTAATAAAAATAATCTTCAGAATCAGGTCCCAATTTGCAAAGATCGCGTAACAAGACAAACAAAATAAAAAACGTACAGTCGCATTGTGGACCTCATGTTTGTGGACTTGAAGTCGGTTAAAAATTCAGATAATTTTTTTCTAAGACATTCATCACATAATAATTAAAGAGCGTACACACTTTTGTTTTACAGCTTTTATCACAAAAGTATTTAATTAGGGCTACATACTTTATGCTCTGTGTTGGCAACGTGTAAGGATTCATCACCATATTTCGTCTGGTGGCTGTCATAACAGGTGACTATGGTAAATTCCAATAAATCTTATCTAATCTTATAGCTTTCGGTAGATGGCGTTATAACCAACTCTACTGACTTATAATAATGAATATTATAAAAAGCGAAACTAAGGCTAAGTATGCAGTGATGCTGTTAAATAATGGCTCAGAGCTGGAAACGTACTTTACTAGGTGCTAGGACTTAGGAGTCTTAGGAGTCCTTCAGGTCAGGTCACCACCCACTTGTCTATTTCTGTCGCCCAATAGCAGTGCCTGCATTGCTGTATTCTGGTCCTAAGGTATAGAGAGCTAGAGTATATGCTGTGGAGCATTCTATTTTAGTCCTCAGGGGTGACGCAGCCTTCGTTGTAAGCAGTTTGCTGCATGTGTCCATAGAATTAAGTAGCCATTTACCATCACTATAAGTTCGTTTATCACTTCAGTTTTAAAAATAAACTACCTACTTTTTTCAATATTTGTAATTTATTATAATATTTAACTGGTAATATAACTTCGTAATAGGTACTATATGTTTTATAAATAAAGCATCCCAACTTAGAGGTCATAAAAACTTGGAGATTTTTCTTTCAACTTCCTTCAAGTACTGCTGCGATAGTTATAAAAAACGAGACGAATGATCTCATTTCAATGTAAATGGACATTTTCAAGAAATCTCTTACTTTACTTACATTTTTGTAATAAAATCCATACTTATATTTTTTTAAATAATATAGTTTGTGCAGGCCATTTTGAAACACCGATATAAAATAATGATACCTTATTATTCCACTCGTTATTATTAACATCGTTTTCTATTTAAAAAAGTTACCATACTTGTAATTTCCCCTGTACTCTGGAGAGGTTTAACGAGGACACAGATATATAAATTGCGCATGGACAAACATCTATAACAATTATATGAATAATTTTTATGAGCTATAAAAATACTTATTCCGTAAGGGAATCGAATCCCACCAGGAAACCCAAAGCACTGCAGTTATAAGCTTAGCCACTGTACTTCTCTATCAAACTAATTACTTAACTTTATTTTGAACTTTACACATTTTCTTCTAGTCTCGTTGCATTTGTTGTTATTTTTGATTTTTATTGTTACATGTTTGATTTTTTGTTGGTTAAGGCTCGCTGTAAATATAACAGAACGCGAGTAACCCGGGTTCGATCCCCGCCGGCACTAATGAAATTGTTAATTGCAATTTTAAGTGCTGATCTACCACGTACTCGGCGGTGAAGGAAGACATCGTGAGGACATGCATGTCTGAGGAATAAGAGAAAAAAAATATTTCGAAGACATGTGAAGTTCGCCAACACGCTTGGGGCAGCGCGGCGGACACTTCATTGCCCTAAAACCCTCTCAGAAATGAGGGGAGGCCTTTGCCCAGCAATGGAACGTATATAGGCTGTTACTTTATTTTACTTTACTTTTATTGTTACACCATGTGTTATTCTCCCGATCGGGACATTAGAAAAATATTAAACATTAGCTAATCACAACAACTTACCGCAAAGAAAATAGCTATCATTACACTTTACAGCTAAAGCCCATTAATGGGTACATCTTCAAAGCCCAGCCGCATACAACGAGATGAACTAAAGTTTTAAACGTTTCCATTATCCACAGACGCGTTCTTACGATCGATTATATGTTACGCAATTAAAATTTTAACATTCGTACTTATTTATCACGCTGTTTTAAAGCAGTCTCATTGTTAAGGTAAAGTTGACCGTGTAGCGGCATGTAGTAAGAGGAATTAGCCGGAGGTGACATAGTGACTCCTTTTTGGTTTCCCTCGTATTGGGTAGTTCTTTATATTGCAGCCAACCCTGCAGCGTCAACTATGCAAACATCTCAAATCTCAAACATGTGGCAATCTATAGGGGGCAATATACAACATGTAACATAATTAACGCACTTTGAGAAAGTAGTTTGTTCAAAATCGCTTACTGAATCGATTCCTATCATTTTTAATATAGTTAATTTTTATCCCAAAAATAATTAAAACTACGTAAATTACAGTCACACTAAATCTGTACGGTCAAAACAAACTGAAATGGACCTTAACTTAGGGCAATAAGACTTTTAAGAGTGCAGTTTTATTTGTATTATTACTAATTCTGTAATTCAATAAAAATAAAGAAAAATGAACTTTATTTCAAGCCAGTTAAAGTCTTTGCGTTCGTGGATTTGTACTGTGACAACAACATTCTTCCGGAATTAGTATAACTAATTTGATAAATAATCAGTGCATATAAATGTTTAACTAAAAATTCAGTGTATGTATTATGATTATAACATAATATACTAATTGGGGTGTCTGAGGGTGTGCGTTAATTACGTTACATATTGTATAAGAAAAGCCTTTCTTCAACAGTCGTCTTTCGATTTTCTGTAATGGTAACTCTTAATCATACGGCTACTGTTTTAAGAAATTCTTGATTGTGGATCCTAGTGGAAGGTGCTCTCAATCACTATGAGGACTCAATGCAGTCGAAAAGGGTATTATCGAGGCGCAGCAATCTGTGTTTCGGAAGAACCTAATTGTGGTCGTATGTTAAATATTTTGAAGAAAATTATACTCGTACTTTGTACCGTTCATGTTAATTTGCCTCGTGAGTGATTGGGACAATTGTGTTCTTTCTATTTGTAGTAGTTAAATTGATGTTCGTGCCATAAAAGAGAGCATTTAATGAACGCGTAATTTCACGATGAAAGAAAAAGATTCGAGAACCTTCGGCCTGGTATACGGTGACAGTTTTTTTACGCATGTGGTACGGTCACATGAGTAAAGAAAATATGGTACGATGTAGTATTCGACATCCTCGATCCACGGTCTCCATTCAGAACTAACAACCGCCACTAAGTAACACAACGTTTTTATGATTGGTACCGTCCCGTAACTAAGTTACTTGGTGGTAGGGCTCCTTTATGCCCAAGGATTCCGGCTGAGTAGATGCAACCCTTTTACTTAGTTCTGCCGCCCACACTGCCCACAAAAACAGTGCTTATACTATTGTGTGCCGGTGTGAAGGGTACAGAGAGGCAGTATGATTACAGCCTGAGAACCATTCCATCTTCTAGTCCTCAGACAACGCATGTGTAGCATTTTGAAGTAAACCTTCTTTACGCACGTTTGACTTGGGGAGTAAGCTGGCGAACGCGTGACGAAAGCGTTACGAAAAGTGTGATCGGGCGAGGCGAACGGGAGTTGAGTGGATATAATGGATATAAGCAAGAGAGAGCAGTGCGCACACGTATTTTCTTTCTCTTTTTCTCTCATAGCCATTTACGTTCCGTATTTTATGGATTAATATTTTTTCAATACATTAAATATTCTACGTTTTAAGTGAATTTTCATCATCAATTCAATCATTTTAAAGTTCGTGTTTTGTGCATTTTATAATAATTAAATATAACAAATTACGGAAGGAAGTCGATAATAAATTTAAATGTTTGTAGAAAATTAATATATGTATATGAAACACGTATTTATTATACATATATATATATATATATATATATATATATATATATATATATATATATATATATATATATATACATACAGATGGAGCTGAAGAAGTTTTACTTCGATCGTATGGTCATAAGCACGCTCGTTTTTTTAAGCTAGTGATCATGGGTCGCAGTAGTCACCATCAAGTAGACTGTATGTGCATTTATCACTTCAGTTTTAGTAAAACAAAACTAAATAAAGACTACTCGTGTGAATGTGAACGAGATGTATGCATCGTTTTTACAGAACTCATTAAACGCTTCCTGTTGCTGTCATTTCATCAATTCCCTGACATTGAGGTCGGAGAAAGCATTAAAATTGAAAACCATTAATATATATTACTCCTACATTTTAATTAACGCAAGCCCTGCAGGCATGTATTTTTAACTATAAAATTGCTAAGATAGATTTCAAAGTCTATTTTAGAGCGCTTTCGCTGTTGAGAACAGTCGTTAAATGTTTGTGTCCATTTAAATAGCAGTTGGGTTGAGAAGTTGAGAGTCAGTTGCGTTGATTTTTATCGCGCTTAGTTCTAAATTGATTTTATTTTTATATTAATTTTATAATATTAGAGTGATATAAAGTTAATAATCTAGCTGAAAGTAGCTATCACAGCTCATGAATAACTACGACCTACAACTAAACCAACTTCAAACAAAAAGAAAAGGTTACATAAGATTTGCTGTCACTATTAAGATGATAAAACGCATTAATGGTCATTAATTGAATCTTATAAATATAATCACAATATTTATTTTTAAAATTTTCCTTTTTTGTTGTAATCCCATGATACTTTCAATGTTTCTCCTACGATTTTTCTACTATAATCTAAGAAGTACGTAAGACCTTAAACGAACACACAGTTTACCAGAAAGTAAATAGAAGCAGTGTTCCATACACACGTACATTTATCCTCAACTAAGAAATAAATCCGTTGTCACTCCTGAGTATAAAGATGTCATCCACCATACGAAACACAGCAGCATTATGCTGCTATTTCACGCTAACGTTCTTTGTAAGCATGGTTCTTCCCTAATCGAACCGACCCATTCTTGCTGCAGCTTCACATTATAGCAAACTATAGCCATAATAAAGTTCGTTCTACCACGTATATAAACGTTATACGTAGTTTTGTACAAGTTAACACTT
>CAJQZP010000245.1:0-40721 GCA_907164705.1 Parnassius apollo | reverse complement strand
CAAAAGTATTAAATGGAGCATGTAACGTAAGCGACACGATCGCCATACATTTTAAATTGGCGCCACTCACAACATTATAAAACTTAACGAACTGTCTTGAACGAATTAATTCGTTCAAGCGTACTGTGCTCGATTGGTACGTTTGCCATACATTTGGAGCGGTCGCTACGGACGTAGTAGAAGAGTGTGCCGAACACTTTACTCTGACCTTACTCTTTGGGTAACGCTATCGCTGTTTCCAAACACCAACTATAACGAAATAGACAAAATAACAACAAAGAAATATTTCTTACAAGAATTTACCCATTATTTTTACTTACTTTTATTTTTACATGGTAGAGCTATGCTGCAGCCATATTATATGTAATAAATGACATTGTCAAAACAAACAACCTATATCTATTTTGTAAACAGTTGTGGCTCTGCTAGGCTAGGATGTCGATAAATGTGAAATACTGAGCCGTTGGTTTTTGTACTGCTTCTACGAGCTACGAATACGATGCGCTGAGTGCTGTGGACAGTTGGGACTTTACTTTTATTGACAAGTTTAAATACGGAACGCAGCTACTGTGTTGGAAAGGTTGCTTTTTCATGTGAGCAAGCTCAAACAGCAAGGTAAAAGATTTTGAGATAAAACTATGAATGAGTTAGTATTTGTAATGGATGTTCATTTGGCAAGTATAATTTAAGTATGAACTGTAATGAAAATCAAAGCAATGTGATTTCTCTGACCAATCTGATCAAATGTCGCTCCGAAGGTGTTGTAAGATGCAACTTTGATAAATTCAAGAAGAACTAACTATATGGTTCCCGATAAGTGGCAGTAAACTATCTCGTATTCCCGAGGCGTAAAATATCCATAATATGTCGATAGTCCGCCGGGACAGCAGCGTTAAATTGCTCAAGTCTGGTGCTGCGGTCTGCAAACCTCCTGCCAAACGTTACGATTAAAAGCTTACTTCTAATAGTGAACTTTTACAGGCCTGTAAAGGAGAATCAAAAGAACATTAAATACCTACTAGAGTCATGCCAAGAAGTGTAACATAAATACTCAAAACTCTGTTTCGTGAGCATTGTAAAACATTTGCTACAGCAAGTGTTACCTTTATTTGCGAATATTTCGGGCATTATAGTTTTAGTCCATGTTAAATGATGCTGCAAAAACTTTGTTGTTCATATAAAAAACAAGTAAGTTTTTAGTCCTTTCATTCGTAAATGTGTGATTTTAATTCTAATTTATTTATTTGAGAAATAAAAGTGATTACCCACGATTCGAAAGTGCGGTCCTAGACAAAAACAGACTAGTTTTTTATAGCTATAAGAAAATGGCGCTGATAAACGTGGTAACGGCGTATGTCATATCTCCCTTATGTTAAGATCCTTTCCTTTTTTTGAAGCATAGATTTGATATATAATATGAAGTGGACTCAACTAACTAGAGTTCAGGAAATCAGCACTGATACATGCACTGTATTTGTTGTCATCTTTCTGTTGACGTAAATAAAAAAAATCACACTTAAATAATACCTCATACATTATAAATATAGCGCGCAACAAAAATAAAACATTACTTGATGCTGGATGAGCACGAAATAAGAAACGTGATGGCTGTAATGCGTTCCTCATAAGCCTCACTTTTTGTTTCTCGTACATTATAAACATAACAGCAAGAATGAATCATTACTTCGCTGGATGAGCACGAAATAAGAAACGTGACGGCTGTAATGCCTTCCTCATAAGCCTCACTTTTTGTTTCTCGTACATTATCTTACATACACAAGCGCATTATCTGATTTATTGGAATTTTGAAGGATATTTTATTGACTATTAACTTCTGCCCGCGGATTCACCTGCATAACAACCGAAAGTTCTACGTATTCAATTGCCGTAATATCATCCCCATACTAGAGAAATGCGGACTGCGGACTCAAAAAGTCGTTGGTTCAATCCGCCATTCGACTTCTGTCGTGAACTACTCCTAACACAAGCATTTAAAGCTTACCAGGAGTGGTAAAAGGGAATATTAGTAATGTAGTAGCATTGCTGGAATTGAATATTTAAAAAAGAACGTAAAATACAAAGACTGGTGCCGGGAAGCAGCATCAAAGTATGAGAATTCTGGTGCAGCGATCATTTACAGGCGTGGTGATTTAGACAAATCCTCAATACGCTGGGAGACGCCCGTGTCATGCAGTGGTCTTTGACATTACTATAGTTGCCGTCGTAGCCAGGAACAGCGGGACTGATGGGAATTGGGGGCTGTCAGGC
The DNA here is from genome assembly GCA_907164705.1 of Parnassius apollo. Taxonomy (NCBI): domain Eukaryota; kingdom Metazoa; phylum Arthropoda; class Insecta; order Lepidoptera; family Papilionidae; genus Parnassius; species Parnassius apollo. The sequence continues at coordinate 38,453 of CAJQZP010000245.1, read as the reverse complement.
GGATCAAAGACCAATTTGAAATAAATTTAATATTGTTTTCCGTTAAAAATTAATGGGCTATATCCCCCAAAGCAGTTTTGTAAATTCTGCTCCAGCAAATATGTATACGGTAGTCTGTAAAATGTTAAGGCAAATGGAAAAAAGGAAGTTTTAATTATATTGATACAAAAAAAAAGCTTATGTTTGTAGCTGACACTTTTTCCATGCATTCATTTTCGTATAAGAGGAGAAATAGATTGGTCCCACGTAAGCAACGTATGCGATGCAATGCTCCTACGTTATGTACGTAACGAAATGTTGGAAGACGTGACGTAGTTGAACTTATGAACTGCTACTTCAACATGAATAGATAACCTTTCCATAATGCTTTATAATTATCTCAGGGAAATGCTTATGCTAGGAGTTATTCACGGCAGTAGTTGAATAGCGGATTCAAACCCACGACCTCGAGAGTTCACAGCCAGCACCCTGCCGTTAGGCTACTGTCGTTTATACAAGGCAAAATTGAGAGGGCCAGTTTGTATGACGACTCAGCATTGACAGCCGTACAGCTTACTGAACAGCGTATCTGTCTATTGTCCAGGACAGTTTGCATCTAAAATGTAGACAACGTTAGTGCAGATTGCAGTTAAATAAATAGTTGAATTACCTATATCACGAGTAAGTTGAACGAGTAGGCGTTCAGGTTTTAAGCTTTTGCATAGCTTCTATCGCGGGCCTTGAGCGCGGAGACCGAATCCAGAAATTCCTTAACGAAAAAAAAACCTCACGCTCCCCACTTCGACGGGCACGGATGTGTGGCGTTGAAAGCCGTGCATCGTCTAACGTCGTTTCAGTTCGGCAAACTTCGGCACTCGGCAGACTTCGGCACGGTGTTTGTGTGCGTGCGACTAGACGTATGCGTGTACACTAGCTGCTAACTCAATGATAAAAATTGCTGAATAACCTACATGTATTGTAAGATATTAAAAATATTTTAAACAATATTAACTTCTTATTTATTCAATAAGAGAAAAAAAAATTGTTTTCTTATCGGTCACCACGCTCAAAAAGTGTAACTTGATTTAATATCAAAGACTTAACTGCATAAATAAAATAAATAATTATAATTGCATAAGTCGACAAAAAATGCTATGCAATAGCTTTATCGCGGCAGTCACCGAGTGCCACACGTATTTTTTAATATTTCCGTGCAATAGACAGCGGTCCTAAACGACCAAAAGAGACAATTCAATCGTAGCTATAATCAGCTAGAATTAGACGGCAAGGAGTTTAACGATACATATTTAAAAGCATTAAGGATGATTCGCCTTACACCGTGTCGCGACCGGGCCGGACTCCACCCGGAGCACGTCCATCGTGCGCCGACCGGGCCACTTATTCATGCTACACCGCCCGGTGTATGTTTGCGTGTATTGTTTGTACGGCCGTGTCTGTGATTGTTTTGTGTCAACTAGTGATATCACCAGTCGATAAACGTGATACTTGAGCAAATATGCAATGTTCACAACTTGAATTAAAATTGTTTTCCAAATAATATTTTTGTACTTATTATCTAAATATTTTTAATGAATCATGTCGTAAGCTACAGGATACTTGCGCACACATTCGAGCAACTTTTCATCGTCCATTTTGATGTTGATCTGCTCACATCGCAAAGATTTGTCGCCGACTGCCCTGCGGGCACCCGGTGCACCGTTCATGTTACATTGTATCGAGTTCGGTTCGAGCCGGAGCCGGGAAACAATACCCACCGACATTTTGACACCGTGTCCCAGCCGAGTCCCGATGGCGCACGGTGGAGACACTCGCCCAGGCCTTGGTCAAGCATGAATTATTTCGTACAAAAAGTATACTAAGATGTGACCGTGTTCCGGCCGTAGCTCGGTCGGGGCCCGGGCCCGTCGCGTCACGGTGTACCGTGAATTATTCTTACGCTTTATTGACGAACATATTGTGTTAAAACATCTAAAATATTAAACTAAAAAACTTAAATACGCCGTGAGTAATTATGAGTCGCGTCATTGCTCACGAATTAACTAGTTTGTGGCGGTAAATTAATTAAATTTAAACACGCCAGGTATTGTAATTATGGTTTCAGAAAAAAAATTGCAAAAAAATATTAATAGTACTGTTAATTATGGTACTGGAAACAACTGAAAAGTTATTCCTTCATGTCATCAGTGTTACAGTTGAAAGATGAAACTATTGCAATAACAAGCGAATATTTATAAGTCACTTATAATTTTAAATTGAAAGGCAAACATACACCGCTAAAAGTTATCTTCATCTGGGATGATAATTATAGCTAGTTATAATTGAAAGGTACAGTGTGTCTTGAACTTATATTCCGGACATTTTTGAAGTAAAACTTTGAAACGTTATGTCATAAAACTCGATGAAATGAAAAAGCGACACTAAAAAGAGAAAAAAATATACATCTATAGGATTTAGCGATGCGAGAGAATGATATATTATGTGACATTTTACAATTGCAAAGAGGCCGTTTTCATTTTCCTATAACACGGAAGATCATTTGATTTCAATACATGAACGTAGTTTAGATTACCTGTATCTTCGTTGGCAATTTATGAATTATTCCGTAAATTGTATACTAAAAACTTGTCAATTACATACATAAAATGGCATATGAAAATGGCAGTGTACGGGTAGCATTTAAAAAAAAGAATAAGAACTTAGGGAAAAAATATCATCCCCCCCGAACGGGTTCCCGCCTTGTCGTGGCTGGGGGGCTTAGTAGCCGTGGCTTGGTCTCCCACGGTGAACAAAGAGGAACCCACGTGGCTGGCCCGAGGTGAAGGGCTGGCCTGAGGTGGCCACTCCGAGTGGGCTTGGGGAGCCCACTTCGGATGTGTGCTGGTGGACTGCAGCGAGTGGGGAATCCGCACCCTCTACCGCTGCAGCCGAGGTGGAGTCGCGGAGGAAGAGGAGTGTTGGTATGGCGATGCGCCACTCGCCCTATCCTCCGCGACTCAAACGGGGCCGCACCGTTGATGCGGTGGTGATGGGGCTGCGGGGGGAGAGGATTGTCGGTATTGCGAGGCGCCGCTCTCCCCTATCCTCCGCAGCCGAATCTTGGTTGGCGGCGGAGCCATAGACCAGATCCGCCGCTGGAGTCGGGAAGGCTAGTACTTCTAAGTGCTCATTTTTCCTGGCCCCATGGCCTTCGCACATCGGACGCGGGGGCGTCTGTTGCGCAGATGTAATTGGAGGCCGTGGAGGAAGGCGTGCCATGTGTTCTGGTGCGCCTTACTTGGGAAGGAGAACGGGTAGGAATATTCCTCTCCCGAGGAGGTGCTGCCATGGGGCGGCAGTCGCTGGTAGCGCCGCGGAAGTGTGCGAAAGCGATCCCGTAGCCCTGCCAATATGCGACGAAGGTGGAACACCATGGGGTTTTAGTCGGTGCGAGTCCGACATAACCCGTCCTTGCCCCCGCGAGGCGGGTATGCGTAGGCATTTCCCCATGTAAAAAAAAGGGAAAAATATCATTCAGCAATTAGAGGAATTTATATGTCTGTTAACAAACACAGATGGCATCAAAGATTTTCAATATCCTGATCCAATCGCAGTTATCATTAACAGCTGAAGAATATTTGCATGTTTCAGATGGCGCGGGAAATTGATTATATGAGTAATTTTACATATAAAAATAAAAAAAATACGTGTGGCACTCGGTGACTGCCGCGGTAAATCTATTGCATAGCATTTTTTATCAACTTATGCAATTATAATTATTTATTTGATAGAATCAGGCGTTACTTTGCGGAAATCCATTATAATAAAAAATAAAAATATAAATTTCTTTGCAACTTTCCGCTAAACATATAAAATGATGTGTCTTACCTGGATTGAAGCGCACCCCTCCCGCCCTCCCCTCAATTGCATACACTAACTCCGTCACCACTAGACCAAGCACCACTACTCTCAACACCACTATTCCAGGCAAGACACACCATCGACGATAATACGACACGTGTTTCGCCTCTACACGAGGCATCCTCAGGTAATATAGACTCTATGGCGGCTGACCGCTAAGTGTCTAAAAATCTGCTACTAATTATTATTATTGTTATGATTAATATTTTAAATACTATTATTATTATTGTTTTATTGATATTATTATAATTATTTATTATTATTAATCTTAAAATTATTATTAAAGATTGGCCTTAAAGATGTTTAACAAAGGTGAATTAGAAACATTTGTTTGTTCATTCAGCAGTGTATAATTACCATTATTACTTTTTAAAATCTCCAACTTCACTTAGCGGTCAGCCGCCATAGAGTCTATATTACCTGAGGATGCCTCGTGTAGAGGCGAAACTCGTGTCTTATTATCGTCGATGGTGTGTCTTGCCTGGAATAGTGGTGTTGAGGGTAGTGGTGCTTGGTCTAGTGGTGACGGAGTTAGTGTATGCAATTGAGGGAGGGCGGGAGGTGCGCTTCAATCCAGGTAAGACACATCATTTTATATGTTTAGCGGAAAGTTGCAAAGAAATTTATATTTTTATTTTTTAATTATTTATTTATTTTATTTATGCAGTTAAGTCTTTAATATTAAATCAAGTTACACATTTTGAGCGTGGTGACCGATAAGAAACCAATTTTTTTCTCTTATTGAATAAATGAGAAGTTAATATTGTTTGAAATATTTTTAATATCTTACAATACATAGGTTATTCAGGAATTTTTATCATTGAGTTAGCAGCTAGTGTACACGCATACGTCTAGTCGCACGCACACAAACACCGTGCCGAAGTCTGCCGAGTGCCGAAGTCTGCCGGACTGAAACGACGTTAGACGATGCACGGCTTTCAACGCCACACCTCCGTGCCCGTCGGAGTGGGAGCGTGAGGTTTTTTTTCGTTACGGAATTTCTGGATTCGGTCCCCGCGCTCAAGGCCCGCGATAGAAGCTATGCAATAGCTTAAAAATGCACGTTCAGTTTGGAATTATTCACTTGATTTCACATAATTTTGTAGTCTTCACCAGTAAAATTTTAAATTTCTGAGTAACTAAAGCTGACTCGTTTATAATAAATAATGTAATGTTAGATAAAAGCGCTTACTTACCCTTAGTCGTCATAACACAGGGTAGGGCCACGCTCTCACAAAATACTGGCGTAAAATAGCAGCTCAATGATGCTGTGTTTCGTATAGTGAATAAAAAAAACCGAAGACCCTTTTTCTGGAAACGAAGCATTCCATCTTAGTCCTCAGGGGCGACAGCGCTTCGGTATTTTAATTCTTAATCGACGTTAAATGGTGATGTTTATGGCATTCATTTATCATTAGGTGAATTGTGTGGTCGCTTTTCACCCTTATTCTATATATACAAAACACTGTCAATGGTCAAGGCACAGATGAGTAATTTTAGTAAATAAATTCGCCTCCCCTAAATTCGTTTTTAATTTTATTTTAATAAAATGAATTAAGAAATACTATACTACAAACATAACAACACTCGTAAAATAATTTCGTTTTTTGTATTAAATAAAAATAAAATAAAATCTCTTTATTTCAGACATAACATCCATAATGGTTAGTAGGTACACAAAAGTTATAACTATGTTAGTAATATTTGAGAATAATTAGTGTAATTACAAACCAGGCCTGACTGAGGCACTAGGTTTATGCACATGCATAGTCACGCAGTGTCTCATAACAGGACAATCTGGTTTGTCACTATGTGAGCTACCACGTATTCCGCGCATGAGCGAAGATACCCGTTTGCGCAACACCGTCTCGAAGCTATCGGTGTGCGCTTGCGCCACAGATTACCCCCTAATAGGTTCCGCATACAGGGCCACAAACGCGCGCAACACATACTTGCTGTAGCTAGCATATGAAGTGACGCTAAGAATCACGGTATACTTTTCGACCAAGTTTGTGACCCGTAGAAATGTTCAAGTTTTTGAAAATCTAAAAATAATTTTGAATCCGAAATACATTACAAATAGCTTCCCGTGCAGTGAAATGGTATGGAGTGTCAGCTAAGACATCCAGTTATCAAAAAGAAGGCATAATATTTCATCGGTAAGTACTCGTAAATTCTATTCTTATCACGTTAACCTATCTCAAATGCACCGGAGTTCAACTGATACTGGTAATATAATGTTGCAAAGTGATATCAATTAAGCACCTGTTGATAACTTTTTGAAATGTAATGAAACGAAACGACAGCACGTGTATCGATAGTGTTGTGATTTATAAGTCGATATTTGTTTGGTCATCGTTTACTATTTGTAGTCATTGTTTTATACAAATAGTGGTGTATCATTGTGGTACCTAAGTATATGTTATAGGTTTCCTAAATGCCCCGAGAGGAAAAGATGTGGATCGACGCTACTTGTCGAGGGGACCAATGGTTTCCCACCAAAAATAGTGCGCTATGCTCAAGGCAATTCACAGAAGACAATACTCATAATATTAAAAACCGTGGAAAGCTGTTGGATTACGCTATACCATCTCTATAACTACCAGTTTCAGTATGGACTTTTACGTTTTTTAAAAAGTATAATACCGATGTAGATTACACAATAAGTAATAGCATTAAGTGGTTAATTGAAACGTGATATCCTAATGTTTAAGCGAATATTACACGTCGAAATTAAACTATTTTTAACGGATTTATAAACCATAAAACAACTGAAAGTTATAATGTGATTATTGTTATTATAGTGTTACATAAACCTCAGTAATATCCTATTATTATTGTGGGGTATCTATATAGTTTTCTCATCTGGTTGGGTTCTATAAATATATAATTATAAATGAAAATGAAAAGATAAATATACATAAATATCAATAACATAAAATAAATATAAAAGTACATAAATAAATAAAAAGCCCAACCAGATGGAGGCCCTCTGCATGGGAGACCAAACGGCCGAGCCGGCCTATTATTATTATTATTATGTGTGGGGTATCTATATAGTTTTCTCATCTGGTTGGGATGTATAAATATATAATTATAAACGAAAATGAAAAGATAAACATACAAAAATATCAATAAAATAAAATAAATATGAAAATACATAAATAAATAAAAAGCCCAACCAGATGGAAGCCCTCGGCAGGGGAGACCAAACGGCCGAGGGTTAGGGGGAAAGGGAAAGAAACCGGCGGACGATGCGGGCGGTATCGAGGAGCACCGCCTTCTGCATTTGAGCCTGGAGCGGTCCGCCACGTAGTCCCAGCCGCCTCAGACGACCCGAGAGCCTGGCTGGGATTAGCCCGTTTGCAGAGACGACTGCAGGAATAATTTCGGTCGGCAGACCACCCCACATGTCGGTCACCTCGTGAGCCACGTCCAGATATTTTGTTTGCTTATCTGTTTCGGCTTTCACGAGGTTCTCGTCACACGGAATGGTAATGTCGACCAAAAATATCCTTGACTGTGCCCGGTCCATCAGCACAATATCAGGCTTATTCGCAAGAATAGTCCTGTCTGTGATGATGGCCCGGTCCCAATAGAGCCTGGCGCGATCATTTTCGAGCACGGCTTCCGGCAAGTACTTGTAATACGGCAACTTCCGATCCACGAAACCGTATTTCAGAGCGAGCTCCTGGTGTAGAATTCTGGCTACTAGGTTGTGCCTGTGCAAGTACTCAGAGTTAGAAAGCACCGAACAACCGGAGATGACATGCCTAAGTGACTCACCGGGATGGCGACAAGCTCGACAGATGTCGATGGTGCCATCCTTTAGGATGTATCTCCGATAGTTGTTGGTCTTAATAACCTGATCCTTTATTGCACAGACAAAACCCTCGGTTTCCCCGAAGAGGTCACCAAAGCGTAGCCAGTGGAGAGAGGTTACTATGTCTACGAAAGGCCCATGTAGAGACTTGTAGAACCTCCCGTGGAGCTCCTTCTCCTTCCATACGGTCTCCCGGTCGGAAATTGTCTGCACTGCCGGGTCTTGCCATTGCTCGTTGGCTAAGGATAGAGGGGTAAGTCCTTTATCACAAGAAATGACGTCCTTATAGAATGGATCATCCGATCTCGCCAGGAAGTAATTACGGAGGCTGCACACTTCGCGATTATGCATGGTGAGCGCGCTCAAGAAGCCACGCCCACCATGCTTTCGCGGCAAGTACAGCCTCATTACCGACGATCTCGGATGATGCATCCTGTGGGACGTCGTGGTAGTGCGGACTTTTCTATCCAGGGCGTTAAGTTCAGTCTGAGTCCACCTGAGTATGCCAAAGGTATACATGAGGACAGGTATGACCCAGCCGTTATATGCTTGTGTCTTATTCACACCGGACAAAAGGCTGTTAAGCACTTTGGTCAAGCGTGCATAAAACACGTCGCAAACTGACTGTTTCATACCAGCCCCTCATCGATACCAATGTTCTGTGACATACCCAGGTATCGGTATGTTTCAGCCTCGGAAAGGGTCCTTAAGTTGACGGGCATAGATAAGTCTATGCCCTCAGAGTTAGCAACCCTCCCTCCTCAACATGGAGGACCGCACACTTATCCGTCCCCAGCTCCATTCCAATGGAATTGCTAAATTCACAAGTGATGTTTAGCAGTTCCATAAGATGGGAGCGACTGGAGGCGAATAACTTGAGGTCATCCATATAGAAAAGGTGGGTCACTTTTGTCCCTCCTTTCCGTAGCTGAAATCCCCTCCCGGAGCCCTCCAGTAAGGTACTGAGAGGGTTCAGAGAGAGGCAGAACCATATTGGACTCAGACAATCGCCCTGGAAGATACCCCTTCTTATCCTTATGTGGTTCTCCGCAGCCATCATCCGCTCGCCCAGATGACAAAGGATCGTACTCCACTGCCCCATACACTGCTCGAGGAAGTCTCTAACTGTACAGTCTATCTTGTACAGTTCGAGGACTCTCTTTAGCCATGTATGGGGCACCGAGTCGAATGCCTTTCTGTAGTCTATCCAGGCGGCGGAGAAGTTCCGACGGTTGCGTTTCACCACTTTGCCAATGACCGCGTCAATGAGGAGTGGTTCGTTGGTTCCACGACCGCCGCCCCGACATCCATTTTGAGCGTGCGACATCACCTGATTTGAGTCCAGGTGACGAGTGATTCTCGCGCTCAAAATGGATGTTAGTGTCTTATATATGGTCGGTAGACATGTGATGGGGCGTAATTTGCTCGGGTCTGTGGTACTCTGGCCTTTAGGAACCAAATGGGTGATCCCAGTAGTGAAGAGGCTCGGGAGCGACTTCTGGTTGAGAACCTCTTGAAACTGTCGGGCGAGCACAGTGTGACACACCACGAACCCCTTCAGCCAGTAGTGATGCAGCCCGTCGAGTCCCGGACTTTTCCAGTTCGGGGCCCTACGGACCGCCTCAGCTACGTCATCCGGCGTTATGGTGACGGGGTCCATGGGCGTAATACCCGCACACTGACTCGCCACAACTTCCGTCCAAGGGCCCTCGTTGTGGTTTACGGGCTCTGACCACAGGCTGCGCCAGAATGCGACCGTGTCGGCCTGATTCGGTACTGGGCCCATTCCACTTACCATTGGTCGCTCCAATGATTTATAGAGCCTCTTCTGATCACTCTGGAAGAGACGATTCTGGTTGAACCGTGTCGACCTCTCGGTATATCGCCGAATTCGCTTTCCCCAAGCAGCGATTCTCTGCTTCAGGTCGTCTATGCGCTCCGTCAGTTTTTGCATTATATCCGGCTGGGACAAACTAACATTTGTCCCAGCAAACGCCATCCTGACGGTGCGCACAATCCTTGGCCTGGTATTGCCTGACCTGAAGCATATCAGTCTGCCGATAGGGGGCCCTAGCCTTTGCGATACGTTCTTCAATTCTTGTTCTCCAGACTGGGATAGCACTACTTTGTCCAGTAGTGCGTCCAGCCGTGGAAGTTTGGCGCCTATAATACGGCAGACTGCCAGTGCGGCGCCAAAGAGAATTGAGTCCGTCTCGCAAAGGTCCCGGCTGGCTTCCAAATAGGTCACCAGCATTGGGTTCAGAGCCCTCACGACAGCCCGATTCCGCTTGCTTAGGGCTATGCGGGAAGTCGCGGTCGATTTTCGAGAGGCGTACTGCGCGTTTCCATAATCGCCTCTTCCAATGTACTCCTCATTTGCTCTATTTCTAGTTCCTGGGTGAATGTTCCATCATCATTTGAATCAGCAACCACTGGGGTATTCTCGGCGGCATCCACGTGTGCGGGTTGTTCTGCAACTTGTGGCACCGCACCCTCAGTCGTAGCGTTTTCATTTGATGAGGGGAACAGCCTCACGTCGTAGCCGTTCGAGTTCGGCGCCATCAAATATATTTGAGCGTAAGATATACCGAACTCGGTCTGCCAGGTTTTGCTCGGTGACAGTAATAGATGGCTCCAGCTCAGTAAAAAGACGATGCATCCCCTAGCCCGATACGCGAAACCTCCAATTTCTCCCCCTTTCGCCCTAAAATACGCCCGCAATGCGTTTGAATTCATATTGATGGTCCATCGCATGCGGCGTACTCCACCAGTGGCGGGTGCCGATTGCTGGGCCTGCGAAGACCCTGCCGACACCAAGCAAGCTGGTGGGGATGATGGATGCGAGGGGCTGCAGGGTGGTCGTGCAGCACCTCGCGCTCGGCTGGCGGTTCGCATGCTGTCGCGTCCAGCGCCAGCTCCAGACGCGCCCTGACGACCTCCAGGCAGCGGCCCTTTGCGCAATCTTCTACGTTCCATCATCCATACAGGGCGTCATTTAACGGGAGACGCCCAGACCCGGCGCCGTTTCATGGTGAGGCCATATGCACAAGCGGGCCATTGCACCATCAATTTTTGCCGAGGCACGGCGCTCACACCTCTTGGCAAGGTGCTGACTGACTGCGCGGACGTAGCGGTTTTGTCACATAACCGTCACGTCAACGGGCGATGGGGTCGTCACTTCCCTACGCCATTTTATTATTATTTTTATTATTATTATTATTATTATTATTTTTAATTTTTAAGTACATCTAAATTTGAAACACGTATCGTATGGTTTCTTAATTAAATACTACTTTTAGGTACAACACTTGGTAAAAATACTGTCACCACCGAAAGGACATACCAGAGCACACAAAAGGAATTCACACCATTTTGTTAGTGAGATAAAAGACCTACATCTCGCTGACAATGAAACTATGATCTGTTTTGGTGTTCAGTCACTATTCACATGCCTGCCTATTGAATACTATTTCTCAATTGTAACTAGGACGCTACAAGATAACAACATGCCGGCAGAATATGCAGTATTACTCAAACACTGCTTCACATCTGGCTATAAGCAAGTTAATGATGTGGGGATGGGCTCACCTGTATTTCCTATAGTCGCCGACATAATATATCACGGAGGACTTTGAGGAGAAAGCCCTTCTTACTACTCCTATAAATGCAGGATTCTACAAGCGGTACGTAGACGACACTGTCACAATTTTACCATCTGACAAAGCAACTGCATTTTTATCATCATTCTTCATAGTTTGCTACTGTGGGTCAATACGAGTTTCAGAGAGCACAAGGGATCTGTGATAGAAAACATCTAGCCGCCGAGCTTCAGCATGTCAAGCAAGTATTGCAAGACAACAAGCTTTGCGTCCCACGCCTACGTCACAGCGACCGAGTGAAGCCGGCCACTGTCGGTGGATGGGTGCCTCCATCTGCTTGGGATCCTATAATTAACAAAATCTACCCAAACCCAAGCATACCACCGCAAGACTTCAAGATACTATAAGCTCGTTTTATGTAGATCGGTATCAAAAATCAATATTCAAAAACTAAAGATAGTCGGGCTAACTATGATATTGTGACGTCAAACTTCTCAGTTCATTAAACGCAATAAAATCCATATAATTATATAGTTTTATTCAATGTGTAGTATTCGCGTAAATGTAAGAATATATATATATATTCTTTTATTTATATACATTGTTTTATTTTTTCACCATTATCAACGTTAATTATTGCGAAATCTACATTTACGCTGTATTTGACTAAAGCCCTGCTTATTTTTTACCTGGCGTGAGCCAGCACTGAAGTACTATTTCACCTGATGTGATCTGATGATGTGCCCGAAGATTGTATTCAATTGACTTAGCATTATGCACCTTTTTGAATTAATGTTGCTTTAATTACAGAAGTTGAGTGCATATATGTGATGATTTCTTAAATATACGCGAACACTACAAATTGAATAAAACTAAATTTACGGATTTTGTCGCGTTTATTTCACTACTTTTACTTATTTTTAATTCCCGACGTTTCGGGTGCTTTACAGCAACCATGGTCACGGGGGGGGGGACTCAAAAATAAGTATTATTTTTGAGTCCTGTTGCTGTTGTGAGTAATATTAGGGGAATTAAAAATAAGTAAAAGTAGTGAAATAAACGCGATAAAATCCGTAAATTTAGTTTTATTCAATGCATATATGTTGTTTAGTTTTTTCCATATTGGTCTGGTACTCATTTTATATGAGACTTATAACAAAAAAAAATACGCCAACTGTAAAATTAATTATTATTATTATTAATAGAAAATTGAATTTGGCTTAGTTGGCGATGGGCTAGTCATCTATCAATTCCTTTAACCAAATTTATATCTAAACCTATATTTTTTGGCTATACGAGGTCGAATAGCTTGCTGCTCTTTGGGTTCTGCCTACACATTTGAAGATTAAATTTATTTTTCGTGTTTAAGAAAACTAATTTGTTTCTAAAAAAGATTCAATTCAAATGAATAAAAGTCAAAGAGCTCAAACAAAATGACCAAGTGAATATCACTCATTACATAGAGAACAGATAGACGAGAGCGTGCAGCGCATTCGTATCTAGCACTAGTCGCCTTACAAGCAAGCCGGAAAGGGTGGACTGTAAGCGATAGTTGATTACTACGGATCATTTAATAATATAAATGTTCGTTATTGTCAATGTAGCTACAGTAGACATCCTTGTAGTAGTGATAAGAATATCCATCCCTCCATTTCATTTCGTGGGTATCGTAAGAGGTGACTGTGGATAGCCTCAGAATGATCTTGTATCTGTCCGATAGATAGCGGTATAACCATATACCAGAAGTAAATTACTGCATAATGTTGAATGACTTTGTATATTTTATAGCAGCCAACCTCTTTTGACGAAATGCATGTTCACAGTCACGAGTCGGTTGGCATGTTTAAACTAAAAATATCCAACAGATTTTCCATTTGCTAAACATTTGAAGCGGTCACTACGGACGTAGTAGAAGCATATATTACTCTACTCTATGAGTAGAAGGGTGTGTCGAACACTTTACTCTGATCTTACTATTTGGGTAACACTATCACTGTTTCCAAATAGCAACATGGACATTCTGAACGTGAGATTTATTTCTTAATCCATAGAAATACTTCTTACAAGAATTAACCTATTATTTTTACTTACTTATATTTTTAAGTAGTACAGCTACGCTGCAGCCATATTATTCAACCGTCATAAATGACATTTGTCAATGCAAACGAACTATGTCTATTTTATAAAGAATTGTGACTCTGCTATGCTAGGATGTCGATAAAAGTAAAATATTGAGCCGTTGGTATTTGTACTGCAGCTACGAGCTACGCATGCGATATGCTGAGTGCTGTGGACAATAGGGACTTTACTTTTATTGACAATTTAAAATATGGAACCCAGCTACTGTGTTTAAAATGTTGTTTTTATACGTGAAGCAAGCTTAAACAACAAGGTAAAAGATTTAAAGATAAAACTATCAATGAGTTAGTATTTGTAATGAATGTTCGTTTGGCAAGTATAATTTAAGTATCCATACTTAAATTATACTTGAAAAACTTGTAATGAAAATCTAAGGCAATTTGATCTCTCGACCAATCTGATCAAGAATTGATTGAATTCAAGAAGAACTATATGGCTCCCGATAAGTGGCGGTAAAACTATCTCGATTTCAGGTGTGGTAAAATATCCATGCTATATCGATAGTCCGTCGGGACAGCAGCGTTAAATAGCTTACGTGTGCTGCGATCAGCAAAACTCTTGCCTAACGTAACGATTAACTGCCACAGGACAAGCTCACTTCCAATATTGAACATTTAAATGCCAGAATAGGGGAATATGAAGAACATTAAATACTGACTATTGTCGTGCCTAGTCCTCAACGTAAATGCTCAAAACTTTGTCTAGCGAGCGCTGTAAATATAGCAAACGTCACCTTTATTTGCGAATAGGTCTTTATTTCGGGCATTAAAGTTTTATTGTTCGTGTAAAATATTGCTGCAAGAACTTTGTTGTCCGTATTTAAAGATAGGTAAGCTTTACGTCCTTTCATTCTTAAATGTGTGATTTTAGTTCTTATTTATATTTGAGAAATAAAAATGATTTCCCATGGTTCAAAAGTGCGGTCACACAGACTAGATTTTTTGTAGCTATAAGAAAAAATGGCGCAGATAAATGTATGGTAGCGGCGTACTCGTATGTATTATCTCCCTTAAGTTAAGAATCCTTCCTTTTTAGGGTTCCGTAGTCAACTAGGAACCCTTATAGTTTCGCCATGTCTGTCTGTCCGTCTGTCCGTCCTCGCTTAATCTCTGTGACCGTTAGCACTAGAAAGCTGAAATTTGGTACCAATATGTGTATCAATCATGCCGACAAAGTGGTAAAATAAAAAATTGGAAAAAATGTTTTATTAGGGTAGCCCCCCTATATGTAAAGTGGGAAGTGATTTTTTTTTAATTTCAACCCTTACGTGTGATATATTGTTGGAAAGGTATTTAAAAATGAATAGGGGTTTACTAAAATCATTTTTTGATAATGTCAATAATTTCAGAAATAATCGCTCCAAAAGTAAAAAACAATGTGTCCCCCCCCTCTAACTTTTGAACCATAGGTTTAGAAAATATGAAAAAAACCTGAAAGGTAGAACTTTATAAGGACTTTCTAGGAAAATTATTTTGAACCTGGATGGAAACAGTTTTTGTACAAAAAAGACAAAAAGTTGTACAAAATAATTTCTGGACTAAGTTTGTGGTATAATCGTTTAAGCAGGCATTTTTTTAACTTCGTTTACATATTTTATTATCCTGAACGTATCTTTTTTCAAACAAAAAAAAGAATTATTAAAAAATTATCCAAAATTACCACCGAAAACTTCTGGCACGTCTATGTATTAATTAGTAACCCAATTCCCCGAGAGATGGCGCTGTAGGTACTTATTACATTGGGTCGGGTATTATCGAATTGTTCGGTTGGTCTCTCCTTGGCATCGCGTGTCGCGGAGTGTGCAATGTTGCACGCTCCATGTTCGCGCACGTACCCACTACCGGGAGCAGTTGCAGGAGCGCGGAGCGCTGCTGGAGCGCGAACATAATGGATACCCACCTTTAAACTCATAAGTGGGAACACTTATTGTGACGGACGGGAAACTACGGAACCCTACATTGAGCGTGGCCCAACACGCTCTTGGCCGGTTTTTTATTTGAAGTCTGTGGGATAATATCAAGTGGACTCAAATTACTAGAGTTCAGGAAATCAGCATTGGAACACGCACTGTATTTTTATATACAACATTGGAACACGCACTGTATTTTTATATAATACTTCATACATTATAAACATAGTGCGCAATAAGCATGAATTATTACATCCATGGATGAGCACAAAATAAGAAACGTGACGGCTGTAATGCGTTCCTCATAAGCCTCACTTAATCTGTTTTTTTCCTCGTACATAATCTCGAGTACACGTATATGACAAGCGCATTATACTGATTTATTATATTTTTAATAGATATTTTATTGATTATTAACTTCTGCCTGCGGTGCGATCCGCATGAGTTTTTTTTTAAGGATAGGGGTGAAAAACGAGCACACAGTACACTTGGTACTTGTTACTTGGTAAATGGTTGCTGTGGCTCACAGACATCTACATCTATCCTCAATTATGAATCAAAATGCAGATGCGTTGTAACCAGTAAGGACTAAGATGGAATGCCTCGTTTCCAGTGAAAAGGGTCTCCGGTTCTCTACACTCACCGTATGAAACATAGCAGCATTAAGCGACTATTTTACGCTGATATTCTGTGAGAGCGTGGTCCTTCCTCGGTCTAGCAGACCCTTTGGTGATTCAACTATACTACTAATATAACTGCAGCATGGCTCTACCACGCATTAAATTATTCATGTTCAATTGCTAAAGCATCATCCTCGTACGAGTGAAATGCGGACTACGAACTCAAAAGATCGTGTCGTGAACCACTCCTAACACAAGCATTTAAGGCTTACAAGAAGTGGTTATAGGGAATATTAGTCATGCTAGTAGCATTACTAGTATTTAATATAAAAAAGAACACAGTAAAATATACAGGCTGGTGACGGGCAGCAGCATCATAGTATGAGAGAGAATTCTGGTGCAGCGATCATGATCGCGCCCACCAGGCGTTGCGATTTAGGTAAATCCTCAATATGCTGGGAGACGCCCGTGTCATGCAGTGGTCTTTGACATTGCTATGGTCGCTACCGTAGCCAGGAATAGCGGGGTCGCAGGGACCGTCTCTTTGTAGCTCACGCCATAGTCGGATTTTCATTAAATATAATTTTTAAACTAAAATTTATTTAGGTGGACTAAAGACCAATTTGGACTATATGTTCTTTAACGCGGGTTTTAATAAATCTTTTAGTTTGTCTTCTACTCCTGCATCTTGCAGAGGGACATTACACTTGACTGATGGTAAAAACTGACCAATCTTCTTCAGCGGCTTGAAGTATGTTTTGACGGAAGCGCGCTTCAAGATGTAGCCAATCTTGTCTGTGACACCTCTGACATATGGCAGTACAGCAGGTACATGCTCGACTGTGGCCGGCTTCACTCGTTCACTGTCACGTAGGCGCGGAACCCGAAGCTTGTTGTCATGCAAAACTTGCTTGACATGGTGGAGCTCGACAGCCAGGTGTTTACTGTCACAGATCCCTCGTGCTCTCTGAAACAAAGATTTACCCAAAGTAGCTAACTGTGAAAGATGGTGGTGAGAATCATCGTTTAAATATCTATCTGTATGGGTCTTTTTTCTATAAACAGTATGGCTCAAGGTGTTATCAGGATTCCGAATTACTAACACAACTAGAAAAGCTAAGAAATTGTTTGCCTCTAATTCCATTGTGAACTGAATTTTAGAATTTATAGAGTTAAGATGATCTAAAAATGCAGTTAATTTATCTAAAGATAGAATTGTGAAAGTGTCGTCTACATAGCGCTTGTAGAATCTTGGATTTATGGGAGAAGTAAGCAAGGTTTTCTCCTCAAAGTCTTCCATGAATATGTCGGCGACAATTGGAGATACAGGTGAGCCTATCGCCACACCATCTACTTGCTTGCAGAACTCCTCCTTCCACAATAGGTAGCCAGATATAAGGCAGTGTCTGAGTACTACTGCATATTCTACGGGCATGTTGTTTTCTTCCAGCCTTCTAGTTACAATTGAGATGCAGTCTTCAACAGGTAAGCATGTAAACAATGACTGCACATCAAAACTGACCATAGTTTCATTGTCTGCCAGATGCAGGTCTTTAATCTCGCTAAAAAAATGGTAGGAATCCTTTATATGTGTTCTTGTATGTCCCCTGAGCGGTGAGAGTATTTTTGCTAAGTGTTGAGCCAATCTGTAAGTTGGTGAATCGATTTGGCTCACTATAGGACTATTGGGCTTGTGTATTTTTGGTTACCCATACAATTTTGGTAATTTGGCGCACGTAGGTATTATCCATTTTACATCTAGATTTAATTTTTCGGAGTGTTTCTTTATGAGGTCACTAGTTGTTTTTAGTGTGCTATTTGTTGGGTCGTTTTTAACCTTTTTATAAGTACTTACAACCGACAAAATTTCCCAACCCTTATCTGCGGCGCGGAGAATCGTAAGTTCTGGTTTATTGCGTAGGTTCTTTAACGCTATAAATTCGTCGTTGAGAAGATTCGGTTTAGGCACTGAACATCGACATAACATAGATGAAATGTCTTGACGTATCGCCTCCAAATCTTCTTTCCGCATATTGTTATTAAATAAAGAGTCCTCGACACTACAGATAATTTCTTCGTACGGTAATTTGCGTAGTGTAATAGCAAAATTGAGGCCTTTGCATAAAACCCTAATTGTTGCATCATCCAGTGTTTGTTTTGAAATGTCAATGGTTGCTTTTAGTTCTGGCATTGATTCAGATGTTTGACATTTGACTTGGTCGTTAATTTTTGATATTTTTCTATATGTTTGTTTTTGCTTTCGTTATATTTACTAATTTCGCGTTTATTTAATGTTTCTATACAAAAATTATAATCAAACTTCGTTAAAACTTTCTTTAATTCACTGGATGATATAGATCGGAGCGTTTTTGTTGGATCGTCCGTAACAACTTTTTACTTGCCTGATTTAAGATCTTAGCGCTTCCTCGAATGTCCTTTTTGGTTGATATTTTGACACACGTAGGAATGAGATTATGGTCTCGGCATCTCTTCAAGAAATTTAAGGCTGTTGGCTGTGAAGAAATTTGTGGCTGTCTTGCGCGCTTGGACTTTAGATCTTCTAATCGGCGTATTTTATTTGCAATTACCAGTCCGTACTGGTTTACATAATGATTTCTTATATTTACGCGAACACAATATTTAAAAAGTTAAATATACGCGATAAATTCCGTAAAAACTAGTATTATTTCAATGTGTAGTGTTCGCGTAAATATAAGAAATCAACTTTTCACTTCTTTTTATTTCCCGTTTGTAGATCAAGCTCTGAGGAGAACTATCAGTGTACGTTTGTTTTCCGATCTAATAACATGAGGGGTGAATTATAAATATTCGTCTTCAAAACTGTAATACTGGTGACAAGGAATAAGTTCAATAATTTGCAATAAAATCAATGAATAGTGCTATAAATATGTACATTGTCACCCCTGAGGACTAAGATGAAAAGCCTCGTTTCCAATAAAAAATGGTCTCCGGATCTTTACACTCACCATACGACACACAGCAGTATTAAGCTGCTATTTGACGCTGGTATTCTGTCAGAGCGTGACCCTTCCCCGGTCGAGCCGACCCATTCATGCTGCAACCATAACATATCTGCAGCGTGGCTCTACCACGTATGAAAACTTACTCGTGTTGTAATCCAACAATTTTTTTTGTCTGCATTCTGCACAAACATTGTCAACAGTATAGATGTAAACTGTCCTGGACTATAGACGGATACTCTGTACAGTATGCTGAGCGGTCGTCTGATGCTGAGTTATCATTCAAACTGACTCACACAATTTTACCTTGTATAAATGACAGAAGCCTAATGGTAAGGTGCTGCCCGCGAACTCTCGAGGTCGTGGGCTCGAATCCGCTATTCGACTATTGCCGCGTACCACTCATAACACAAGCAGTTCCTTGAGATAATAGTATGGAAAGGTAATCTATTCGTGTTGAAGTAAAATATTTTAGGAATACCAACGCCAGTAGTTCATAGGTTCAACTACGTCGCGTCTACCAACATTTTTTTATATTTTTATATTTAAATTGATTTTTAATTATATACAATATTAAAAAAGCTATAATAAAGAAAACTAAAACTAGAAACTTAAATTATTATACAGTCCTACGCCCTGCTCCCCGAAACATTGAACATGAATATGTTCATCAATACTTTTAAAATTTTTAACCTTGTCAACTCTTTTAGCTCTGTAGTTATTTGCTAGGTTTGTTTATGTGTGTCAACTATTAGTGCATGTTAAATAAACATTTCTGACAACAACAAACATATACGTCATTTATTTGAGATCTAGACTAGATTCAGTAGCCAGGATGTAGTAAGTTACTACACCCTAATTTTACTACTAATTTTCTAATTTTATAAATTGGTTATACTACTTACTTAGGTAAATAAACTTAGGTGCTCGGCAATGAAAGAAGAAATCGCGAGGAAGACTGCTTATCTGCCTGCAACGTGCTTAGAGCCCACAGCGTGACGAATTCTTATCAAACCTTTATCCACGTCCGATGCACCATGGGCAGTCGTTGAAATCAGTGGAAGATCGGCTTAGATTTTCAACACGACGCTTAGTTATATTATTGACTTGCCGAAGGAGCATTGATACCTTGCGGTCTGGACTTGCCTTAAATATATAAAGCAACATTTTCCACACAGTAGTTGGGTCTTGTATCCAAGCATGTCAATAAGAGTAATGCCCGTAACACTCACTATATCGTACGCAGAGCTCGTAGCTCGTAGCAGTACAATTACCAACGGCTCAATATTTCACATTAATCGACATCTTGGTATAGCAGCGCAGAGTCGCTTAAAGTAAACGACGTATTTCGAACACCTTGACAAAAATCACCTGTATGCATAAGGGTATGTAAGTGCTTGTATCTAACATTTTACATATATTATCAAGGAGTAGATGGTACGCTCGTATCCACTTTCTGAATTAAAATTTTATTGGGTCACAGCACAATAACAATCAAAAGGATACTTTCAATCTGAGTCTGCTTTAAGTTTGTAAGCATCAAGGCCGACAACGCTTCTGTTTCCTGCGGTGTCGTGAATATTAATTGGCGGTGGTGATCACATACCATATTAGATGAGGTACGGCCAGAGCTTAAATTGTATCGTAATTAAAATCTCGGTCCATCTGTACTACCATCATCATTACCCTTTCAAGTCCACTGCTGGTCAGGGTGCTCCGCTACTGCAGAGTGAATATAAAATGACGCTTGGCAGGAGGGTTGACGACCGCAATACCATTCGTAAGCACCTTTGAAACTGCTTGCCAGCGCCGTTCTTCATATAATATATGCCTGGCGTAGACTAGGTAATAACACATAACGCCATCTATCACGAGCTATGCAATATTTCTGGCATTTAGTATGGTTGATTCTTACGACACCCTCTGGACGATATGGTCTGATGGATTATTTTACGCCACCCCGCGGCTCCATATTCCCTCTATTTGTAATTTTAGCATGTTTAAATGTACCTATCTATGTTTGAAACTAATCACATATTGCGGGTAAGAAATTAAATCAAACAAAATGAAATTAATATCCGTTGCTCTCTATATTCTGTTCCTCTGAGTTCCTATATAAATACGCTCACTCTGGGAACAAAACTTAGCGATCAGTGAGTATACCAACTTAATTAAGATCTCTTTCTTCAATTTAAAGTGCGCGTTGGTGGAGTTCGTATGGCCTAGAGTTTATTTTTTTTTCCTCTGACATGCAAGTTTTTTCATGATCTTATTTTTTATCGACGAGAACCTGGTGAATCAGCGCTTCAAAATGCAATGAACATTTTTAATTTTATTGTCGAGTATTGAATCCAGGTCGAGTAAAACAAGCTGCGAGCGTTGAGCACATTGGCTCTAACTCTCTCTCTCTCTCAACTTATTTATTCTCATTGTATTTTCTTTGCAAATTATAGAAAGGAATACTACTTCGAAAACAACAGTTGCCTGTGATGGATTAATTATTTGTAACTTCTAAAATACAGCACCTTAAAAATTGCCAAAGTAAATTTCAATAAACTGATTACGAATCTTACATATGTAACAGCAAAAACTCCATAATAGCATATTAGAGGTTTGTATATATAATATGAGGTTGAGATTTTCTCGATTCGTAACTTATTCGAAGACCACTGCCAATGATAGTCTTTACCTACAGATTGCAAAATACTTGTATAGTTGCCTTGCTTGTCGTTTTTCATTCTCTATTTTTTTTATTAGGAAAATGCTCCTGCCCATCTAAAGTTTCAGATTTCCTTTCTCACCTCATACCCAATATGAATCCACGTAGCGAATGTGTTGTAGCTACCACGGGAGCTGAATTATATTCCCAAGTTTGAGGTCGTCCAGCGTTTCATTCATGTCAACCATTATGTTGTGATCCCGATTGTTCACTTGGTCAACTCGGGTTTCAGTTTCCGACAGGGGTTTGTTATGTTGAGCAACTCTATCTTTCACCTCCCTTATCTTTTTTCCGAAAATAGCCTGAAGGTCTTTCATAAGGAACATCTGCCGCGCTGCGGCTGCTTTTCCAGCCGACGGGCCAGTTCCTCCTATAGGCGGGCCTATTCCTCTTGTCGGCGGGCCTTTTCCTGCAGTATCATCATCAGAGCACCTAAGTCAGATACAGCAGATACAGGAGCTGCTGACGGGTAAGCCTCCGTGGTTGGCAGCTGGCCCTCCGACGTCGTCGGCGTTGCATCAGCAAATCATCTCTGATCCGTCTCCTGCTTCTGCGACTTTGGGTACGGAACTCTCCGTGTCACTTCTGCATTAATTCTGGCGCAAAACAACATAAATAATATTTACTCATAATGTTAAAGTGTATTGAAGGAATGAAGATGCAATTTTACCACAATTTTACACAAAGAGTAAAAAGCTGCGTTCTGGTTTAATACCCACATTATTTATGCCGGTGCGTAGTTTCTTAATTAAATATTTGATTGTACATATGTTATTTTCGTTTGCGCATGTTCAAATGTGTACAAATTGTTGTCGTAATCTTTGTGTATATATATATATATATATATATATATATATATATATATATATATATATATGTGATATATATTTTAAACGAAAGTAACAAAGGAACTTACAGGATCACTTGATGTAAACGGCTCGGCTACTGCAGTAAATGGTCAACTACAATCAGCTTCAAAGAAAGAAAGCTTCAAAGGTGTTTTGACCCCTGAAGACTAATTTAAAATGCCTTACAGCTTATAATTATACAGGCTCTCTATACTCTCTATATATAGATAAAAGGGTGGTTAAAACCTCATTTTATTAATTTTTGTCAAATAATATATACACTAATTATACTAGTGTATATATTACGTAGGTTGTATTGAAGCCGAAACGCAAAGCATCGTCGTATGTCTACAGTTGATATAACCCCAGTACTTAGTAGCTCTACTGCAAACGTTTCTGCTATAGACAATTCCCTGAGAAAGAAAAAAATAAGAAAACTATTGATATTCTCTCTGAAATAAAGATTTACCTACGGTGCTAACTGAGAGGGATGATGGTGAGATTTACGTTTTAAATATCAGTCGTTATGGGTCTTTATTTTATACACAGTGTGACCAATAGTGTTATCAGAATTTCGGATGACTAATATATCCAGGAAAGCTAAAGAATTATTTGCTTTCAACTCCATTGTAACTTATATTTTAGAGTTTATGGAGTGAAGGTGGTCTAAAGATGCAGTTATTTTCAGTCAGATGGTAAAATTGTGAAAGTATGGTCTACGTACCGCTTGTAGTATCTTGGATTTACAGGAGGACAATAAGAAGAGCTTTCTCCTCAAATTCCTCTTAATATGCTGGCGACTGTGGGAGATACAAGTGAGCTCATCGCCACAACATCCACATGGTTGTAGAACTCCTCGTTTCGCAATAGATAGCCAGATGTGAGGAAGTGTTCAAGTAATATTTCGTATTCTTCAGGTATGTTGTTTTCTTCTAGCTTCCTGGTTACAATTGAGATGCAGTCATCAATAGATAATCATGTAAATAGTGACTGAGCATGAAAACTGACCATATTTTCATTGTCAATGAGGTAAAGGTCTTTTATCGCACTAAAAGAATGTTATGGATTCGTAAGCTTTATCTTTTGCTGAGTATTAAAACCATTAAGATCAGCCCATGTCTAGTACTCCATTATATAAAATTTACATATCCTTAGCACGATCTATAATTTTCTATAGCATTCCAATACAGGGAGAAGCCACCAAGAACAAATTTTTATAAAAAAAAGAGTAGAAGTTCAGAGATTTCTTATAAAGGTCATGTATTTCAAACCTTATGAATTCTCAATTACTAAACTTCTCTCAGTTAGGAAGCTTTATGTTCCATTAAAAAAAAAAAAACAGAATAACTGATATTGTGGCCCTTACACCTCATGTACGTACTGACTTTGTTAGTAAGCAGTACCTATATCAGTGTACTTTTATATATAATAAAAAAAAATATTTAAAACATATCCTATGCAATTAAATATGCGTAAAGAACTTTAACGCATTGGTCGAGTACATATATAGCGGGTCATTCCCAACACGAGTATCCTCTGATTACTCACCGATAAGTCTCAGCAATATGTTGTTAACAAAATTACCGAAATAAACGCATTATTTATTAATTTATTTGTTACCGGCAAATTGTGAAATGTAAAGTGAGATGTAAAGATTTAAAATGATGGGTTATCACAAATGAGCATTAGTAAAATGGGTCTCCGGTTCCTTACACTCACCATTCGAAACCCAGCAGCATTAAGTTGGTATTTTAGTGGGAGCTTAGTCCTTCCCGGGTCGAGCCGACCTATTCGTGCTACAACCGTAATATAACTGCAGCGTGGCTCTACCACTTAAGTTTAGTTTCTGAAAATGTTACCAAATCTTGGATGAGATTTGCTCCTCGCTTGATGAACCAAAAATAAGAAACGGGTTAGCTGTGATTCCTTTTTCTTTCACGCAAATTCACTTATCCCGTTTTTCTCACCATGCATGTATATATATGACAGCCGCGTTATACTGATTTATTGCATTTCAAAAATGTTATTTATCAAATACTAACTTTTGCCCCCAAATCTGCTTGTTAGGCAATAGGCAATAGTTACAAAAGAAATCCTGATATAAATGTTATGTATCTTTATATCCTAGCTCACAAACTTTGGCAATTGAACATGAAGGATTTTACATTGGTGGATCCGCGGGCAGAAGTTAATAGTCAATAAAATATCCTTTAAAATATAATAAATCAATATAATGCACTTGTCATATAAGTGTACTCGAGATAACATACGAGAAAGTAAAAGCAGACTAACTGAGGCTTATGAGGAACGAATTACAGCAATCACGTTTCTTATTTCGTGCTCATCCAGCAAAGTTATAACTAATCCTTGTCAGCTGTTATGTTGACAATGTGTGAGGTATTGTTTAAGTGCAATTTTCCATTTACGTTAACCAAAAAATGATAGCAAATACAGTTTATGTATAAAATATAATTTTTTTTCATATTTCCGTTAACATTTTTATACATATTTCCATTAACAGGGTTTACCAAAAATGTAAAAGGAAACTCGTTTGTGTTTGTTGTTTAAATAGTTTTAACCTCCTGCATAAAAATAACAATTAAACAAGTAACATTTAACAATTTGGCGCATACGCTCCATAAGCATCATCATTTAGAATTCAATTTGCATTTAGCTGGAATTAAAAAAAGTTTTCTTTACAAGTTTTTTTTACACAACATAGTATCAAATTAAATTTAACCAGAACCACACTTACAAAGCGTTACAGATGCTAGCACGAGATAAATAAATTCATTTATTTTATGTCTGAGCTATCTACGTCTGTTCCACAAAGCATTATGTCTCTACTCTACTCTACTCTACTCTAACCAAGAAGTTAAAAGGGTAAATACGTATTTCATCATCATAATCATCATTATAGCCTACCAAAAGCCGGACATTGAAGCTCTATTCATCCATATATTGCCTCATAGGAGTACAGTTATCAGAGTCCCCACGCTTTCGGGCGGGTTGGTAACCGCAAATGTTTTATTATTTTAGTTGTTATCAGGAATTTGTTGCTGCGCATCTGAAGTTTCACTGCCGTCGTACGAGAGAAGGGCACATATATCATTTTGGTCAAACTGAGATAGTTGAGATTAAAGTTTTTACCATACTCTGCTTCATAGTGTGGAAACCTATCGCTTAAAAGAAACAAAAAATACTGATGATATATGCGTGAAGATTAGTACTATTATATTTTTTACTTTTTAATTTTTATATATAATTAATTAATGATTTCTTATATTTACGCGAACACTATACATGATTAAAACTACTTTTACGGATTTTGGACACGGGGGACCATGGGTGCTGGAAAGCGCCCGAAACGTCGGGAATTAAAAATAAAAGTAAATAAAAAGTAAAAATAAAAGCGATAAAATCCATAAAAGTAGTTTTAATCATATATAATTAATTATTAAATAAATTCAAAAAAAACCTTTCAACATCCTTTAATATTGTGGCCATTTCTGGTTAGCTTATCCAAATAACTGAAACAAAACTTAACAAATCTTCTTCTAGGACACCAACATTTAAACAAAAAAAAAACGTTCTTAATATTCAATAGTTATTTATAAATTATTAGGGATAAGCATCTACATACAATTTTTGTTAATAAATAGAACTTATGAATTAGAAACAAAAAATGCTAATACTTAAACTCAATTACACTTTTTGTTTAGTTAGATACCTAAGGAAATTAAAAATTGATTACTTTTATTCTTTTTGCAAATAGGTTGGACCCTAACTTAAAAGTCAATAAAAAATAGTTACTCTAAATCACAATATGAAAAATAAATCAAAATATTCTTAATTCTTAATAGAGGCAGTAATTAGGAGCATAAATTTTGGTTTTGAACTTTTATATAATTATAAAAAACAATAAATACTTAGAATAAGCTCTAATAGAGTAGCTTATACTCTATCAGAGCTTATTCTAATTATTTATTGTTCATTTACAGGAAATAGCTTACACCCGTAATGATTAAAGGCACTCGTAGTTTAATATTTTTAAAAATACTATTATTATTATTATAACAATTCAATGTAACTATAACAAACATAACATGGCACTTGGTTGAATTATCACAATGCAATATATTGGTAATAACTATAAAAAAGTATAAAGAAAATTAAATAATCAGTTTTGCTTAAAATATTAATTTAAAAAATAGTCTTTTATTTCAGTTTTCTTAAATATCTGTGAGATCAGCTGAACTGTCGTTAACGGGTAGGGTTTCCCAAAAATCTCTTCTGTTGTCAGGCATGACTGGCCCAAGCTTGGAGAGTATAGCTGATTTCCTCTCAGATGTTATACCTCGTGGAGAAAGCTTCTGCTTAGGCAATGGAATGCCAATTTTAAGATTTTTAATTCTCAAGAAATCCAATTCTATTTGCTCTTCAGTGTCATGGCTGTTCTTGTAGAACATCGAATTGCTCCCACACCAAAAAGTGATTTCAGACATGTTTCTTAAATAAGCTCGCGGCACAGTGTTGTAATTTATACGACGAAGAGCAGTCTTCAAAGAGCAGTCTTTCTTTATGAACTGTGGAAATGTATGTAAATGGTGGCACCCAGCCATCTTCTCGTAGAAATTAGGATGTTTTTTTTTTGATTTCAGTGGCTTCGCGAAACATCCTGGGATGGATTCGGTATTCTCTAGCGTGTATAAGATATTATACACGCTAGAGCTAGCATTATGTTTATTACTTGTCATATATCAGCATTCATAAATCTTTTCCTTCTTTTTTAGCCCGTAAAAGTGAAGTTCATGGCTGGATACGGGCTTCTAACGTTGTTGATTTACTATTGCAATATAGACCATATCGCTGACCAGGTGCTGCACTGCTGTGGTACTGCTGCACGCCGGTTTGGATATTTTGCATATAGTGTTAACGAGATACACACTTTCACTTATCACAAACATACAATTTATACCTAACATTATGCAATGCTGGTTTACTAAATACTTTAAAAACCATCAAATTTACAGTTATGAACGTTTTATCAGAAATTAATGTCTCCAGATACGAGTAGCGAATATTAGCGGATAATTATACACTCATTATCTCTCGCAGCTGCACTGGCTCTAGCTAGGATTAACTAATGGATTTATAAAACGGATATGACATAGTATCCAGCAGATGTTTTGTTATTAAGTATTAATTATAATAGCATTGCTAACTACATATTTATTAAATGTGATTGTAATGAACGAAGTGTGCTGGTTGACTTTCATATTTCATCCCGCCAGAGATAACGATAGTATATGGAAGGAAAATCGAATGGGCTTTGATAGATCACGCCATAATTATCCTTTTTTTCTAAGGGAATGTAATAAAGATTTTAAAATTAAATAAATAAATTATTATCATGGATATTCCGATATATTTACTTTCAACAAAAGTAAGAGCCGGCATTAAAAAAACTAAGAATAATGAAATAATTACACATTTGGATTTTTTTCTTCTTTATTAACTGGCTTTACGGCTCTGGTTTCTAGTCCTTATGAGCCTATCCTTTCTTTGGGAATCTTCATTTTACGTTATTTTTCTTCACAATATGCAGACGCGTCACATTTCGAAGCCCTTGGGAGATTTTGACGACAGCTCAACCTAGCGGACACTTGATGACGACAACCACTTAAGTTCATAAGGCGCCCGAGCGATCAAAATAACTTGTTTATATCGACATCAAAGCACTTGTTTCGTCGTTTTATCTATAGTTCACACGCGCGGACACTTAATTCACAAAATCGCGTCACTTTTACGAAACAAAATCCACTTCAAACCATTATTCAAGCGACAAAATAGGAGCGACAATCCGTCTACGGCCAAGTTCGCGCCAAAAAACTTACACATTTGGATTTCGATGCCTACACTTAGAGTATGTCAGAAAGACAGACTCGGATTAAAATGTGAAATTCTGTGTTTGGCGTTAACTTTTTATTAAAAGTTAATCTTTTTCATCATTTTGCCAGTAAAAAGTCAGACAGACAGACAGATTTTGTAAATTGTTATTTTGTTATAAGCCCTTATTATAAAGCTGTTATTTTGACATTACAAACAGACACTGTATTTTTAATTATTTGTATAGATTACTCGCGATATTGAAATAGAATTAAACGACAAAGTCAAAACATATTCACAAAGTTACATTTCAAATGTACAGGAGAACGTTTGATCGAGTATTTTACTTTTCATATTCTAAAATGACTCAGTTGTTATTGTATAACTACAATGGTAGCTGAGTACTCTGATTCATGTAATTAAATGAACGAAAATTAAAGAGTATTGGCTCGATCAGAGCCTGGGCCCTCATATGTATTATTCGTGTTATCATAACGACTTGAGTTGATTGACTTGTAATGGGTTTTGGTAGAAATAAAAGAAAATAATAACATTTTACTCCTTTTGATCACAGCAGCCAATTTCAATGGAGACAAGCCATCTTTGCAGGATTGCAGTGCGCATGCATAGAGTGGATTCGAATTTGAGACCTCGTGATCAGCAATCGCGGTAACAACCACTAGACCAAAATGGCAGTTAAAGATTTTAGTAAAATAGTAAGATTTTGGTAACAAATAATAAAACGTTATGTAAACAAATCAGACGAGATGCAATTAATTTCCGGTCTGTTTCGGATCTCTACCCTCTGTGTTGTGTTTTAAATATTAATAAACCCACTTATAAAGAATGTGTCTGAAGAATGTTGTCTTTTTATCTAGTGCATAAGGCCGTGAGTAAAGCTTTAACAGCTCGGGATAAATTATAGATACATTATATAGTGATTGACTGTAAGACACGTATGTGTACATATTATAAAGGACAATTTTACGTTACATTAAGTACCTACATATGTAGACAAATTTGACTGCCACGTGGGTCCAGTGCTCCAATTCTATGCAGTTGCTGATATTGAGCTCCTGTGTACGAATTCCGTGTGTATAAACAAGAAATTAATGAAAGACAAGGCAGGTATAACGTGACACGATAAAATTTGTGAAATTAGTTTTATTTAATTTTGCTTTCGAGAGAATAGTTCTTAAACATTTCGATGTGTTTGTTTTTTTTAATGTAAGAAAAGACTACAGAATGATTTATTATATTTACCCGAACACTACACATTGATTAAAACTACTTTTACGGATTTTATCACGTTTAATTTTAAAGTTTTTTTTTAATTTCCGATGTTTCGGAGCAAAAGCGAGCTTCTATTAAAATATTCTACAAGCTGCTGAAGAAGATTAGTCAGTTTTTACTATCTGTCAAGTGTCACATTCCTCTAAAGGATACAGGAAAATACAAGCTTGATTGTGAATGTGGTCTCTCATACATAGGGAAAATAAAAATATTTATTAAAACTCGCGTAAAAAAACATAAAGCTGACGTGAAGCATCAACGTTCTGGAAAGTCAGCAGTTTGTGAGCATATCCTAGGTGGCTGCAGTTGCTCATAAAATCGCATATATTAGTAAGCTCTTACATTACAGTGTACGCGTACCTGTGCATCAGGAGTGCAAGTGTCCTGTTGGCGCGTCTGAAACTACAATCGCAAACTACCGCTCTGAGCGTAGAGATAAAGGAGAAGCCCACGCCCTTTAGCGAACTATTAACTGGACGATGAAAAATCAAGTATAGTTTAAAAAAATATTGTCTATATTTGTTTTAGTTAAATTTAGTTTGGTATCTGATATATGTTTTGAGTTTTGACGCATATTCATTTGTTCGTATTATATTTTGATATCGGTGCATTTACAATCAAAGAGACAGAATCTCTGACGAAACCAGAACAGTTAGACGATGACTTTTGCAAAATAGTATAATAATAGATGAGAATAGGTTCACTTTTTCCAGCTGAAAACGAACAGTATAAATATTTACAAATATATTTTATGGGTGACGAAGAAATTGAGGTAGACGGTCGCTGCCAATTTGTCCAGGGAGTTGAGAGAGACGCAGTGTTGAAAATTCAAAGATTCTTGCATGAACGTAACATTTTAGTCAAAACATTTAAAACTGCTTTAGAAAACTTACCTGAAGAGGATTATAAAGTCGTCATTCAAGCAGAACCCCTCGAGGAGAGCATGAAAGGCGCTACTATGCACTTTTGATAAACGAAATAGGAGCCGTAATTAGTGGTGATCAATTTTCTTCACGAGACATTATCTTGCGAGCACGTGATGATACGTTACAACGGGTAGCCGATACACACAAGTTTTATAACGCTCTGAAATACCCATAGATTTATTGCAAAGGACAAGGGGGTTATCATTTTCAAATTCCACTCATTAAACCGCTCACAAAGGAGCCTACTCCGAACAAAAAAGTATCATGTATGGATTTTTATGCGTATCATATGATGTTGTGATAAAATGATTTTAACCTCTTAGCCCGGTGTAGACAATTATTTCATTAATTTTTGGTAGACATGTATGTGAAGGTAGAAAGTGAACGTCTCCGTTATATATCTTTAAATCAAAAAAAGCTGCGCGTTGAGAATTATATACATTTACAAGATGCAGTTTCTAGCGACGCCAATGTAAACCCCAGAGATTTAGGTAAAATGGTAATTCTGCCCTCATCATTCGTTAACAGTCCCTGCTACCCCCATGAGTACACACAAGACGCATTCGACTATGTACTGATTTATGGAAGACCTGATCTTTTTGTTACTTTTACTTGCAATCCCACATGGAAAGAAATAACCGAGGAGCTAATGCCGGGCCAAAAAAGTACTGACAGACACGATTTAGTTGCTAGAGTATTTAGATTAAAAGTACAAAAATTTATGTATGTAATTAACAAAGGGAAATTTTCGGGGAGGTGCAGTGCTTCATGTATTCAATTAAATGGCAAAAAGGAGGATTTCCGCATGCCCACATTCTAATATGGCTTAAAGAGAAGTTGCAGGCCCAGCCAAATAGACGACATAATAAGCGCCGAGATTCCGGATCCTCAGCAAGATAAAGAATTGTATGATACCATCGTCCGAAATATGATTCACGGCTCATGTGGAGCACGAAATTCAATATCACCATGTATGAAAGAAGGAAAATTTACAAAGAAATTCCCTAAACAGCTATTAAAAGAAACAGTGCACAATGACAATGGCTACCCTTTATACAGACGCAGAGCTCCCGAAGATGGTGGCAGGAAAGTTACAATCAAATCTCGCTTTGGAGCGTTCGAAACCTTAGATAACAGCTGGATTGTCGCATTCTATGTATATGTTGTATTCGCCCATTCTATGTAAAATGTTTAATGCCCACACTAATGTAGAAGCATGTAGCTCTGTCCGCGCAATCAAGTATATCTGTAAGTACATAAATAAAGGAAGCGACCAAGCAATATTTAATCTCAGGAGTGAAGGTGAGACAAATCCCGTTAATGAAGTACAGACCTTTCAAGCAGGGCGTTATGTCAGCAGTAACGAGGCAGCGTGGCGTCTCCTTGGCTTCCCTTTACATGAAAGGCATCCAACAATTACTCACCTTGCTGTGCACTTAAAAAATGGAGAGCGTGTATATTTCACCGAAAGAAATTTCCAAGAAAGAATTGCATCACCGCCAAAACTACATTAACAGCCTTCTTTAAACTTTGTGAAACCAACCCCTTTGCAAAAACGTAGTTATATTCTGAAGTCCCCTGCTATTATACTTGGAACATATATAAGAAGGAGTGGCAACGCCGTATTCTAGGCGCGCCTGTTGCCAAATTAGCCCGGTGTAAAGTCATCAGATGCCCTTGGTCGTGTGTATACCGTTCATGTAACTAACTTTGAATGTTTCTGTTTATGATTGCTGCTGCACCATGTTCTTTTTTTTTAGTCCACCTGATGATAAGTGGTTGCTGCGGCCCATGGACATCTACATCTATCTTCCATTACAAATCAAAATGAAGGTGCGTTGTCACCCGTGAGGACTGAGATGGAATGCCTCATTTTCAGTAAAAAGGGTCTCCGGTTCTCTACACTCATCATACGAAATACAGCAGCATTAAGCTGCTATTTCACGCTGGTATTCTGTGAGAGCGTGGTCCTTCCCCGGTCGAGCCGACCCATTCGTGCTACAACTATACTACTAATATAACTGCAGCATGGCTCTACCACGTAGAAAGTGTTCGTCCTGTAGGACACGTGTTCGGGGTCCTACAGGATATAAAGACATTAAAACTGTTAACGGTTGGAATGCGCAACTTATAGAGAAGCATCTGAAGCTCTGCATCTTTTAAAAAACGATAATTACTGGGATGAAAACATGTTGGAAGCTGTGCAGTGCCAGTCACCAGCCAAAATTAGGAATCTTTATGCAACTCTCATATCATCTTGCGGGCTATCTAATGCACATGAATTAGGGGACAAATATAAAGAGTACATGGCAGAAGATATTTTGCGAAGGTACCAGCAGACACACGCGAACATGACATACAATGAATACATTTATAATGAAGCACTTGGAAAAATTGAAGATAAAGTAATGGCAATGGTAGGCAAAAAATTAAGCGACTTTGGAATGATAAGCCCTCAGCGAACAACCGAAAA
Source organism: Parnassius apollo (assembly GCA_907164705.1). NCBI lineage: Eukaryota > Metazoa > Arthropoda > Insecta > Lepidoptera > Papilionidae > Parnassius > Parnassius apollo. The sequence goes on along the minus strand of CAJQZP010000245.1, from coordinate 5,337 downwards.
TGAACTAAGTAATGAAATTATACGTGAAACAAACTACGATATACCAGCTTTGCAGCAGCAAGTAGCCGAATTTGTACCCGCTTGCTTCCCGAACAAAAACGAGTTTTTGACAAAGTATTAGGACAAGTTGAATCTGGAAATGGTGCACTTTTCTTTTTAGATGCCCCTGGAGGAACTGGGAAGATATTTTTGTTAAGTTTATTATTAGCGCAGGTACGGAAAGATTCACAACAAATTGCTGTGGCCGTAGCTTCCTCGGTATAGCCGCCACGCTGCTAAGCGAGGCCGTACTGCGCATTCTGTTTTAAAACTCCCTCTAAATCTAGCCCAGGAAGAATCCCAGATCTGCAACTTTAGCAAAAATAGTGCACAAGGTATAATGCTATGACAATGCAAACTTTTAGTGTGGGACGAAATTACAATGTCGCATAAAAAAGCTGTAGAAGCACTAAATCAAACGCTCCAAGATTTGCGCAGCAATACCGATGTAATGGGAGGAATGGTGGTTTTACTGGCTGGTGACTTTCGCCAAACTTTACCTGTTATTCAAAAGGGCACACCTGCAGATGAAATTAAAGCATGCCTCAAGTCGTCTATTTTATGGAAAAAGGTGACAAAATTCAGTTTAACTACAAATATGAGAGTACATTTGTATAATGATATCAATGCTGGAAACTATGCTGACACACTATTAAAAATTGGCGATGGGCGGTTGGAAACGGATGCTGAGGACTGCGTTAAATTGACGAGAGATTTTTGTAATTTAGCACAGAGTCATTCCGAATAAATTGCGAGCGTTCATTCAGATTTAAAGAACAACATGCATGAAAACAAATGGTTATGTGAAAGGGCGATACTTGCACCAAAAAATGAGAGCGTTTACAAAATAAATTCAGATATATTAAGCGAAGTAGCAGGAGAAGTAACAGAGTATTTGTCAGTAGACACAGTTAGGGACACAGAACAGAGCACTTCATATCCCGCAGAGTTTCTAAATTTTCTAGAGTTGTCGGTTGTGCCCTCACATAGGCTTCAATTTAAATTAGGCGTCCCAGTCATGCTAATGCGAAATTTAGATGTTCCTCGGTTATGTAACGGGACAAGGCTGCGTGTGACACATCTTGGATGAAACATAATCAGTGCTACAATTTTGACAGGCGTAGGAAAAGGTGAAAATGTTATTATACCACGGATCCCTATAATTCCCACAGATCTTCCTTTTCAATTCAAAACATTGCAGTTCCCTATTAAGCTCATTTTTGCAATGAAAATTAATAAAGCGCAAGGGCAATCGTTACAGGTAGCGGGGCTCAACTTAGAAAAACCGTGCTTCTCTCATGGTCAGCTGTATGTAGCATGTTCGCGTGTGTCAAATGCCCAGAATCTCCAAATTCTTTCCCCCGAATGGAAAAACATATAACATTGTGTACAGTAGCGTCTTAAAATAGTGTTCAGTTATTTTTTTTTTCAAAATTCCCACAGTCAATTAATCAGAATTCCCACAGATCTTCCCTTTCAATTCAAAATTTCCTATTTAGCTCAGTTTCTTTTCAATTCCAAATGCTACACCTCTGACGGACCTATTAAGCTCAGTTTCCTTTCAACTCAAAAGGCTGCATCTCTGACGGATTTTTTATTTGGCTCAGTTTCCTTTCAATTCAGAAAACTGTATCTCTGACGAATCAATTTAGCTCAGTTTCTTTTCAAAAGTCTACATCGCTGACGGATAATTATGCTCAGTTTCCTTTAATTTAAAAAATATCCCTTTTCCATTTGGAATAAACAGGCTATTTTCATGCTTTCTTATACGCTGCGTTTCAAAACATTTAAATAGGCTGACGAACCAATTTTGCTCAGTTTCCTTTTAATGGCTGCATCTCTGACAAATCTATAAAACTCAGTATTCTTTCAATTCAAAAAACAATGGATAGTTCGTTTCCCAGTGACCATGCGGGCGAAGCGGCGGGTAACAGCTAGTGATATTCGTAAAAATATTACCGATACAACAGTAGACGTATTACCCTAAGTACTCTTTTGTCAGCTAATGTTAGTGTGATGCTGTATTATGGAAGATTGTTACGAAAATTAATAGGAGTTATAATGAATTATATTGTCATCATCATCATCATCATCATTACAGCCCTTCACAAGTCCACTGCTGAACATAGGCCTCCCCCAAGTAATGCCACAAAGCACGGTCCTGAGCCACCTGCATCCATCGACTTCCTGCATGTCTTACCAGGTCGTCACTCCATCTAGTGGGGGTCGCCCTACACTACGCCTACCGGTACGAGGCTGCCACTCGAGAACCTTTCTTCCCCATCGGTTATCGGTTCTTCGAGCTATATGGCCGGCCCATTGCCACTTCAGCTTACTAATCCGTTGGGCTATGTCGGTCACTCTGGTTTTACTGCGGATATCCTCATTTCTGAGTCTATCACGCAGAGAAACTCCGAGCATAGCCCTCTCCATAGCTCGCTTAGCGACCTTAAGCGTCCTCATACGGCCAGCAGTGAAGGACCACGTCTCAGATCCATAAGTCATCACTGGCAACACGCACTGGTTGTACAATCTAGTTTTTAGAGATTGAGGTATACCTGACGAAAAGATATGCCGTAATTTCCCGAACGCTGCCCAGCCGAGTTGAATCCGTCGATTGACCTCTCGGTCGAAGTTGGACTTACCTAGTCGGACTATTTGTCCCAGGTAAACGTATTCGTCAACAACTTCGAGCATAGTGCTCCCAACAACTACCGGCATAGGTGTGACATGGACATTGAACATGATCTTTGTTTTGTTCATGTTCATCTTAAGACCTATCCGTTGGGAGGCACTATTGAGGTCATTGAGCATAGTGCTTAGAGTCCTCCAGCGATTCTGCCATAAGGACTACATCGTCGGCAAATCGAAGGTGAGTGATGTACTCGCCATTGATGTCAATACCGTATCCTTTCCAGTCCAGTAGCTTGAAAACGTCTTCCAATGCAGCGGTGAAGAGTTTCGGGGATATAACGTCACCCTGTCTTACACCTCTCTGCAGTTGGATAGGTTTCGAGCTCTGGTTCTGTACTCGGATAGCCATCGTAGCCCTACTGTACAAACACTTCAGCACTTCGATATACCGACAGTCAACTTGGCACCGCTGAAGGGACTGCAGCACCGCCCAAATTTCGATGGAATCAAAGGCTTTCTCATAGTCCATATACGCCAGGCAAAGTGGCAAATTGTACTCTTCAGTCTTCTGTACAATCTGCCGCAGGGTATGTATGTGGTCTTTGGTACTGAAGCCTTTTCGGAAACCGGCTTGTTCGGGAGGCTGGAAGTCGTCGAGTCTGCGTGCGAGACGATTCGTAATGACTCTCGAAAACAGCACGTAGACGCGGCTCAGAAGGGAAATCGGTCTGTAGTTCTTCAAGAGAGCGTTGTCGCCTTTCTTAAAGAACAAGACCACCGCACTTCTGCTCCACACCTCTGGAGTAGTGCCACCATGGAGGACGGAATTGAAGAGCTTCGAAGGACTTCCAGTACCGGTGTTCCACCCGCTTTCAGAAGCTCCGCTGTAATTCCATCCTCGCCTGGGGCCCTGCCGTTTTTAAGGTGCTGGAGAGCCATTCTAATCTCGCTTAGACTGACGTCCGGGATATCATCGGAATAGTGTCGGATAAGACTTGCTCTTGGATCGTTACTCACACTTGCGTGTGGCTCCAACGATGATGTGTACAGCTGCCCATAGAACCTCTCAATCTCACTCAAAATCTCAGGTGTCCCGGAAACGATGTTGCCACACTCAGTCTTCAGCCTTGACAGTTGGCTCTTTCTGGCAGACAGATCTCTGGCAAAGACTTTGGAGCCCTGGTTCCGCTCGATCGCTTCTTTAATACGAGAAGTATTAAAGTTGCGTAAGTCTCGCCGTATGCATTTGGAGATCTGTCTGTTCAGTTGCCTGTATGCTGTCAAATCTGTTGACGATTGCAGCCTCATCTCCCGTCTAACAGCCATGAGATTAAGAGTGTGATCGGAGAGTTTTTGTGTTCTTCTGCGGCGGGTCTTGCAGAACTTAGCTTCGACCGCATGGACAGTTTCCACGAGCTTGTCGTTCATATCGTCCACTGCATTGCAATCTTCTAGGCACTGGAAGCGGTTACGTATCTCGAGCTGAAAGGTTTCGGGATTCTGGATTAGAGCACGAGGGGGACGGAGCGTTGACTTCATTAGACGAGACTGTCCTACTTATCGTTTAGGTTCAGTGTGCCTCTGACCATTCGGTGATCGCTGCCAGTTGTCACTCTTGCGATCACTGAGACATCACTGAACAGTTGGCGTCTGGTCGTCATAATGAAGTCAATCTCATTTTTTGTCGAACCGTCGGGGGCTCGACCAGGTCCACTTCCTGTGGGGCCGCTTCTGGAAGAAAGAGTTCATCATAAAGAGTCCCTCTTTCTCCATAAAGTCGGCCAGCTGCTGGCCCCTTCGGTTCCGTTGCCCTACTCCAAATTTCCCTACCTTCAGCTCACCGCTTTCTCTTGTGCCCAGTTTTGCGTTGAAGTCTCCCATCAACACCGTGTAGTAGGTTTTGGAGGAATGTATGGCTCTGGAAATATCCTCATACATTTCCTCCACCTCCTCATCGGGATGTGCCGAGGTTGGTGTGTAAACCTGAATGACCTTCAGCGAATACCGTTTGGTGATTCTGAGTATCAGGTACGCGACCCTCGTCGACACACTCCCAATCTTTACAACGTTGTTGACGAGAGATTTGTGGACGATAAATCCGACACCTCCTTGGGACAGATGGTCGCCCTCCCGGTGATAGAACAAGTTGCCGGACTCGAGGATTGCCGTGTCCTCCCCCTCTCTTCGGACCTCGGATAATCCAATAATATGCCAGCGCAACTTGTCTACCTCTTCTTCCAGCTCCAGTATCTTCTCGTCAGTCCTCAGGGTGCGTGCGTTATATGTTGCCAGGTCGAGTCGTCGTAGGTGGCAACCGAACCTCCACCGGAGATTCTTAGCACCCCCTGCCCCGCCCTTACCATGGTCGCCACCGTAGCCAGGAATAGCGGGGCCGCCGGGGACTGGGGGCCGTCTGTTTGTGTATTTATTCATTGGGGGTATTTGCCATAGTTGCCACGCTTGGCGAGCGGGGTTGGCAACCGCAGTTTTTTATTACGTCACAGTTGTCATCAGGAAGACGCTGCTGCCCATCTCCTGCCTGTCTCCCTCTGTCGCCTCTTACGACACCCACGGGAAGATATGGGGTGGTGGATATTCTTAACCGCCACTACACGGCTTATATTGTGTCTTCAATGAAAAATTTTCTTTGAATTCCTATACTAA